>OX578144.1:114041863-114120335 GCA_951213105.1 Amaurobius ferox | reverse complement strand
AATCGATTAGTTCATCCAATTTCATGCACCCATATCAATGACACTAGTTTGTTTTCAGTGCTGTATAAATTTTAAGATAGGCGTTTGCAGATGAAGTGTATAGAAATTTATTGAAGTAGTTTCAAAGCTGTTAGAAACTGCTTGAAAACCGTTTGAGAAAGCTGTATGTGTTGCCATCGATACGATTTCTGTTTAGTACCACTCCTTCTACCAAGTTAACGATTAATATTAGAAAATACGTCACTTTACATTCTTATATTGTAAAATACAATTAGATGACTTTCCAAACGAATTTAAGCGAAACAGGCGATACATTATCTTTTCAGATATTTTCGTATCGGATGCTCAAAGTACATAGAAAACGTGTAAAAAATTATGCTCAATATTGCAAGTTTTGACAACATTTCACATTTAAGTGCCTTATAGTTGTATAGTCATTTGAAGTAATAAGTGTTCTACAGATTTACAAGTAAAATATTGTGATTTATGTTAAAAGTAGCTGAATAATTTTGTAGAATTTACACTTTCAATGTATATTTAGAAATTTTTGCAAAAGAAATATTCCATACTCCTTTCCGATAACTGAATACAATTTTTTATGAAAGAATAGTATCTTAAAGACAAGGAAATTGAATATATTAGTTTTCGAAATCGAGTTCACGAAAGCAAAAGCATATTAAGGAGTCGTTTTATTCAGGAAAAAATATATGTCACACCGTTGTCATGGTGACCACATCGGAAATGATTATCCGTTTCGATTTTTCCTTCTATCACAAACCAAGAACTGGAAACAAATGTTAAAGTTCCATTAACCATTCTTTCTAACTTTAATCGTAGAAAATGAGGGAAATATTTTGAACATAGAATTTTTACATGTTACAAATATTTAAGCCTATTGAAATGAAGCTGAAGAACTTCAAATGTGTGAATCTAATATATATATATATAATACTAAACCAGCTGTTTGCCACAGCTAGCTTGTGATAATTTGTGGAAATCAAATTTGTCGAATGTGTTGTCTATGATTTCATCAAACAGTTTTCGAAATATCTATTTTTCATGATCTGCTATAGATTGAACTTCGACAATTACTAGTATGAGGAAACTCCACCAACCTAAGTACAAATTAAGAAAATAAAGTTGCATACAGTTCTTACGACAATGCTTGGGACTCCATCTTCAGTGCAAGATACACAAATAAATCAGAGTAGAAAAGTAGAAAAGTGCGCATATGAGTAAACACAGGGATATATACATATACACAAGTTATTGATTAACAGCCCACTTTGGAGAGCCAAACAGAAAGCAGAATGAAGAACAGTCCGACCAATCGGAAACAGAGAAATAACACACAAGATTTGACTGCCCCCAAACACAACAGAAACGCTCCAAGACCAGATATGACAAAACAAGATAAAAATAGTACCAACAAGACGAAAGAAAACGACACACAAGAGTCAAATAAACTAAGAAATGGGAAAACACAGACTAAAAAGTTAAATTTAAAAAGTACCTAGCTAGACAGGAGAAAAACTGAGTACTGCACATTCCGAATTTTCTCTCTACAGTCTGATTGTGTGCTTTATAATATTATCATTTGTTACCTATTTCCTAGTTTATAGGACTCTTGCGTGTCGTTTTATGCTGTTTTCGTCTTGTTGGTGCTCCTTTTACCTCGTTTTGTCTTGTTACTTCTTGTTGGAACATTTCAGTTGTGTTTGGAGGAAGTCCAATTTATTGCAGAATGTCATCAGCTAAAAAGTGCACATTATGTTCTAACTTTAGTGATATATTTTGTTCCATAACTCCTATAAAAATTTCACCACATATTATTCTTTACCACATAACCAAAAAATCTGATGTGGGCAACACATGACTTTCCTTATATAATGCAATGAATTTACTACTTTTACAGTTAAAAAAAATTTTATTCTTAGAGTAGATACTTATATTCTTTCCAACATATTGAATTTTCTTCAATTAGTCGTCCTTTTTATTGATGTAGCATCATTTTTATCTATTTGGTGAGATTTTCGTTAATTTGGAAAGATTTAAAAAGTCGCCAGGTTGGCGACATTCCGCTAAATTTGTCGCCAAAATCTCGCCAAGCGTTATGGACGGAGAAATAAGATATTCTTATACCAGATAAATGACAATTGGCGTTCAAATACAAAAGTATTACTCAAAGTATCTTTTCTCATGAATGGACCGGGCTAGATCCACGAGAATGATGTCACCCAATTTATCGCAGGAAATCACATATGAAAAGTGAACATGTTTCCCAACAGTTAATATATATTTTTAATTTATGGAATTTTTTGATAAATTTATTTGAAAAATGTGCAATATCTCGAGAGCGAATCATGCTAGCGTTCTAAAGTTTATGTCAATAGTTTTCTAAGGAAAAATTACATAAGTAATGTCTAATTGCAAAACGTTTTGATTTTTTTATGATTTTTGCAAAATTTCACTCGAAAATTTAGGAGGGTTCTGAACATTCGATTGCGTTTAAAAGCAATAGGCTTCCAGTATTCATGGATTGTGATTTTTGTATCAAATTTCATTGGAATCGCTCCATTCGTTCGTGATATATCGTCTCGATAGACTCACTGACACACACATACACACAGACACACATACATACACACACTGACATCACCTCAAAAACGTTTGATTCGAGATCAGGGATGCTTGAAACGTGCTCTCACGTCGAAAACTCGATTTCGAATTTTCGACCCCGTCACAATACTTTCCTTATACATTATGGATATAAGGAAAGTAATTATTTGAATTATAGTTATGCGGTGAAAAATGATATTTTACAGACTGAGTTCATTGCTGAACGTGGTCAAGTTATAAATTTCATGTGCCAAGCTCCCTTTTCTGGTGTATTTTTTCCGATGATAACTAACTGCTCTAAAACTTAACGAAACTTTATATAATTTGGATAAATGATGCACATTAACGTTTTTAGGCTAAGTTTGTTACTGAACGTGGTCGGATAAAAATTGCGTGGACTACGCCTCCTTTACTGATATACTTTGTCCGATGATAACTACTGTAAAATTCAGCTAATTTCTTTTTATTACTTCCCTTATATACATAATGTATAAGGAAAGTATTGTGACGGGGTCGAAAATTCGAATTCGAGTTTTCGACGGGAGAGCACGTTTCATGCATCCCTGATCACGAATCAGACATTTTTGAAGTGATGTCTGTGTGTGCGCGTGTGTGTCAGTGAGTCTGTGGAGACGATAACTGACGAACGAATGGACCGATTCCAATGAAATTTGGTACAAAAATCGCAATCCGTGAATACTGGAAGCCTATTGTTTTTAAACGTAATCGAATGTTCAGAACCCCCTAAATTGTCGAGTGAAATTTTGAAAAAATCATCAAAAAATCAAAACCTTTAATAAAGTTACGCAAATAGACATTTCTTATGTAATTTTTCCTTAGGAAACGATTGACATAAACTTTAGAATGTTAGCATGAACCGTTCTTGAGATATTGCACATTTTTCAAACAAATTTATCAAAAAATCCCATAAATTAAAAAAAAATATTAACTGTTGAGAAACATGTTCACTTTTCATATGTAATATCATGTTATAAATTAGGAGACATCATTCTCGTGGATCTAGCTCGTTCCATTCATGAGAAAAGATACTTTGAGTAACACTTTTGTATTTGAACGCCAGTAGTCTTTTATGTGCTATAAGAATAACTTATTTCTTCGTTCATAACGCTTGGCGAGATTTTGGCGACGAATTTGACGGCATATCAACTTGGCGACTTTTTAAAAATGTTGCCAAATTAACTAAAATCTCGCCAAAAGGATAAAAATGACGCTAAATCATTAAAACTGACGACTAATCGATAATATCTTGGAAAGAATATAAGTATCTACTATAAGAAAAACCTATTTTCTTACTGTAAAAGTAGTAAATTCATTGCATTATATAAGGAAAGTCATGTGTTACCCACATCAGATTGTTTGGATATATAGTGTATATTAATGCTATACAGGTCCAGTTTATTGGTGAATGATAGATATCGAATAAAGATTCAGAGTGCTGATATGATTTGTCCGACTGACTGATATGATTTTACTGATATGATTTGTCTGACGACTACTCCCTGTAAAACATGGCTGACTTTTATATACAATTGTTAGTGTGAATTAATATTTAACAGGCCGCATTCGTTATTTAATGGGATGGAATAAATATTGCATGTGCAGCACAAATGATACAATCTGCAGAAATTCTAGAAGGAAAGTGAACCAATGCACTATTGAACTCAACTACAAATTCCAATGTATTGTCAGGAAAAAATTTGAATTGCAGAAATTTTTATTTGAATATCATGAAAAATACTTATTTTGTATTTTCTAAGATACAGATATCCCCCGCTTCATGATGATTCATTTTAATACTTAGCTATTCAAAAACTTATTTCGAATTCTTTAAATTTTACATATTGGAATTTAAAAAGAAAATTAAGATTCTGCAAAAACTAGAAATGTAACATAAAAATATTAGAATGTTACATTTTACTTTTGACACTGTTGTTCCCAAATATTTTATTTATTTATTTCAAATTGAAATGCACCAGTTATAAAAAATTTCGCTTTAAGTAATTTCCTTTTGAATCACCAAATTACACATTTTAAAGTGAGAATAATTTCAATAAGTAATTTTATTTGAAGGTGTAGCTGAGAATTTTTCAAATATTTAATTTTCAGTTACCAGGTGTTAAGTTTATACTGTTACTAATAGCTACACATATCTCCACAGCATATTTCCTGTCTCCAAGGAAAAACAGCATTTTCAGTTAACAATTGTTATTATTGTTCATGTCATTTGAAATTGATGACAAATTTGGAAAAATATCGCCAACTTAGCGACTTTTGAAAATTATTCGAATTTTGTAAATTTGTCAAAAAATTTTACGAATTACGTTGCTTTTTCTGGAAACTTCCACAAATAATATATAAACTGACTATTGTATAGCTAGAACGATTTTTCATATACAAGTAAAAGAGAATAAATCAGTATTTTAAGAATATCATCGTCTGTTTTGTGAATAAGTGGAACATTTAATTGCTGTTTTATTGCCGTTATTTTGTGACCTGGTAAGATAACTAGAGAGTTAGTTATTAGCTGTATGTGTTCCTAGTTTTGCTTAATGGCGCTTTAAATAAAAGCATTAGTTATCTAGAATTCAGACTCATTTTTGTACCTTGAGAATACATTCACGATTCTAGAGAATACTTTGGAATAATACTGCTGAAACGGGAGACTTATTTTTGAGTAAAATTTTTATACTGTGAATTAATATCTACATAAGAAACACTATGTTTAAACAGAGCTTATTATGCTTAATAAACTGATTATGCTAGTGAGCTTATTATGTAAGTTTATTTAGTAATCTTATACTAGTAAGCTTATTTTTTTAGTAAGCTTATGCTAATAAGCTTACTAACATACTTTTAACTTATGCTAGTAAGCATAATCAGAGCTTAGTAGCAACATCAGCTTAATCAGAGCTTACTAACATAATCAGAGCTTACTGGCATTACCAGCTTAATCAGAGCCTAGTAGCATTACCAGCTTAATCAGAATTTACTAGCATTATCAGTTTAACCACAGCTTACTAGCAGATTAATCAGAGCTTTTATGGGCTTGCCAAATAGATTGTTTTTAGTTAGAAAGCGTACAATTTGAGCGTTGTCTATCTCATAATTACACCGCTAATTATTCAAGCTCCTCAATATTTTTATGTGCTTTACTTTAACTACATACATTGACGTAGAATTAAGAGTATGACAAGCCTGTTATCTAAATAAATAATCAAAAAATATAATATTTTAAAATTAAGATAGTTACATAATTCCCTAAATACTAACGAATTTCTCAAAAATGTCCCCAAATTTCCCATTTTGGTAAATGGCAGGATAACGGAGGTCGAGTTGTGCTCGGCAGTTCAATGTTAGCGTCATCGTGTCGTTTATATTTATTTGAAGAACCAACTTTTTTGCAAAGAATTTATACCTGGATGAATTTATTTGGGTTTATCGAAAATTCATTATAATCGTTTCCCTTATTAGCCAGAGGTTATAAAGGGGAGAGACGGCGTTTTAATCAGATTCTTTTTCCTTTACCTTTACTAACGAACGAATTCAGTTTTCAAGGGATTTTACACCAATTTCGTTTCAGTTCTTGCAAGTATGACAAATAGGATTTTTTCCACTGTAAACAATTAATTTATGGTAGATGTCAACATTTAAAATAAAACTGACTAAATTTTTTAGAAGAGTTATTGTCAGACAAATCAGTAAAAGAGAAGACACAAATCAGTAAAGGAGACGCAGAAAACGCAATATTTATTAAATTTCGTTCAGCAACGCACGCAACCTATAAGACATTAATTTGTAGCACATATCCAATTACAAACACAAGTTTAAAGGAGTTATTGTAGGACAATGCATATCTCTAAAAGGAGAATGAATGCCGATTACCCTAAACTTTGCGCAATAGCCTCGGTCTGTGAAATATTAATTTACATCATATACACAAATTAAAAAAAAAACATCAGTTCCATTTCAGAGAAGTTATCGTCGGACGAAATGTACAGTAAATTGGGAGTAGTAAGTGCAATTTTTATTCGATCAAGTTCATCAAAAATCTTGGTGAGTGTGATCGACCAAAAAACATTAATTTACACCATTCTTGAACTCCGCCGGAAAACACTAATTTACACCATTCTCGAGTTCGGCCGAAAAACACTCATTTTTACCATTCTTGAGCTCGGCCTGAAAATTTTTACAATGCATTTATACAAATTAGATGTGATGATAAATTTTCAATATCGTAAAATTCCTAAAAGTGAAAGATATTTTATTAAGATAACAAATGCTAGCGGTAAAAACGATTTAAATAAAAAATATCATATAATGAAACCATGTCATATCCCATTTTGACACCACATGAAACAAAACAAATAATACCGCAAGAAGAAGAAATGACTTTTTCAATTATTTACTTGGAGGGAAAAATAAAAGATAAATATATTATTGTATAAAAAATGTAGTAATAAAAATTCGATCGATTTGAAATTGGTAAAATTAAACATTTCAAGGCGATTTAATTATGTTAATAAACATATGGCTTACGTTTCGTCTTACCATGAAACAAAGCAACAGCAAATTTTATTTGTTTCGTTCTCTCCCTTCCCCCACCCTATCCCTCCCCTTATTCACTTTTGTCTTCATTGGAAACCGGCTTCCTTCATACTTTCATTCACATGGTTTTTATACATCTATTTCAGATTTTGGATTTGGAAATAGCATGTGCAACGCAATAGGTCTCCTTTAATACAAAAGGTGGACAAAAAGGACGGATACAAGTGAAGAGGAAATACGATTTGTCTGAAAATTCTGGATAAGACGTTCTGTATAATAAATTAGCAGATAGATGATAAAATTTACAGAACCAAGGAAAATATTTATATTTATCGTGCTTTAAATGGATTGCATCAATATACTATAACTGAATCCTTCCATCTTTATAAGTGATGCAGTTCACCAGTCTCAGCATTTAATTGTGCATATGTTATATGAGGCCTTGCAGTTCTGCTCACTATCACCATGCTTGTGGCATAATATTTTCTGTTATCTGCGGTCAGAGCCTGTGGATGACGTGTCATGCTTTTCCATGCGTTTTCTATTAGTAATAAATCTGGGGATCTGACAAACCCTGGTGGAGTGTTGATACTTTATTAATATTCCTATAATATGCTTGCAAAATGTGAACGGGCGTTATAGTGCTGAGCTATGCTTTAACGTTGGCTATAAAGATATTACTGCACGATCGAAGATTTCACCAACTTAATGCCGAGCTGTTAAATTGTCTTTAATATCCAGCAGAATGGCTATCATAGCTAACTGATTCCCAGACTGTGATGCCCTATGTTAAGTCTGCAGCGCTGGATCCTAAGCAAAAGCGGGATTCGTTACTAAAGACGTTATTTTGCATCCCAGATCAGTCAAAATCGGCATCAATGCCATATTTATTGACGACGAATTGAAGTAATGGTAAGCAGCGCAATGGACGACGCGCATGCAATTCTACTTCCTCAAAATCATTGCAAATCGTTCGACGGTTGGTGTGTTGACTGAAGACAGGAATCACTCTCGCCTGTCGGCTGATAGAGTGGCTATAAATGCAGTAGGACATGTCGGAGAAGTAAATGATCATTATGCGAGCAAGGGTTTCAAACATTATGAATAACATTTCGTCCTTCAGGAATATGTTTTCTTTTAATTACCTCAAGAAATAGCTGTTCAATAGAAATGCGCGTGAAACTTTTATCACAATTCGACAAGTTTCGCCTTATACCATTATCCTCTTCTGCGGAATTGCTACGAAACTTTGATCGATTCCATATACTGCTATGTCGTTCTTGGTTACAAATTTTTAGACAAATTAGATAGTATTGCATTTTTAAGTGTTGCAATTTTATGTGTTGCAGTTATATGTGTTGCAATTTTATTTCACTCAGTGTATAAAAATATCCAAGGATAATTTATTCCAGTGTCTATGTGGAATAATAGCAAGTTACATCTGTTGGTATGAAAGTCCTTCTGAGAGTTTGGGGGTAGGGGAAGGAGGGTATACGGTCCTTGTGGATGTCAACTTTACCACATTCCGGTCTAAATGGGGTCGTACCTTCCTGGACACCCAGACAGATAGCTTACATCTTAGGTAGATCAGACGGTCTGGGATAGAAAAATAATAAAATTGTATAGTATAGATAACAACAAAATTCGAACTTTAGGTTTTAGTTATAATTGCATTCATGGGATATAATTCCATCCATAAAACTGCACATTGTTTTATACTAAGTCAATTGATAAAAATAGTGTAGTTTCCAAAGAAATCTGAAGATAAAAACACAAAAAATCAAAATCATTTCCTTCAGAGCAAAAGAGTGTCACTGTTGCCATGGTTCAAGTCAAGAATAATGAATTATTCATTCAAAAAATTTCTCGTATCTCATATAAGACACTCCTTCTTTTTAAGATCGTATTAAAATGCTGTCTAGCATTACCTGCTGAAAATAAAACAATGTAAGTCTGAATTGTCTTTAAATCTGCTTACATTGAATTATAGAACTGGTAGGTAAATCAAATATAAAGTTACATAAAATATTTCATGAAATATTTTATGTTTATAATATTTTATATCTATATTAATATATTATATATATATATATATATATATATATATATATATATATATTATGTATAGCTATTCTACGTTTTCCACAAAGAAAGATAAATGATATAAATATTTATTGCAGTGAATCTGATTGCAATATAAGAAGAAGCCAATCAAGTGACAAAAATATTTTTCATTCGGTTGATTATCTAGTTGAAGACATAGAATACACTTTTTTATTGCAAAACAACCAATATGTATCTCACGTGTCCCTATGAGACTCGTGGTAAAATAACATATACATAGCTAATATGGGTCTTAATGACTTCCAAAATGCATTTTCCGGCCAACACGTGCCTCTTCCAAAATGTTCTATATGTACATGTGGGCGCTCCATATGAACCAATATGGAAAAATTTATATGAGAAAGACCAGTATAAACATACAGTTCAAAGTAAAGCACATGACTTCGTGCAGAATCAATAATAAATTTGTTACAATGTAAAATGCAGAGCAGATCACGATAAGCATACGTGCATTTTGGAAATCAACGGGAACTGATGAAGAAAATCCGATTGATTTCCAAAACGTACTTAAGCTTATTTATATTGATTAGCTATGCATTTTACGTTATAAAACAGTTCGTTAGTTCATTAGAGCTACGTAGAGACTTACTATTAGGATAGTTTCAAAATGTAAATCATATAACGTACATTGTACATCATACAATGTACGCTATATGATTTACATTTTGATGAAAAATGTAATTCATATAACATACATTGTTATTACAGTATTTTTTGTTTCAAAATGTAAATCATACAAATAATTTGTAAATCATATATTCCATTCCATTTTTGATAACTAATTAAACTTTTTCTGGCAAGATAATTACTTTGGTCTTGGCAGTAAAATGATGGAAGAAAACTAAAAGGAAGGCATTATCTAGAAAAAAAAATTTGCAGTAAGTGAGCGCGTATATAAAAAAAAATTCCCAGTTTTTTCAGTGCAAAAAAGTTTTCTGTCGACGTTGTCATGGTTACTCCATTGAGACTGATTTAAGTTCATAGATACTTATGTATGAAATTACGCTCTGAAAAAAGAATTTTAAAGATCAGCTTGATTCTTTTTCAGCTTTTACCATCGCAAAAAAAGTATTTGTGTACAAAATTGTATGATGAATATTTCAATCTATTAACATTAGGCTCAAGATAGACGAGCATATAAGATTTCGCAAACATATGAATAAATAAATATTAATGGAAGTTTTTATTTAATACAGAGTATTATTACGTATATAGATGTACCTTTTCTGTTTCATTTCCTTATATGTATGTATTTCTATGTATATTATTTATGCATATCTATGTATGTTATTTATGTATATCTATGTATGTCTTATTTACGTCTGTTGTTTTGTTTATGTGTTTTCTGTGTTTTTACCGGTAGTCCCCTGTAATTGCTCTACACCCTTTGATCGAGCTGAGCGGTCAGGGTAATAATAAAATTATATTTGCATCTTTTTTCACTTTTTGTAAATTGCGTTTAAAAATTACTTACTATATGAAATGGTTCAGTAGACCATTTTAGCTACAGTTACATTTTTTATAATGGATTTAAAAGTAACTTTTGTCACACCATTGAATTAAATCAGTGATCACTAGACAACGCTCTATGCATCGAGATAGTGGGACGATTATATTTACTTCTCTACTTAAAGGGACAGATAATCTCGTTCTTCGGATATAAAACATAATTTCTAATTGATACAACTTTCTCTTTTTTTAATATCCTGTCGTCCTGTTTGATCCAACTTTTCGTCGATTGAAATCGCTATCTTAAACCGTTCTTTCTTTTTACACAGACAGTCCAACCTACCCGAAGGTGTCAGGTTTGAATGGCCAGTAAGTGCCACCCAATATAAACCGGGACTCAATAGGGCAGCAACTACTGTACCATCCTTTGCCTAACCAATCACCTTTCGTATGGACTTTCGAACTTACAGATATATCGTGCCCCACACTTCACGTCCAAACAGAGATAGTTTTGAGTGGCATTGAGAATCGAGCACCCGAAAGATCGAGACACCGTGAACTAGTCGTTGGGCAGTCTTTGGGAACTAGTCGTGACTCGAATTCTTGTTCTCCGAGTGCAATCCTTGTGCTTTAACCACTGGTCTATCCTGCCCCTGCCATAAATCTAGCCTGAGGAAAGTTCTAATTTCGGTAATATTTAAATGTCAGTCATCGACTGCATCAAGCCTATAGAGTTATCTTGCTTCGTTTGGCACTGTAAAAAACTCTGCTATCAAAGGGAATAAAACTAAAGATGGCTAATGCTAGATTGACGTGCTATCTTTACAACATTTAAATTTCTCCTATATTTGAAATTAATCCTACAAGTTATGTGCATCATTTCTAAACTTAACGGTTAGACCATGTGGTAGATAACGGTTAGAGGTTTGTCCAACGGATCTATATGTACTGTAACCGATTCCTGTGTATACGAGAGAATTCATACTGAGTACAGGGTATACCTAGTCTGTATACCGTAGAATTATGTTGATCTTCCCTCTCAAACGCGATTGAAAATCGTGGAAAATATAAAAGAACCTTACTTGCAATTTTCTGCTAAACCAAGTAGAATTCTGTTGATCAGTTCCTTCAAATGCTAAAGAAACTTGAGATGTAGGTAGATTTCAAAACTTAAATCATCATAAGATTATCTTATGTGCATGATAATAAGATAAAATAACGATATTTTTATCAGTAAATTTACTTTATTCGACGTTAAATTTTTTTCCCGATTTTATCCGATGTTTAGTAGGAGGGAGGGCGGTTGTTTCATGGAATTTATCAGAATTTCAAATTGTGACAGAATGTGGAAGGGGTGAAGGGGGACATTTCCCGGGAAAGGACTGATCGAAGAGATTCTATGATCGGTAGTGGTAAGAGTTTTCAATTCAGTATACAAACTACAATTATTCTACATTTTTATTTATACGTCGTTTATATTCTGATTCCCAGTCACGATCAAATACGATACAAATCGAAGTCCAATAATGGTTTTCTCTTATTCTGGAAAATACCCTTTGTTCTTTCCCTTCTCTCCAGGTTGAATGAAAAATATTCATATAAAAATCATGCAGGGGAGACTTGGGAAAGTTGATATAGTGGAAGTTGTGCAATGACTGGCATTCTTATCTTTGTCTTTGTGAACAGGTGGAACCCTTCATTTATATCATGAGTGTGCACTTGTGTTACACAGTATAAATTTAGCAAAAGAAAATATATCCAAGAGAAATTGTCTTTAAAAGTGCAAAATGAATTTTTGTTGTTGCCTTTTGATGCCTTCTGAACAATCTGTATGATGTCTTTACATTCTTGCAGATTTAGTTTAAATTCTTGTACTGAATGATAATTTTTTTTTTCATTTGTTTAACCATTTTCTGAATATTATTATTAAAATATATTATAGTCGTTTGGCACAAACTGATATGTTTGAAATGGGTTAAGTTGATACTATGTATTAACTTGATCCCAATACATGCACTTATTTATTTTGATTTGTTCACTTGACAATGGTTCCTTATTTAGATCACCCTGTCTTATGAACAATTCGGAGAAAACACATTGAAACTTAAATAAGACATAAGGCGAAATATGTCGTATAATGTTTTTTATTTATATTCTTAATTTTATTAATATCGGAAATAATATTTGTACACCATAAGATACTATTCGATTACATTTTTCATTCTTCCAATAACCCTTTGTCAGTATTAAATTATCGGTATTATTAACAGTATTAACTTGCCCCATTATGGTGCTAATTTGAACTCTTCCCCTTGGATAACAAAACAATTTTATGGGTTACTAGATTTAATTTAACAAATTTTGGTTTATGCAATCAACCGAGGACAACTCGAAGTATATTTTAATATTTTTAAAGCAAATACAAAAAATTAAAAGTCAAAAAGCGTTTGAACTTGATCGAGTGGGTCTACCCTATAAAATATTTAATCAGATAAATGACATGCAATATACTTTTATTGCAATTCAAACAAAATCATTAGAATAAAATGTTTTTCTCGGACGTCCGAAAGAATAAAATCTCAAAAATAAGTATTTTGTCAGTAAATACAAGAAAAGGGTTTAATTATATATCAACCGGTGTCAGAAACGAAAACCTGATGTCCCCAGCACATGACTTTCCTTGCAGATTCTTATTCACATTTTCTTTATTTATTGAATAATTCATTAAATTGAGTTTATTTGCACAAAATAAAAAATCTGATGTGGGCAGCACATGACTTTCCCTGCAGACTTATATCCACGTTCTCTTTATTTTAATTAAATTTATTTCACTTTTAATTCAATTTCCGTTCTCATTCGGTAACCGGGCTTAGTTTCAAAGGTGGCGTAGGGAAAGTACGAAAAACTAAAATATCTCGAGAACGGCTAGTCCTAGTGTAATGGGGTTGGTCTTATTCTTTTCGTCGTTAAAAATTACGTATTAAACCAGCATTTAATGGATAAATTTGAGTATACCCAGTTCTTTAGTTTAGATTTGGACGATTTTAGCGGGCCATTTTGCAAAAAAAGGCAGGTCATTTTTTTCCGAATCATACCAAAATCTAATCAGCACCAGGGTAACCCACAAGTGACTCATCTACCGAATTTTGTGAAATTCGGTCCATTAGTTTTTCAGTTAGAGTGGATACAAACTTTTGCGGGCCATTTCGCAAAAAAAGGCGGGTTCTTTTATCCCGAAACATACCCAAAATTAATCAGCACCAGACTCGCCCACAAGTGACTTACCTACCAAATTTTTTGAAATTCGGTCGATTAGGTTTTTAGTTACAGTGGATACAAAATCTGCACAGACAGACACACAGACAGACACACAGACAGACAGACAGACAGACAGACACACAGACAGACACACAGACAGACAGACAGACACACAAGACACACAAGACACACACACAGACGTCACGCTAAAAATGGTTTTTTCGTATTCTAGAGGTCTTGAAACGTGTAGATCCGTCGAAAACTCGAGTTGCGATTTTCGGCATGATTCCAATACTTTCCCTATACATTACCATGTATTGCAGGGAAAGTAAAAATCTGATGTGGGCAGCACATGACTTTCCCTGCAGACTTATATCCACGTTCTCTTTATTTTAATTAAATTTATTTCACTTTTAATTCAATTTAATGGATACATTTCAGCATACGTAGTTTTTATTTTAGATTTTGTCGATTTTTGCGGGACATTTTGCAAAAAAAGGCAGGTTATTTTTTTCCGAATTGTACCAAAATCTAATCAGCACCAGCGTGACCTATAAGCGACTTATCTACTAAATTTTATGAAAATCGGTTCATTAGATTTTCAGCTAGAGTGGATACAAAGTTTTGCGGGCCATTTCGCAAAAAAAGGCGGGTTTTTCTTTTCCGAATCGTACCCAAAACTAATCAGCACCAGATTCGCCCACAAGTGACTTACTTACCAAATTTTATGAAATTCGGTCAATTAGTTTCTTAGTTAGAGTGGATACAAAATCTGCACAGACAGACACACAGACAGACAGACATACAGACACACACACAGACGTCACTCTAAAAATGGTTTTTTCGTATTCTAGAGGTCTCGAAACATGTAGATCCGTCGAAAACTCGAGTTGCGATTTTCGACATGATTCCAATACTTTCCCTATACATTACCATGTGTTGCAGGGAAAGTAAAAATCTGATGTGGCCAGCACATGACTTTCTCTGCAGGCTTTATATCCACGTTCTGTTTATTTTAATTAAATTTATTTCACTTTTAATTCAATTTTCTTTCTCATTCGGTAACCGGACTTAATTTCATAGGTGGCGTAGAGAAAATACGAAAAACTAAAATATCTCGAGAACGGCTAGTCCTAGTGTAATGGGGTTGGTCTTATTCTTTTCTTCGTTAAAAATTACGTATTAAACAAGCATTTAGTGGATATATTTGAGCATGCGTAGTTCTTTAGTTTAGATTTTGATGATTTTTGCGGGCCATTTTGTAAGAAAAGGCAGGTTATTTTTTTTCGAATCGTACCAAAATCTAATCAGCACCAGGATGACTTACAAGTGACTCATCTACCGAATTTTGTGAAATTCGGTCCAGTAGTTTTTTAGCTAGAGTGGATACAAGCTTTTGCGGGCCATTTCGCACAAAAAGGCGGGTTCTTTTATCCCGAATTGTACCCAAAACTAATCAGCACCTGCCCCGCCCACAAGTGACTTACCTACCAAATTTTGTGAAATTCGGTCCATTAGTTTTTTAGTTACAGTGGATACAAAATCTGCACAGACAGACAGACAGACACACAGACAGACAGACAGACACACAGACACACACACAGACGTCACGCTAAAAATGGTTTTTTCGTATTCCAGAGGTCTCGAAACGTGTAGATCCGTCGAAAACTCGAGTTGTGATTTTCGGTATGATTCCAATACTTTCCCTATACATTACCATGTATTGCAGGGAAAGTAAAATGACACTTAATTTGCACTTTTAATCCAATTTTCGTTTTCATATAGTAACTTGACTTATTTCCGAAGGTGACGTAGGGAAAATGCAAAGAAACTAAAATATCTCGAGAACGGCAAGTCTTAGAATAATGGAATTGGTCTTAATCTTTTCAACGTAGCATATTTTGAGCATACGTAGTCTTTCATTTTTTTATTTAAAGACTTTTGTGGGCTATTTCGCCAAAAAAAGCAGGCTCTTTTCATCCGAATCATACCAAAATCTAATCAGCACTAGAATAAATGACAAGTGATTTATCAACCAAATTTTGTGAAATTTGGTCTATTAGTTTTTCATCCAGAATGGATGCAGGCAATTTTTGCAATGACACTTCGCAAAAAAAGGCAGGTTATTTTATCCCGAATCGTACCAAAATCTAATCAGCACCAGGGGCACTCACAAAGGACGTACCTACCAAATTTTATAAAATTCGGTCAATTAGTCTTTCTCAGTATGAGGGGATACAAAATCTGCACAGACTGGCAGACAGACACACACACACAGACGTCATAATAGATACATGACTAAAATAGTTTTTTCGTGTTCTAGAGGTCCCAAAACGTGTAGATCGTTCGAAAACTCGAGTTGCGATTTTCATCCCGATTCTAATACTTTCCCTATACATTACCATGTATTTCTGGGAAAGTAAAATAAAAAAGAAAAAAAAAAGCCTTCTTCTACAGGATAAATTAGATACAATACCAGTACCAACATAACAAACGCATACTTGCTGTCCTTGATATTAGTGCTCTGTTTGATTTATTCTGAGTAAGAAGTTTTTTTTTTCACTTTTAGAACCTATTGATATATAATTCAACCCTTTTATGTTGACTAACAACATATTTATTTTTCAGACAATTATTTATCTTTCACATGTTTTTAAGATATATCCATTACAAGTTTCAATTAATATATATTTCATAAAAATGTATATTATTGTTTTTTATTCTTTTTAACAAAGATATAAACAAACAATAAATTAAAAAGTTAAAAGAAAAATCCTCATGAGGCGCACAATGTCGCATCATCACGTTGATGTCACAACATCTAAAAAATCTAGTGACTCATCTTTGCATAACTTTCGATTCGACGTTTCTTCTGTTACCTTTTAAACTTTCCCTACAATGCATGGTAATGTATAGTCCCTATAATGCATGGTAATGTATAGGGACAGTATTAGAATCGTGTCGAAAATCAGAACTCGTGTTTTCAACGTATCTGAATGTTTCGGGACTTTAGAATACGTTAAAACTGTTTGTGTGTTATCTGTGTTTATTAAAATTTATTTCTGAGAAATAATTGAAGAGTTATTTCTTCATCGAAAAATTCTTAATTCAATAAAGTTAATTTTTCATCAAAAACCTATATTTTTGAGTGTGTGCATTGTCTAATATAATGGAGCCATTTTGAGCAATTATTATTATTACTATAAGATTTATTGTTTCATTGTTGCTATTCACAAGTTTTAGCTATATACTTAAATTATATATGTAAAAATCTGATGTGGGCAACACATGACTTGCCTTATATAATGCAATAAATTTTCTCCTTTTACAGTCAAAAAATAATAATTCACGGTACTGTGTTTTTAACATTGAATTGTACATTTGGCGACTTTCCGGATAGCAACATGTAATTTCATAAATTAGTCGTCATTTTATTGATTCAGCGTCAGTTTCATCCATTTGGCGAATTTTTATCAATTATGTGATATTTTCGTCAATTTAGAAACAGTTAGAAAATTACCAAGTTGAAAATATTCCGAAAAATGCATCACCAACATTTTATTCAAACCTTACGGGCGGAAAATTAGGTTATTCTTATAGAACTCGTAGATTTTTATATTCTTTTCAAGATACTGAGTTTTCGTTAATTTGTCGTCATTTTCATTTATTTAGCGCCACTTTTATCAATTTGGTGATATTCCTCCAAATTCGTCAGCAAAATCTCTCCAAGCGTTGTGGACGGAGAAATAAGTTATTCTTTTAGCAGATAAATGACTATTGGCGTTCAACTACAAAAGTATTACCCAAAGTATATTTTGTCATAAATGGAACGAGCTAGATGAACGAGGATGATGTCATCAAATTCATCGCATGATATTACATATAAAAAGTGAACATATTTCACAATAGTTAATATTTTTTTATTTTATGTGATTTTTTCATAAATTTATTTGTAAAATGCGCAATATCTCAAGAAAGGTTCATGCTAGCGCTCTAAAATTTGTATCAATCGTTTTCTAATGAAAAATTACATAAGAAATGAATATTTGCCTAACTTTTTAAAAGATTTTGATGTTTTGATGTTTTTTTCAAAATTTCACTCGAAAATTTAGTGGAGTTCTAGTGATTCGATGGCGTTTAAATACAATAGGCTTCCAGTATTCATGGATTGTAATTTTTTCCTCAAATTTGGTTCAAGTCACTCCATTCGTTCATTAGATATCGTCTCCAGAGTCTCACTGACACACACACACAGACATCACCTCAAAAACATTTGATTCCTGTTCAGGGATGAATTAAACATTCTTTCCTGTCGAAAACTCGAATTCGAATTTTCGACCCCGTCATAATACTTTCCTTACACATTGTACTATGTAGTATATAAGGTGAGTAAAAATGGTTTTTAATGTAAAGTTGCATTTAAGCATTATTATTTTTCCTTAAATATTCTCCAAAAAAAAATTGATTAAAAGGTTAATATTTGAAAATTCAAAAATATCGGTATCAATATTGATATCAATATCTTGGTTATGAAAGTAAAAAATGGCGAAATTTAGTGTCAAATTCCTACAGCACCGGAGCTGTACTTTCAGGTCTAGATACCCTGCCGAAGGATCCTAACCCTCCTTTAAATCACACTCATTCCCTTTTAGACGTAGTAATGTTTTTAAATGAGTTCGAGTGAACGGACCCATATATGTAACGTACCCGTGTTCCGCGTAAATACGTGATTGTTTAGACTAGGGGGCAATAGAACGCGGGTCGTCTGAGTGCAATCCCCATGCGTTAACCACTGGACTGTTCCATCCCTTAGGCTGACTGTTTAGATTCGTGCGCATTTATTTATTTAGCTTTATTACTTTCCTTTCAATACATGGTAATGTATAGGTAAAGTATTGGAATCATACCGAAAATCGTAACTCGAGTTTTCGACGGATCTACACGTTCTGCACCTCTAGAATAAGAAAAACCTATTTTTAGCGTAACGTCTGTGTGTGTATGTCTGTCTGTCTCAACAATGTATTTTGTCTGTTCATCAATGTATTTATCCACTTTAACTCAAAAACTAATTGAATTATCTTCATAAAATTTGGTATGTAAGTTACTTGTGGGAGACCTTGGTGCTGATTAGATTTTAGTACGATTTAGGATAAAAGATCATACTTTCTTTTGCAAAATGGCTCTCAAAAATCATTAAAAAATAAAATAAAAGGTTACATGTGCTCAAATCTATTAATTAAATGCATGTTTTATACGTAAATTTTTTACGCCGGAAGGATTAAGATCAGCAACATTATCCTAGGTCTAGCCGTTCTCGAGATATTTTATTTTTTCTTATTTTTGCTAGGCCGCCTTTGAAAATACGTTCAGTTACCAAATGAAAGCAAAACTTGAATTAAAAGTACAAATTCAGTTTCATTTCAAATAATTATGCGTACCATTTTGTTCTATTAAACTAAATTTAATGAATTATTAAAGAAATAAAGGGAAAATGAATTTGAACCTTCAAGACAAGTCATGTGCTGTCCACATCAGATTTTTTTTTATTTCGCTTTAGTTATTCAGCATTTTATGTATCGTACAGAAATACCAAGGAGTCCATGGTCTAATGGCATCATATTCAAATTAATTTGTGAACAACAAATATCGTTTCGTTACTCAGCAACGTTATGAACATTGACTGTAATTTGCTGAGTTGTTATTAAGGTAGAGTTGAGGAATTTAACATCGAAATTAATCCGTCTCCGTATTCATATTTTGTCGAAATAAAAGCTCAATAATTATTAATTAAAGTTAAATGGTTTATTTGAAAATGAACATTTTTGTAAAGGTTTGTTTTGGCTCTTAATTAGCAATTATACAAGATACATTAATATTTAAATTAAATAAATGTTTGTAACTGTGGTGCGCATTTTAAAATATATAATAAAATTACATATAGTACTACTAAATTGACATGGCCGTAAAATCGTACATAGTGGAATTCGTTAAACTGTACATTGCGTTGTTTGCCGCTGATAACCCGCCAATTATTTATCTTTAACGCGAGTTCTGTAAAAGAATATTAATTAATATAATACTAAATTGATAGCACCATTTTAACTTTAACAATAAATCTTTTATTAACAACATAAAATACTTAATTACTTAATTACAGCAATTATTCTTCTTATTAATTATTCCGGCGGAAAGAGACAGTGTGGGACCATTATTAAATTGTCTAAACTGTATTGACGACCTGTATTATATTCAATGGGCACATACCTTCACTTCCGGCTTTGGCCTAGACCACAAATCTTGCATCAGCAAATCATATTGGCCCTAACTCTGCGTATTTGGCTCCATATCGTACTGCTGATTTCCTTGCAAATAAATCTAGCCATTATTTTAGAAAATCTACGGAACACTCTACATCTCTAGTCACACTCGTAGTCGACACATCTTTCTAAGTTTCGTGCTCCTTAATTTCGAGCTGTTAATCTCTTAAATCAGTATTAACCAAGCATCGTCGTTTTTCTATTTTTTAATCGTCTTTCTTATGTCACAAGTTGTGGCTCTTTTACCTCAGGACTGTCACTCCCCCTTTGCTCTCATTTGCGGCCTTCAGGGTTACGCTATAAGCTTATTCTCAATTGGTTAGCCTTTTATCTAATGTCGTTACTTCACATTTTTTTAAGAATTTGTTCAACCCCCCCTCTGTCTCGGCGCCCCTAAATTTATGATTTTATCTGACCTTTGGGTTCACATGTCGTAAACACTGGCGTCATTCAAACTGCAGGTATTGTCTGATGTTTCAGACCCAGTAAATTACTGGTATAAAGCTGTCTCACAATACAAGTGTGAGGTCTATTTCTGGTCTCACAATAACAAAATATGAAATTTGAAACACTATATTTTTAAACATAGAATTGAGTCATAAAACACACTATATTTGTTTAGTATACCATTTGTTTTAAAAGAAATAGTGTGATAAGAATGGGAACATGCAAAAGATAGACAAGCGAACTGCAAAAAGTGGAGTAAACTACTTTGAAGCAACATTATTATAGGTAAATGGCAATTATGGTAAATGGCAATTATGGTGAATGGCAAATATGCACCGGCAGTATATCTCGGGGGTAAATATTACTCTATTTTCTTATTTATCCATCCGATTATAGCAATCTCGATGTCCATCGTTATCCATAACATTCTTGCAAATCTAGTAGGCATTAGATATGCACTAGAATGCAGCATACTACGGGTGCGTTTGAAAAGGTAGTTGACTGGTCATCGGGATTATGATTAGATGCATCACGGTTGTTTGTTGTTTACCTGATTACTCAGCAGAAAAAAACGCAGCTCGATTATCCATGACTATTCTGCGCGGTTCCAGACAAACAAGTTCTAGCAAAATAAGTTTTCAGCTCGATTCTAAACTTAATTTCCGTCCAAACAAGTCTTCTGCGCAGTTTCAGACTTCATTTCCGGCAAAACAAGTCTTCTGCGCGGCTCCAGACTTCATTTCCGGCAAAACAAATCTGCGCGGTTCCAGACTCCAAAACAAGTCTTCTGCGTAGTACGTGACCATATCCGTTGACCGGGAAAAATCTCGGTCATTCTGGTTACAACCGGGGAATGACCAAAACAGGTTTTCAAATGGCAACTGTCATGACCAAGCTGTTATAATCTAGATTTTAAATGCTCTGGTCACGGCCTGTGACTGCCGCTCATAACCACATATACTTTTCAAACACGCTCTATGTGCTTAAATTAAGTAAGAACCAACATTGTGTGTACTCAATGTATTAACGAAATAACAATGTTTTTGAAGATACCTCAGAGCTATGGAAGCTAAGACCTTATCCAAAACTCAAACGGAATGTTTGCCGAAGGCGGTTTGTTCTAATATAACTTCTTGAAGTTTTAATTGATTTAAAAATTTATTTTTAGTGATACAGTAAGAATCGTTAAAAACTCAAATATAGTCATAAACAACAATAAGCAGCATGAAATATGAAGAATTCATAATCACTGAAACATTTACTTTAAATTATTCTTCATCCGCTTTCAATGAAAAACTATTCCATTAAAATGTAAGGCACGTGCATCAACGACATTCCAACACAAATCCTAGCATCTCGAATGTAGCTGGAGGCACATTCTTAAAAGCGGAAAAACAGTCAGAAGGACGAAAAGAATAAATAAAATTGGTTCCCTACTTTTGTTTACTTTCTGTATCCCTGGGATTTTCTAAAACATGAAAATATTTCTTTTTCAGATATTATGTTTACAAAAAGCAATGTCATGACTACAGTGTTTTTGTAAGAACATTATTTTTTTAATTAAATCACTACATTAAGTAATTCATTATTTTCTAATCTGAGGTATGAGTATTTGAAGATGAGTGAGAAATTTCGTGCAATCGTTTTCTAGTCCCTATTATGTATGTGTGTGTGTGGGGGGGGGGGGGTGAGATAGCCATGACTCCATGTCATCTCGGAAAATTTCAAGAAATATAATTTCGGTTTTGAAATATCATGAAAGGCTTTTTACCGAGGAGTGTTCAGCAAATTACAATAAATGCTTTTAAACTGATTTTATTCGGTGAAAAAAAGTCCACAAACGGATATACAAGGTTTCTGTCCACATTATTTCCCAGGAGTAATCCCAGACACGAGAGTTCCTAGAGTCTCTTAGACGAGAGTTTTTAGGAGCCTCTTAGACTAGAGTTACTAGGAGCCTCTTAGACGAGAGTGTTCCTAAGAGCCTCCTAGATAAGAGTTACTAGGAACCTCTTAAAGTGTCCAAGAGCCTCTTAGATAAGAGTTACTAGGAGCCTCTTAGACGAGAGTTCATAAGAGCCTCTTAGACAAGAGTTACTAGGAGCATCTTAAACGAAAGTTATAAGATCCTCTTAGACGAGAGTTTCTAGGAGATTCAGAAGAGAGTTCCTAACAAGAGTTCTTAAACAAGAGTTACTAGGAGCATCTTAAACGAAAGTTATAAGATCCTCTTAGACGAGAGTTTCTAGGAGATTCAGAAGAGAGTTCCTAACAAGAGTTCTTAAACAAGAGTTCATAGGTTCATCTTAGACGAGAAATCCTTTAAACAATAGTTCCTAGGTACATCTTAGACGAGAGTTCCTAGGAGCCTCTTAAACGAGAGTTCCTAGGAGCCTCTTTGACTAGAGTTACTAGCAGCTTCTTACTAGGAGTTACTAGGAGCTTCTTATTCCGAATCTTACAGAGTTCCTTATTACAAAGTTATTGGTGTGCTTAAAAAAGTCCATAAACAACCCAACAACTTCCTAATAAGAAGTATGAACGTTAGGTCTATCTATAATAAAGTGACAATACCCAATCGAATAAAGGTGATTATAGCGCCGCCCCTTAGCGGAAAATCTAAATAGTTAGGGTTACAAATTAAGCAAAAAAAAAAAACAATACAAAAGAAAAACTTCAATTCCAAATGTGTAGAGCCTTCTCTAATTCGTAGGAATCGACACTAAATTGAATACAGGAAGCATTTATTTGACACATTATGGTTATAGGGAAATTGCAGTTCTGAAATAATGCAACAAACAACATTTACATGCATAGAAATCTAGTATAGAGACTGTTTAAAATGCGTTTCTTCACAGATAATCCAAATGTGAATTTTAGAAAGAATATTACACTATAATTACTTAAAAATTCTGATATGGGCAGCACATAACTTTCGCTACTGAAAGAAATAGCTTCTTCTTTCGCACAAAACTAGTGATGTATAATATCCATGGCATAATGGTTTCATTCGACACCCTCTCGAAATAAAATACTATATAAACCCTTACGAAACGCAATTAACTTTGTGAGATCTAAATAATCTTTCGATTATTATTATTCCCCTCAGTTTGTATTATAATTTATGTTTACTTAAACTAGCAAGTCCAACTGGTTCGGTTGTCAGACCAATCACACCGAGCTAATCAGCATTTTCTGCGTTCCTAAGGTAGAGTAGGAATATATTTCAGACCATGAGAGTTTCAGTAGCTTCATGAGTAGTGGCTGCGTATGAGTAGGGGGTTCTTGAGTAGTGGGTTTTTGGAATGAACGATAGTTTTTGAGTAGACGATATGCAGAATTCGAGTAGTGAGGGGACGGAAATCTCATTCAATACAGCGATGACTAGGAAGAGTTTAGCATTCAGGGTGTGGCCGCAATACGGAGCGAAGTAACAGAATTCCGGAGTAAGCATATAAGTAAATGCGTATCCGTGTAAGCACTATCACCAGCCTACTATATTGCAGAAATTTGCAGATTTGTAAATTATTCTGGGTATGTGCAATAACAATTAATATATATGTTGTCCGTTGTTTAAACAGCAAGCTGCTGTAATTTCTGTGAAGTCCCTAATAAACTGAATTTGATTTAAAACAGTGCCGTCCTGTGATATTTCCCTTGGACCGAAAAGTCGAAATATCAAGTACTCTAAGTCTTAGTTGAGTCACTTTTGACAGATTGAGTAAAAATCCTCTACAAAGGCATCTAAAGAGGATAAAAGGGGCATTTAAACTTTACAACTTACAACTTAGGCCCTCTCTAATAAAACGTACCTTTCCAAACACAGAAATATAATATATTTCGAAATAAGAATATTAATTACCCCAAAACGACAAGAAATATCAAAGAAATATTTTTGTATTAAAAAATTTAATTTTCAATGTTGGAGTCTGGGTAGTTTTATTATTATATGCCTATGTGTATCGTCTTTGTTTGTCTATGTGTGTCGTGTTTGTCTATGAGGGTTGTCTTTTTCTCTGTGTATTGTCTTTGCATATTGTACATATATTTATTAGTGTTATTTTTGTTTTTTTCTGGCCGTTCGTAGTGACTGCTCAACACCTTTTGGGTGAACTGGACGACCTGGGTAATAAAAAAAAGAATTATCAAAGAAATGAAACGGCAAGAAATTGAATTTTTACCAATTTTGACTTCATTTTCGTTAATAAAAGGTAATGAAAGGTTTTCGTTAATAAAAGGTTTGGCGTCATTTTGGCATCATTCGCCAAGTTGACGAATAAACCTTGGTTAAACAATGGTAGTTTTAAAATTATTTTTTTATTTGAACTATGGTTTAAACTAAGGTATGAACCATGGTTTTCTTTTTTTTTTACAACTTATTTGTTTTTCCAACCCTGATTGATAGAAAAATAGTTTCTAAGAATTGGCAATACATTGAGCATCATGAAAACCCTCGTCATATTTGTAAAGCATGCGACTACCTAATTCCACTGAAAACTAAAAAGGTACAGTTGTTGGTATAATACCTATAAACCACGTTATCTGAAAAGTAAAGTAACCGAAAACTGGACCATTTACTGGAAAACCATCACACGTAATATAATAATAATATAATATATAATTTCATATAAAGAGGGTGAAGATTTTGCAATTTTGAATTTTTATCGTGCATCGTGTAAATAAATATTTTTAACAAAGCATTTTGAAAACAATTATGATTTATAATGTTATCGGAATTTGCGTAAATATAAAATAGTAATAGCAAATATATTTGCTAGTTCCTATTATATATCAGAACAACATATCAGAAACAAAAGAAAAATTTGCCTTCAACTGAACTTTGGTCGACCCAGTCCTGTTACTGCACCTGAAAGCTCTATACCCAGTCAAAGTACATTTCACATTTTAAACGGGATTGTTCTTTTTGTGGATCTTTCTGTTATACAGATCGTTTAATCTACCTAAATATGAAGATAGGTTCCGAAAAGTTACAAAAATCTTGATTTTCTTCAATTTCCATGATCAAATAACTATGTTATACTATATAAGTACAATCCTCAAATACATTTAAGAGTGTATGGTTAAATTTACTTTTAGATATCCTGAACACATTCAAAAGTCTTCCAGCGTGCTTAGGAATTCGCAAACCGCAGATTAAAAAGCTTTGTGGTAAAGCACTTAAAGTACAACATAATCTTCTCTGGTCTAAATAATATTTATAAAACTTCCCATTTCAACAAAATAATAAACAAAGGAAACTTAATTAAAGTGAAAGATTTTGAGACTCAAACTGGAAAACATGTGACGCGCGAAATTATTTTGTAGGACCCTCGATCTCTCTTGAATGTTGCATAATTTTTATTTTTAAGCCACAGATAGAACACAGTGTATGTAAAAAGGACAGATTTCAATACTTGCGGCTAATTTATGAAGAACCACGTGAAGGATCTTAATGAATTTTTTCAGGCAATAAAGCTGAATCCTGAGAATTTCCTAATATAAGTTTTATCCCCTACAGCAAAGTGCGGAATAACGATATTTAAAAACATGTTTCTATTTATTTGTTTGTCTGTAATGACTGCTTATAAGGCTAGAACTCTTCAGAGTATTTACACTTTCCATTGGTGTGTTCACCATGATAAGGAGTAGGTGTACAGTTCCAAGTTTTACCGCTTTAATGCATAAAAGGAAAAATTCCCAAATACATTTTCAAGCTAAATATTTCTTGAAATTCACCATTTATATCTATGAGACTGAATCAAAGGAACGTTTTGCAGTTATATTCTCCTACACCTGTATGCATAACAATAGGAACTAAAAACTTATTCTATTTGTCTGAAATGATCACTTACAATTC
Organism: Amaurobius ferox; assembly: GCA_951213105.1. Taxonomy (NCBI): domain Eukaryota; kingdom Metazoa; phylum Arthropoda; class Arachnida; order Araneae; family Amaurobiidae; genus Amaurobius; species Amaurobius ferox. The sequence continues at coordinate 114,093,698 of OX578144.1, read as the reverse complement.
AAAAACATCTGAAACAATGAACATACTTAGTCAGGTTTCTTAAGCTTTGTTAAAAGTGCAGATTTTTGCTTAAATATTTTAAATTTTATATAAAGTAATTTTTCTTTTCAGTGTTAATCCGTGAAACGATAGGCACTAATTACAGAGTAATCATATTTGTAATATATGTTCATACTACTACCCATATACGATCACTCATATATGTAATAGACTATTAATTACATATATAAGTGAGCTTTATGCAACATGCATGTATATTTAATACCAATTAAATTCAAAATGCCTATAGAAATTATATTTATTTTGGTTAAATATATGTATAAAATATACTCGCTCCCTTTTATTCCTAGCATTCTTATATGAAATAAGGTTTAGGGATTTAGGTTAAGTTGAGAAATTTTTTTAAATCTGTTGTGAATAAAAACTTTTTGAGTTACTTTGTGAATGCGGAAACAGCATAAAACAAATATGTAAATGCATCAATCTTTTTTGGAGACAAAGGCATCCCCTTTGTCAGGAAAAAAGGAACAAAAACGTCTCTCTGTGGAAACTAGGAAAATGTTTGATTTAGACGGCGATACTTTGCTGATTTTGTGAGAGACATTTTAGAGCAGTTTGAGCGATTATTTTAATATAACACTTTAGGTGTTAACGTATTTATACTTGAAGGTGAATTTTCATATATTTTGCAATGTTGTTGATACTGATATGTTAGAGTCAAAATACTTGAAATGGGTCACAACCATTAATATATTTTTAAAATGTTGCTAATATTGATATATTAAGTTTAAATACTGCAGTTAAAATATTGGAAGTTGATCGCGATGATGCTGTTGATAATAATATGTTGTGGTTAAAATAGAGTCAGAATTTATCACAACCTCTCACATATTTTATATTGTTGTTGATATCGATACATTGAGGTTAAAATATCTGAAGTACATTTCGACTTTTCGTATAATTCACAATGTTGTTCATATCGATAAATGTGGGTTAAAATACACTGCAATGGGTTGGGCAAGTTCATCGTGATCTTTCATATATTTCGTAATGCTGTTGATACAGGTAGTAAATTGGGGTTAAACATTTAAATGGTTGTGACCTTTCATATATATTTCGCAGAATTACTGTTATTGTTAAACATTATTTGTCATAAGAGTGTTTGGCATTCAGAGAATACAGTTCAGAGTTCACTTTAAAAATAAGAGCTTGCAATGCCGTTCCAGTAGCTCAACGGTAGAGCATCTGCTATCCAGTTCGAAGATCCAGGGTTCGATTCCCGACTGGGGCAGCAAGGTCCTTTACAATGGCGCCCTAACAAGGACGCTGTAGGTTGGCGCAAAGGTTTAGGTCTGAAAGTGACCCTAGTACGAGTAGCATAGCTAGTACGAGTAGTGGACCATGGGATATTGAGCACTGGTTTCAAATCGAGAGGATAACGACCAACCAGTAAACTAACCTGGAAGATAAAAATAGCAGCAGGAGGCTAACCTGAGGAAAAAATAGTAGAAAGTGTCCAGTCAGATTGTCAGTAGCACGTCAATCTGACATTAGAGAGTGGGAAATGCAGAATACACTTCGACAATAAGAGCTTGCAAGTTCGTCCCAGTAGCTCAACGGTGGAACGTGGGCTGGCTAGTTCGGAGTTCCAGGGTTCGATTCCCGGTTGGTGCAGCAAGATTCTCTACATCAGTCAATATCTAATTTGATAATAATACTCAGGAAATTGATCTGGCCCACCATAGATTCATAATAATGTCAACTAGCAAGCCGTAAGCTCACAATCAATTTTATCATCTGGCCCAATGACACAAAAATATTATGACAAATGATCTTCAAATTTAATATAACTTCCCTTACTAGGTAATTACAAACAAAATAAAACTCAAACAATGTTGCTGAATATGAAATTAATTAATATTGGATGCGTTTGTGTCATTACAGAACCAATAATAACGGTGACCCAAGAAAATGCGCTGAAAATATGAGCGCTTTGTGGAATATTCACAAGGGTGACATTTAATCAATTACTGCTGGTCTTTATGCACTGGGTTTCAAGGATTTTCCTTTCCTCCCATAAAACACTAAGTGCATTAATTGATAACACTAATGAAGAACACTTCGTTGCGAAAAATTCATTATTTTAATTAAGTAATGTTCTTGGAAACAGCTTTTAATTGCTTCATGGCTATTCTTGATGAATAAATGCAATCGTTTTTTTAGTTGTTCAGTAACAAAAGTGGAAGGTAATGAAAATTTGAAATTTAAAATGGAAAGGTTAAACAATTTCTTATTATTTTAATTCGACAAATTTCTAAATATTAGAGACACAATCCAATCCCACAAAATATTTGAATACATATCCCAGGAATTATAACTTAATGTAATTTTCGTTAGAAGGTTGAAGATCCGTATTCAAGAATAATGCTATTAAATAAGAATTAATTACCCTATCATTAGCAATAAACAATAATAACCATTAACCAAGGAATTGTGCAGAAAGCATCAAAACTTCTCGTGGGAAATAAACAGGACTTGCATCTTATCAATAGCTGTCGTTGTTTTCTGCATCGATGATTTTAAATACAGTCTTTCCATCTCATTAAATAGGATTTGCATTTATCGATTAAATGAAACAGCAAATTTAAATGCAAAAAGTGATTTGTTGTCTTTACGAAATAATCTTAATTGCTTTCAAGGTATTTTTTATTGCGTAATTTTTTATTTTGAGCTCTTTTAAGTAGCATAGAGATACATCTATATAAATATCTATATAAATAAATATAAATCTAAATAAATATCTATATAAATAAATATAAATCTGTATAAATAAAGTTGAAACTATGTGTGCATGTGTGTCTGTCTTATCATCACGGGAGTACGGCTGCACTGAATTTCATGAAATTTTGTGCATAGTCCTGGAATTGGCTTACTTAAAATTTAGTCCATGTTTCGGGTTTCTAGAATTAGGGATTGTCGAGATATTAATAAAAACGATCTTCCTATAAAATAAGCAATATTCAGACCATGATTTTTTAGCAAATTTTATTCGAAGAAAAATATATCATGTTGCGAAATTAAATCCAACGTGTTTATATAGCAGACAATTTATTTAAATCTATTCCAATTAAAATAATAAAGAAATAAAAAAAATAATCGAAATTGCATTTATAACTGAATTTTATTAATTATGGTCTTCGGATTTAAAGAATACTGCAACTATTAGTATTTTTAATTTCTTACGACGTCTGTTTTATTTTGGCAAAGATCAAACTCATATACAGTGTTTAGCTAATTGATAAAACAGGATGGAAATTGTACGGGTATGTATTCTAATACCATTTTAGGGATTTCATTTTGGTATATATTGATCCAATTTCATATTTTTGTAAATTTGTTTGCAAACATTACCAGGGTGTTTTATTCTTCATATCTGCCCGTAGAAATAATTTTATATAGCGATATTTTTATATATTTTTAGGATAATTACATTGAATATTTTATCAAGATGTTTTGCATACCAATGCCATTTAGAATACAACAGGAATTTGCACATAATTGTAAAGTTACAATATACACTACCCGACACAGAAAGTCCAACACCATGAAAGAGCGAATCGAGTGTGATGATAAAGGACACATAGACCGAGATGGGATATATAAAGAAGAAATGTTAATTCCAGAAGGGTAATGCAATACAGTAATGGCATGGACATGGTGATCAGTAGTCAGTAGGATCACCTTTTGCAGCAACCCCTCGAGAAGCAGATGCAAAGCGCGTAAGGATAGTTTACTTAGGGATGGATGACCCTATGCCTTCAACTAACCTCCACATGTCGTCCTCTGTTTGAGGCGGGGCAGGGCAGTCAAACGACGACCAATCACGCCCCATAAATGCTCGATGGGTGAATGATACGGAGTCCAAAGAAGTACATGGATACCTTGCAAGGCTTATCTGGTAATGGTTGCCGTGTGCGGTCGCGCGTTATCTTGCTGGAAAACAACATTTTGCAACTGCTGAAGGTAGTGAAGTGCAACCGACCGCAGCACCTCATCCACATATCGTTGCGCCGTCATTGTGCCTCTGATAAGAACCAGAGGTGACTGATTATCGAAGCCGAAGCACCCCAAACCTGATACTGCGTTGTCGAGAAGTATGGCATTCAACAGTCGCAACAGGATTGGATCTATATCCAAGTCGCCTCCAGAGTTTCACACGGAAACTGTCATTCGACAAACAGAACCTAGACTCGCCACTAAATACTAACCACCCTGTCCCATTCAGTCATCCAGGAGGCTCGGACCCGACACCATTGCAATCTCTCACGTTGGTGTCCTGTCGGCAATGGCATCCTCCTTAAAGAACTGTCTGAGTGCAATCCGCTTTCTGCCAATCGTCAAAAAAACTGTTCTCGCTGATATTGGAATATCCAATGTATTCTGCAAATTCTTCAGAATACCGACAGTCATCGTTTGTGGGGCCGCCATGGCATGTCTTCGAATGCGTCGATCAACGCGTGCTGACGTACGTTTGGATGGATCTGTATCACTGCGCCGATTCATATGCCCTTCTTTAACCTATCTTCCCCAAATCCTTTTCACAGTGGACGCATTTACCCGTGTTTTTCAGCGGCAATATGGTGCAACCACCCAGCCGTATGTAGGCCTAAAATGAATCTCCTCGCACGATCTTCCAAATGCTGAAACGAACTTCAGCGTTGTCAGCCAGACAATTCAACAACACGTTTAATTTGAAACGAAAAACAGCTAGGAAAACGTGTTTCCGTAGGCGGCAGACAGTAACAACTGTTGGCTAATCTGCCTTTTCCCTCCCTTTTAACCCGCGCTCTACTCACGTGACCTACTTGCATCTCAGATCATTTACATACATCGACCAGCTGCGTTTGTCTCTCAATTTGCATAATTATACGGCCAACTCTTCATGGTGTTGCATTTTCTAAGTCGGGTAGTGTATGTTCAGTACGAAGAACGGGTGTACTGCTAGTAATAAGTAAAATAATATTTATTTTTTCATTTGATTTTCGTGAACAGATCAATATATATATCAGGTTCCGATGAATGATAGTAATGTAGTAAGTAGATAGCAAGTAATGTACTAATGTAGATAGCAAGTATTAAAATAGTGTAGAAAATTTGAATTTGCGTTTTCATATAGATTTAGAGTACTCTTGAATTTTTGCCCCTGCATTGTGAATAGACGTCAAAACATACAATTCCAAAAGTCGGGTTTAGAATTTTAATTTAAGCCTTGGTTCATAAAATGTCAGTTATGCCTTAGTTTATAAAATGTAATTTACTATAAAATATATCACAGCCAGCATGGGCAAAAATTTAATGAGCCGCGCCGAACCGACGCCCAACTTCTCTGTGATTCGTTGCTGACAATTATATGTTTTATGGAGCATTTTTGAGCGTTTTGCAACTATGTCACGAACTAATATGAGTATAAGGTAATTATTATGGCATTTGACAATTATAAGTCTTAATGTTAACAGTTATAAATAAATAAACAAATTAATTTCAAATACTAATTTTTCATGATCACGAATACCTGGCTATTAACACTTCTCATATACATTTCCTTATTTTCATAAAATACCACCAAAGCCGAGCTAATTTTATTGCACTAGGGGCTAAATTCAAAAGTTCTCTGGTAGGCAGTCAAATATATATGCAACAGACATCGCTTCTGGAACACACAAATGTAGTTCACTATTGAACAGATGAATTCCAAATGCCAACACTGTGAACTTGTGCAGTTTAAATTAGTTACAGGAACGTTAGAGCATTTATATTGCTAATAAGATAGGATAGTGTGCAAATTAATAAGAATTGAAGGTCTCTACAGGTTTGGTGAGCGTAGTGAGTATTGGAAAAGCGTCTAGTATAAATCAGAAAGTAAAAACAAGATGAAATATATTACCAAAAGAAGAAGAAGAGAGAGATTGGAAAATAGAGAACGTGATAATTATAAAAAAATAGATGGTGGAATGTTTTTACAGTTACTGAGATAATCAAATAGTAAATTAAATTAAAATATGATTAAAACGCGGTTGAAAGCATCTTAATACACAACTACATTCACTTTCAATATAAAATGCTACTTATAAAAATTTAGGGTGGGTGTTTTCTCTCTTTTTTTTTAATCAAGGATAAAATAATACTAAGAATTAACTACAACACTTTTAAAATTCAAAATTTCATTTTTCAGTTTTAAAAATAAAAATGTTGATTTGACAGACTTTAAAATACAATTCCAATGAAACATTTATTTAAACATAAAAGCGTTACAGCTTTAATCCCTTAAGTATCTTCCTCTTTCCAAGAGAAAACCAAAGCTTTATACACAAAGCGTTATGTACTTAACATTATCTCATAAAGTGACGGCATTTGATATAATAATATCACCATGCAATTCCTATTAAAATATGACTTTCCTTGCAAATAAATCTCAAGTACAGCTGAGCATGCATAGTTTTACTAAATATGTAATTTTATATGCCTTCGGTTACACTAGAGTCATAAGGGAAGAAATGCTCACTGTTACCTAAGAAAATATGCCGAAAATATCATATCACCCCGAAGGAAATTCTCAGGACTGGCATCGAATCAATTACTGAATCTCTAGCATCAAGTAAGTAATTCATTAATTTTAATATCCATCGCATAGAACAATAGATGCATTAATTGGTCATATTGATTGATTTCGTAACGACAAACTGATTACTTTAGGTTAGTAAATGTTACTGCTTACACGACAAAATTACTCACAGGCTATATTTAATGAAATTGGTTGCTTTCAGATATAAAAATATTAAAGCATAAACAAGTTTATGTTTCAGTTCAATAAACTGATCAATATTATTCTTACTTTTGATGAATAGTTATATGATTATTATATGATTGGTATATGATTTAGTTATATGATTTTGAGAGGCTGTAGTTATATGATTTTTAGTTATATGATTTTGAGAGGCTGTAAATGTTATTTTGTGTCTTCTGTACATATAGTATTAGCCCTTCCTAGCACAGGAATGGCTAGTGGTAACTAAATGTGATACAATCTGAATCTCAAAAAATCTGATGTGGGCACCATATGACTTTCCTTATATAATGCAATGAATTTTCTACTTTTACAGTAAAAAAACTAGGTTCTTCTTATAGTAGATAATTATATTATTTCCAAGATATTGAATTTTTGTCAATTAGTCGTCATTCTCATTGATTTAGCGTCATTTTTATCCATTTGGTGAGATTTTCATTAATTTGGCAACACACATTTAAAAAAGGGCATTCCGCCAAATTCGTCGCCAAAATCACACAGCGTTATGGACGGAGAAATAAGATATTCTTATAGCAGATAAATGATTATTAGCGTTCAAATACAAAAGTATTACTCAAAGTATTTTTGTCATGAATGGAATGAGCTAGACCCTCGAGTATGATGTCCCCAAATTTATAGCATGATATTACATATGAAAATGAACATGTTTCTTAACAGTTTAACAGTTAATATTTTTTTAATTTATAGGATATTTTGATAAATTTATTTGAAAAATGTGCAATATCTCGAGAACGGTTCCTGCTAGAGTTCTAAAGTTTATGCCAATCGTTTTCTAAGGAAACATTACATAGGGAATGTCTATTTGCGTACCTCTATTAAAGGTTTTAAATTCTGGATGATTTTTTCAAAATGTCACTCAAAAACTTAGGGGATTCTGAATATTCGATTGCATTTAAAAACAATAGGCTGCCAGTATTCATGGATTGTAATTTTTGTACCAAATTTTGTCGTTCGAATCGGTCCATTCGTTCGTCAGTTATCGTCTCCATAGACTCACTGACACGCACACACGCACACACACACACACACACACACACACACACACAGGCATCACCTCAAAAACGCCTGATTCGTGTTCAGGGATGCTTAAAACGTGCTCTCCCGTCGAAAACTCGAATTCGAATTTTCGACCCCGTCACAATCCTTTCCTTATACATTATATAAGGAAAGTCAAAACGTTTCAAATTTACACTTAAAAATGGCGCATATTGTATAATTCTGTTAACATGGAAAATGGCGATATGTAAAACAATATTCCATCTCTGATCACTGTTGCCATGATTCTCAACGTTTTCATAAAAATCTGTAAATTGCGGTAATATCTTTCAATAGTTTGATTTAAATAACAGCCAACAAACCATTTTGTTATTTGAAAGGAAACTCAGTTACTTTAGTTATTACAAAGTAATAAAAACTATAAATAAATTCATTAATATAAATTTATAAAAAAAATTGTCTGCTTTAAGAATGACGTATCCCTAGAATAGTTACTTGTACAGACATAGAGTTAATTTAAAAAATCTAATGTGGGCAGCACATGACTTTTCTTATATAATGCAATGAATTTACTACTTTTATAGTTAAAAAATGTTATTCTTATAGTAGATACTTATATTCCTTCCAAGATTTTGAATTTTCTTCAATTAGTCATAATTTTCATTGATTTAGCGTCATTTTTATACATTTGGCGAGATTTTCGTTAATTTGGCAACATTTAAAAAAGTCGCCAAGTTGGCGACATTCCACCAAATTCGTCACCAAAATACCGCCAAGCGTTATGGATGGAGAAATAAGTTATTCTTACAGCGAATACATGAATATTGGCTTTCAAATATAAAAGTATTACTCAAAGTATCTTTTCTCGTGAATGGAACGAGTTAGATCCACGAGAATGATGTCACCACATTTAGCGCATGAAACATATGAAAAGTGAACATGTTTCATAAAAGTTAATACATTTTTTCTAATTTATAGGATTTTTTGATATATTTATTTCAAAAATATGCAATATATCAAGAACGGTTCATGCTAGCGTTCTAAAGTTCATACCAATCGTTTTCTAAGTAAAAATTACATAAGAAATGTCTATTTGCATAACTTTATTAAAGGTTTTAATTTTTTGATGAGTTTTTCAGAATTTTATTCGAAAATTTAGGGAGGTTCTGAACATTCGATTGTGTTTTAAAACAATAGGCTACCAGTATTCACGGATTCGGATTTTTGTACTAAATTTCATTTGAATCGCTCCATTCGTTCTTGAGATATCATCTCCACAGGCTCTCTGACTGACACACACACACACACACACACAGACATCACCTCAAAAATATTTGATTCGCGATCAGGGATGCTTGAAACGTGCTCTCTCGTCGAAAACTCGAATTCGAATTTTCGACCCCGTCACAATACTTTCCTTATACATTATGTATATAAGGATAGTAAAAATGCAGGATATTTTGTTTTTTGCCCATGATGTTATAAAAACGAATTTTGTGTATATAGCAGTTCTCGAGTTATAGCTAAAAGAATGTTAGATAAAAAAATCAAATATTTATAAATTTATAGAGAAAAATTCCAAGATTTTAAATTTGTCTTATGACATAGAGATTAACTCCCACGTGTATGCACATTTTCAAATTTCTATCTTCAGTAGTTTAGGCTGTGTATTTGTTCATTTGTTACGTTAGTCATCCAAGTCCCACTTTGTTGTTTTACATAATAAAACTAAGTGAGATTTGGCTCAATTCAACATTTTCATACCACAATTTACTTTCTCAAATTTAAAATTTTTTCTTTTTACTTTCCTTATATATATAATGTATAAGGAAAGTATTCTGACGGGGTCGAAAATTCGAGTTTTCGACGGGAGAGCACATTTCAAGCATCCCTGATCATGAATCGAACATTTTTGAGGTGATGTCTGTCTGTGTGTGTGTGTGTGTGTGAAAGTATGTGTGTGTGTGTATGTGTCAGAGTGAGTCTGTGGAGACGGTATATCACGAACAAATGGAGCGATTCGAATGAAATTTGGTACAAAAATCACAATCCGTGAATTCTGAAAGCCTGTTGTTTTTAAACGTAATCGAATGTTCAGAACCACCCCTAAATTTTCGAGTGAAATATTGAAAAAATCATCAAAAAATCAAAACCTTTAATAAAGTTACGCAAATAGCCATTTTTTATGTAACTTTTATCATTAGAAAATGATTGATATAAACTTTAGAACGCTAGCATGAACCGCTCTCGAGATATTGCACATTTTTCAAATAAATTTATCAAAAAATCCCATAAATTAAAAAAAATATTAACTGTTGAGAAATATGTTCACTTTTCATATGTAATATCATGCGATAAATTCGGTGACATCATTCTCGTGGATCTAGCTCGATCCATTCATGAGAAAATATACTTTGAGTAATACTTTTATATTTGAACGCCAATAGTCATTTGCCTGCTATAAGAATAACTTATTTCTCTGTCCATAACGCTTGGCGAGATTTTGGTGACGAATTTGGTGGAATGTCGCCAACTTGGCGATTTTTTGAAATGTTGCCAAATTCACGAAAATCTCGCCAAATGGGTAAAAATGACGCTAAATCAATGAAAATGACGACTTATTGTCGAAAGTTCAATATCTTGGAAAGAATATAAGTATCTACTATAAGAAAAACCAATTTTTTTTACTGTAAAAGTAGTAAATTTATTGCATTATATAAGGAAAGTCATGTGTTGCCCTCATCAGATTTTTTTAAATCGGTGTCATGGCTTCGAATTATTGTCACCCTTCACTTTAAAGAACTTGAAAAAAATCTTTCGATCGTTACCATACTTGACAATGTACCCTTTCGAGAGGTTACTTGCCTAGCGTCATGAACAAAACAAAATTGCATCGCGACTGTTTTCCACAACAATAATTGAAACTACTATATCTCGTGATCATTGAGCGTCAAATAAACCGTTTTATGCTTGATTATGTCAAATGGTGTCCTATTCTGCTAAAAAAATATATAAAATATAAAATATAACAAAAATATTCGAATAAATTTCGAGATTTTCGCTCGACTTAAAAAAAATTCTCTCTAACTCTAGATTGTTTGATGACAAAGCAAATTTACGGTTTCGTTAAAACCCATTAATATTTATTTAATGCTAATATTTATTTATTCTGATTTTTTTTTCCAATTTTTTTTTCTATTTTATTTTAAATATATGTCCCCTGAACACTCGATAAGACTCATAAGGTAAAAGAATTGTAATCCATTGCTAATAGTAAATGAAAATAACAAAATAAATATAATGGAAACAAATAGATATAATTGAGGTAAATAGATATAATAGATATAATTATGGCATATCAAATTGCCCCAAATGACAGGATCACATTTTACTGAAGATATGTTGAAAAGGAATAAATAAATATAAACAACTGTGAAGTTATCTTACCATTTAGTATTTTAATAAATACTCAATTTAAAAGAATGTTAAACAATTTATCCAAATTATTAAGAAGACATCAAAGAATAACAAGAACATTTACTTTGCACTGTCAATAAGAGTTTTTATTGAATAATTTTTACTTATTTAAAGTTATATCACATAACGCACTTGTACAGTTACCTTACACCTTTCTGGTAGGTCGGACGGTCTGGGTCTCAACAACAACAACATAACGCACTTGTATATATACTGTATGTATATACAAATGCATATACACTGTATTACTATATACACTGTATATTGACTGCATAAAAGCTTCTTCTATTTCCAAAGAGACAAAATTAATGATTCGCGTTATTGCACTTCTGCTACATCAACATACTCCTATATCAACTTACTCTGATCTTTCCTATAATGGAAGATTTATATTTTAATCTTATATCAACTTGCTCTAAACTTTCTTATAATAGAAGAACTATATTTTATCCTATATCAACTTGCTTTAATCTTCCCTATTATGAACGAACATTAATTTTATTACCAACTTGCTCTAATCTTCCTTATCATGGAAGAACTATATTTTAATCCTATATCAACTTGCTCTAATCTTCCCTATTACGGAAGAACTATATTTTAATTTTATACCAACTTGCTATAATCTTCCTTATCATGGAAGAACTATATTTTAATCCTATATCAACTTACTCTAATCTTCCCTGTTTCGGAAGAACTATATTTTAATTTCATACCAACTTGTTATAATCTTTCTTATCATAGAAGAACTATATTTTAGTCCTTTATCAACTTGCTCGAATCTCCCCTATCATAGAAGAACTATGTTTTAATTTTGTACTAACTTGATCCAATCTTCCCTATCATGGAAGAATTATATTTTAATCTTATAATAACATGTTCTAATCTTTCTTATAATATCTTTCTTATAATAGAAGAACTATATTTTTATCCTATATCAACTTGCTCTAATCTTCCCTATTATGAACGAACTATACATTAATTTTATTACCATCATGCTCTAATCTTTCTTATCATGGAAGAACTATATTTTAATCCTATATTAGCTTGATCTAATCTTCCTTATCATGGAAGAACTATATTTTAATCCTATATCAACTTGCTCTAATCTTCCCTATTATGGAAGAACTATATTTTAATTTCATACCAACTTGCTACAATCTTCCTTATCATGGAAGAATTATATTTTAATCCTTTATCAACTTGCTCGAACCTTCCTTATCGTGGAAGAACTATATTTTAATCCTTCATCAACTTACTCTAATCTGCCCTATCATAAAAGAACTATGTTTTGATTTTGTACCAACTTGCTCCAGTCTTCCCTATAATGAAAGAACTATATTTTAATAAATAACACCACACATATTATATTCTAATATAAGCATATATACTTGGTAGTTCCCAGCAAAACTAAGTGGGAATAATTCCATTAAATATAATCTTGAGTCATTGGAGAAGTAATAATAACAGTTACCTAAAGAGTTCTTCCGAAAATCAAAAAGCCCGAAGAGAAATTCCCAGGACAGGCGTCTAATCCATTAATGCTGTTTTTTTCCACCATGAAGTTATTCAAGGATTTTTCTTCTCATCTAGTATAATATGCATTAATTGAATCAAATTAATTAATAAATTTTGTTGCGAAAATTTTATTACTGATTACTTAAGTTAATTAATATCACTATGAATATGCTTCAATCACTCCTGGGTTATGTAAAAGAAATAAAATTATTCGTTGCGAGCTGGTTACTTCCTGATAAAAGAGAAAAATTTATATTGAAAACTAAATTTATATCTTTATTAATCTCAGTTAAATAAAATAGGTCGATATTTTTAAGGTGTAATTTTAAACGTTCAGTTTATTTTAATCTAGTTTTAAAAATATTATTTCCTGTTCTATAATACCTAAAGTAGATAAATGAGCTAAAAATTCAAATTTCAATTCTCGACTAGATAGCAATATTATCTCTCTGCATATACTATTATAGAACAAATGGTTGAAGCGAAAATAAAACATTTGATGTGGGTAGCACCTGACTTTCCCTGCAGACTCAAATTCATTTTTCTTTATTTCTCTAAAAACTAATTAAATTGAGTTTAATTGCACAAAATAACACTAAATTTGCACTTTTAATTCAATTTTTATTTTTATTTGGTAATTGGACATTTTTCCAAAGGCGGTGTAACATAAATGCGAAGAATCTTAAAAATCTCGTGAACGGTTAATCCTAGAGTAATGAAGTTGGCTTTAATCTTTTTCTCGTCAAAAATTAAGTATAAAAAATGCATTTAATTAATACATTTAAGCATGCGTGGTCTTTTTCTTTATATTTTGGCGATTTTTGCTAACCATTTCGTGAAAAAAGGCTGGTTGTTCTCTTCCGAATTATACCAAAATCCAATTAGCACCAGAGTATCCCGCAAATAAATTATCTACCAAACTTTGTGAAATTTAGTTAGTTAGTATTTCAGCAAGAACGGGTACATCAGATTTTTATGGGTCATTTCGAAAAAAAAAACGGGTTCTTTTTTCCTAAATCGTACCAAAAATTAGTCAGAACCAGGTTAACACCCAAATGATTTACTTACCAAATTTTCTGAAATTCTGTCCATTAATATTTAAGATTAAGTGGATATATACATTGCATAGACAGACACACATGCATACAGACACACACACAGACGTTAAGCTAAAAATCGTTTTTTCGTCTTCTATAGATCCCAAAACGTGCAGATCCATCGAAAACTTGAGTTGCGATTTTCGGCTTGATTCGATTGATTGCATTCAGCATCGAATTTTGGAGGGAACAGAAGGATTTACAAAGGTTTTTCACTTCTGTTTTTTTTTAATTCGTATGACCGTTCAAAAAAAGCATGCAAAAGACATGTCACTATATAAAAACTTCTTCTAATAGGTCTTGTTTTCTGTCTTTCGAGCATAAATGAAATTTACATTCAATTTCTCTTTGAAAAAATATATTTTGGATACATCAGTTTTAAAATGATTTTTAATCATACATATGCAATTATATATCTTCAATTTTTATATTTACGAGCATTTCTGTTACACAATGCAAATGAAATTCTAAAATCTGGTCAGTCAGCATAAAATATAAGAATTTGAATAAATAAAATCGAATAATTTCTTATTTAATAGTTGTTCCGTTTACAGCTTTTTCCATACTACACTAAGTATTGATTAAGCTTTTAAATATGGAACTAATTGCCCCCGAGCACTCTTGAGTCATTATTGATGCAATAACCGTTAATGAAAGAAGCTCATCCAAAACATCAGAACATCCTCAGAAAAATTTTCAGCACTTGCATTTAATCAATTACTCAGTTTTTCTTCTTTTGCATAAAATTATCCATGTATATTCAAAGCAAAATAAAATTTGCATCATTGATTGGACTCAAAAAATTGCGCATTAAGTTAACTAATGTCATGCCGAACATATTTTAGGTAATTAAAAAGCAAATAAAATTTATTTTCAGAATAATGCAGACGTCTATAAAAACATTTCAAAACGCTTCTGGGCACATTGCGTCCATTGTCAGAAGATAGAACAGTATTAACCATTGCATATGGATGTTTGATGTGAGATACTGCAACATTTATCAGAGTTACACAGTCAAACAGTAAGATTTACTTATTTACTGTCAACTTGACTGCTTCAAACACACAGAAATATCCCGACAGGACAAGTCAAGTCTGAACAAGAATAAATGAGACCCAACAACCCAACAAGAATAAATGAGACCCAACAACCCAAAAAGAATAAGTGAGACCCAACAACCCAAAAAGAATAAATGAGACCCAACAAGAATAAATGAGACCCAACAACCCAACAAGAATAAATGAGACCCAACAACCCAACAATAATAAATGAGACCCAACAAGAATAAATGAGACTCAACAACCCAACAAGAATAAGTGAGACCCAACAACCCAACAAGAATAAATGAGACCCAACAACCCAACAAGAATAAATGAGACCCAACAACCCAACAATAATAAATGAGACCCAACAAGAATAAATGAGACCCAACAACCCAACAAGAATAAGTGAGACCCAACAAGAATAAATGAGACCCAACAACCCAACAATAATAAATGAGACCCAACAAGAATAAATGAGACCTAACAATAATAAATGAGACCCAACAAGAATAGATGAGACCCAACAAGAATAAATGAGACCCAACAAGAATAAATGAGACCCAACAACCCAACAAGAATAAGTGAGACCCAACGACCCAACAACCCAACAAGAATAAATGAGACCCAACAACCCAGCAAGAATAAGTGAGACCCAACAAGAATAAATGAGACCCAACAGCCCAACAACAATAAATGAGACCCAACAACCCAACAACAATAAATGAGACCCAACAAACCAACAAGGATAAATGAGACCCAACAACCCTACAAGAAAGAAAGTAGACAAATGTACAGGGCAATATGCCAAACCACGGACTAAGAAGGAAATACTGGACAAGTCATTAACTAAATTACTAGAAGTTTTTTGCATATGGAGGACTTCAAAGTCAAGATTATGGATCGACGGGCATTTCTGTAAGATCCTTGCTGAAGACATTAATTGAAGATTCATTAAATTCCTGTTTTTTACCATTTTCCAAGATAGTTGTAAAGTATTTACGACTTTGTTCATTTTGTATGTCTGTCTGTCTGTTCGCACGATAACTGCCGTAAAAATGAATTTATTAAACCGAAATTTTAGTATGTTGTTGAGACTGTCTATGGGACGTATGGGAATGTAAATGAATAATATCACTCAAATAGTTTTGAATTGAAACCTGGTTGAAAAAATGAAATACATTGAACCCTATGGGACTTAATTTTTCAAACACTTTTTAAATCGACTTAAAATTTCCAAATTGCTTTGAGAATTTTGGGAAATATTCAAATTATCACGTAAAATGTGTAAAGAAATGTCATCAAGTAGTTTTTTTAAAGTAAGTTTTTTCAAGTAAGTTTTTTCAAGTAGTTTTAGTAAGTAGTTTTTTAAATAAAATTTAAAATAATAAGTACATCCATATTATATGAAGAAATCACGTGACTAATTGCAAAATAAAATATGGTATCTATTTTTTTGCTTAGTGAAAATCATGTTTTTTAAGGAACGCTTGCTTATATAAAGAGACGCTTAACAATTCGGCAACAGTCATTTATATTTAAGAAATGCTTTTCTCTCCGTTTGTCTGTAAAGCTTGGCGATAAATTTGGCTAACTTAGTGACTCATTTAGCGAAATAACGCCAACTTGGCGGCAGAACTTCGCCCAGATTCACAAAATATACCTTATAATTGCAAAAATGGCGCTAACGAAAATGACGCAAAATTGATGAATTAATTATTAAAGTATTATTAATACACTTGTTAACATTGTTGTGACGAGATTTCTTAATCTCTCGACACTTGTGTAAAAATATGTCAAAATCATGAAAATCTATATTATATTTTTATATCTATATTTTTATGCATCCTTTAATATTCAATCCTGTTATTATATCCCTCTCGTCTTATATATATGCAATTTATATTCTACATGTATCTATCAGTTTCAAAGGAATATTCAGCCATTTTAATTCTTTTAACGCTCACTGTGAGAGAGAGAATTATTTTCCGTTATAAGTTCAAGGTCTGCATTCGGATGATGAAAAGCCTAGTAAGATTTCATATGTACATGTTCTTCGGCAGTTGAAATCGGAAGTAATGTAAAGGTTTCGATTGTTCTATGTATATGCAAGCGGTCCAACGTACTGAAAGTCTAGACTGAGTGTCGGGGCAAGCCTGCGGCTGATGGTGAGAACTTATTTTCTCGGCATGTATGTTTTCTTGTTTGGTTCTGAGTCCTATGAGTCTCGGAAGGTTATATAAGCTTGGAACGCAAAGGTTCGGCGCGCATTTCCATTCTGAATACTACACGGAGATGTGGTAGTTCAATTTACTTTCGATGCTCGCCCAGAGCTCCGGGATCCGACTCTCACTGCGGAATCCGGGGTTCGCGAGTTGGGAATGTCGCCACCGCCGCCACGGAGAAGAAGAGGTCCGAGGTAGCATTGCCGGACATTGCCGAAAATTCTCATGCCCGAACATCTGTCCGAGAATTCATCTGATACGCCGACTTAGATCTTCTGCGATGCCTTTTCGTCCCTGCCGGACCGGGAACTGAGATGACCTGTACTGTGAGCAATCAATGACGTAATTCTCTCCTATTCACACTATCCTGTGTACGAAGGTAAGCTCCTTTACATGCATTGGCGGAGCCATTAGACTTTCTCCGAAATTACTTAAGTTCTAACAGATATCTCCAAGAACGGAGAACTATCATATTTACAGATCCTTGTGTTAACTCCTAGAATCAGCAATTCTAAATAGTATTATTATTTGTGATTATAATTCTCTCCTGTGCTCTGCCCTTGTCTGCCTATTACCATACTTTAGACCATACCTTATTTTATTCAATTGTGGTTCTATATGAAATGTGTGTGCCACGTAACGTATTAAATTCTTGGTATTATATTTATCATTTGCTGGCGAATTGTGTTATAATATCCTGCCGGTGTCCAGTGCGTAGATATAATTTAGGAATAGGTGTAACTCCATAATATAACTTATTAATTACGTATTTAATAAAGATTGGATTAGTTAATTACTGTGTGCTTATTGAGTTCGGTGGTGATTATTTGCAATATTCTGTGTTTTCTATATCTCCATGCTTTAGCTGAAGAATCATCCAATCAAGGTAAAGGTTTATTATTATTACGCTTTGTATTTGCGGCAGGTCATCTGTGAGTTTTACTTGCAGACGAGAGAAGTTTTGAACCTGGGTTGTAAAAATTGAAGAAAGTTAGAATTCTCCGGTCGGCCGTGTCAACGGGAAACCGTTTTGACAATTGGTGCCTGTGACCTTGCCTCTCGAGTACCTGTCCTTTACGAAATTTTATAAAATGGAGTTTTTAAAATTTAAATTTGCTTGAAATTTAGCTTGCCAAAAATTTGAAATTTTGGTGTTGCACTGGACACTGCGTGTTTTGAATTGGTATGGAATCTTTTAAAATTTATTAAATTCTGGGAGAGCACTTGAAATTATGATATATATATATTTAAAGAAAATTTTCTGTTATACTATTTGGAAAAGAAAGTATTGATTTGTGTATAAAATATCATTTATCGACAAATTTCTTACAAGTAAATACAGGGTTTGAAAAGAAAATATATTTTCAAAAGTGTGCAGTGGCACGTAGTCGGATTTAGATGTAATGGTGCAAAGTTGCACACTTAAAATATTTAATATCAATATCTGTGACAAATTGTGTGAAGGGTGTTTTGCATTTAAAAAAAAGGATTCACTGTTGGCATGTGCAAAAGTGGCACATGGCCAGAATTGAAAATACCGTGCAAAAAGTGCACAAATTTAAAGAATTTCATATTTATTATAACAATCATGTAAACAGGTGTGACATATTTTGAAAAGTATTTTAGAATCTATATATAAAAAAAAATATTAAGAATTGGTTGATTATTTAAAAATTTGATTATAATTATTTTAAAAGTTGAATTTAACTATTGTAAAAGGTAAAAATAACAGCTTATTTGAAAAATTTTCGTTTTTGAAGTTTTCGGAAATTTCTTTTGGTTTCGGGTTGAAAATTCTTGTTTGATGTAATTAATGTTTGGAGAGGATTCCCGCTGTAATTTATCTTCGACTGCTCTTTGAGCCCTTTCCCCCCCCAAAAAAAAAAAAAAAAAAAAAAAATTTGGGTTGGCGGAATCTGAATCTCAGGAATGTAGAATAGTTTTAATAGAAATGGAATTTTTTGATCGGAAATGGGAGTTGTTTCTGAGAATTTTGCTCAAAATTTTAGTTGCAAATATTTAAATCTAATTATAGATATTGATATACATACAAATACTTAAATATTAAAATACTTGTGTGTTAAATTTGAAAATGCACCCTGGTTAAAAACATAACTGACTTTGACTTGAAAAATTTGAGAATTTAGTACCCGATGTGACAATATATAAATATATGTGAAAATAGGTATAATTTTAAGAAATCTAGAATAATGAGTAACCTAGTTTTGAAAATATAAATTCACGTTTTAAAAAAGTTTTATTATGTTGTGTGGCTAAAAAGCACACATTTTGTGAATTCTGTAGAAAACAGATTCGTGTTGGTGGATAAAAAAAAAAAGAAGTGTGAAGTAAAAAAATAAATAAAATAAATTGTTTTGATTTCCCAAGAAGTGGAAATATAATAAAAATAAAATAAAATGTTTTGATTTCACCAAAGTTGAAAGTGAATAATTTATAATGTGAGTTAATTGCAAATGAAATGTACCTACCGAGAAGAAGGTAAAAAGTCTTGTGTTTGTGAATATATTAACAAAGTAAGTGGAATATTTGTAAAACATAATGAATATATAATTGTTGATATTGTTTCAATGAAAAATGTGAATAATTTATTTGTGTATATTTTAATGACATTGAATCGATATAGAGCATTAATATCTCTATGAAAAAGAAATTTCATATAAAATATGAATATAGAATAATATGTGACAAAATTTAAAATGCGGTGTCATTTCATGAAATGAGGGGAAGAGCAGGAAAATTTTGAAAAGGGGTTGATCATACTAAATATTTTGAATTTTGTGGAACTGTTAATACGAAAGATAGAAAATTGAAAATAAGAGGAGTTTTGTTTCCACACCTTATTGAAAATAAATTTGAAATTTTGAAAAAGTGATGTATAAATGGGACCGAGTGCGTATTTTTTCCCTGAGAATGAATGTAAATTATTTTTGAATGCCTCAGGATGACTATATGATTCTCCACTTGTATATATGTTTTGTGTTTCCTTGCCTTGTTTTGTCGCATCCAAACATTTTTATTCTTGTAATATCGTGCACTTGACTTTCCTAAGTTTCCTTTTGTCGAATTGCCTCACAAACAATTTTGAGGAAAGCTGATGTACTTAGGATTGAAATTGACTTTATTTTGTTTGGAATGTACGTTAATATCACATCGAACTAGCGTAATTCGATGAGAAGGCTAATACCTCATCAGTTGCTATTGTCGAGGGTAAATTAATGAGTAGAATGAGGTCCTCTTAATCCCCGTTTGCACCCATGCCTACGTTGTTTCGGTAGCAATAAAAAAAAAAAAAAATCTTGCTCAAAATCTTACTTTCGAAAATTTTTTCAACGTTAATAAGTTTTGAAAAATAGTTTGAGGATGGGTTGCTTTTTACTTGGCAAGTGAAAAATTTTAAAAACGATTGAATATGTTTTATGACAAAGTTGAAATATTGATATTTGAAAACATAAAAGTTAAAAATGTTAATATAAAATTGTGGAGAAAGATTTTGAAATATAGAAACGAAAATATTGAATAATTTCAGAAAAGAATCTGAAAATGACTTATTACGTTTGAGAATGATTTATTTACGTTTGCCATTGAATTATACAAATACTTATTTACGTTATGGCATTGTATTTAATTACAAGTATATTTTGATTTTCGCTTCGGTATCCCTTCCTCCTTCAAATATTTCCCTTTAGATAAATTGAATGTTTAATAACGATAATTACGAAAAAGAGTTTGAAAAAGCTTGACCTTGATCGTTCTTCCTTTTCATTTGTTTATAAAGTCTAAATCGTGAATCTGCTGCTTCTGTTCCGGATATGCGAGACTGCAATCCGTGATGGCGCGAAGCAATGCTGGCATTTCGTTCTGCTGACACCACACAATTTTTTTTTCATGATCGTTTTGCTTCAACTTGTGGTTTTGATGCATGAACATTTATCTTTGATTGTGACTTTTTTTTTATGCATAAATGCTTGATTGTGACATGAGAACTTGGATTAAGCCGTGAATATTAATTCTACACCTTTTTGACTGCGAATTGGAAGTTGAGAAATGAAACTTAAATATGAAATAAAAGTGAAATATAGAATTTGAATTTAAGAATTAAAATATGAAATCATTTTGAAATTGAATTTTTTTTTGAAACTTGGAATATTTTTCGTGACTCCTAGTTACTTGCGATACATGACATTTAAGAAATATAATTGGAGTCTTGATATTGATCTTACATTGTGGATTTCGAATTCGAGTCAGTGAACTCTTTAATTACGAAAATAGAATTGAATCTATAAACCGAATCCACAAGTGTTGTATTTCGAATTAAAATATTCTGAAAATTTATTTACGTACATTCAATTTCATTGTTTACTTGCATATGACGTGGAAATCCTGAAAGAGTCGATGAACTCTAGTTTATTTACGAACGAAATATATAGAATTTAAAAAAAAAAGAATTGGATTCCACAAGTTAATTTACCTTATAATATTTTTGAAATTTTACTTTACTTATTTACTTCCGAAATCCATTTGTTTTTTTTGAAAATTTTTATTTGAATTTAAGAATTATATTTTGAAACTTGAAGGTTAGTTACACAAATGGATATATTTGGATTTCAAAGTAAGTTCTGGAGTTACTACCTAAAAAAATTTTGCACTTATTAATTTAATTACGAGTCTTTGAGAATTTGTGCAAATGAAATAAAATGGAATAATAGAATTTATTAAACTCAATTTAAATTTATCTTTGACATCAGCTGTATTATTACATTGGAAGGCAACATAATCTTAAAGAAATTTATTTAATTTAAAGATAATTTATCAATTTATGAGGTGACACCTAGTTATTTACAAATGTTTGAAAATTTTGGTAACATGTTGAAATTTAGTTTGATTTAAAGAACTTGAACTAAATTGTGTGGCTTTGGTAAAATTTGATTGGGGAGTGGTGAAAAGTTTTCTTCAAACTTTGAATTAATTTTGGTGGCAATGTTTAGTGAGATCTAGCTCCATTAGAAATGGAAAAATAATAATATATGACATATTTAATCACGAGAAAAGAGACTTGAGATTCCTCTGTGCCAGTGAGCACTTTGAGTTTTGTGCCTGTGCCAAGAGGGCACAAATTTAATTCGCGGCACAATTTATTTACAATAAAACTTGATTTACTACATTGACGCAGTGGTGACAGAAATTATATTGTGGTTTAAATTCTCTGTGACCGTTTCGGTTCTTAAAGTGTGAGTTCAAATGGGTAGTATATGAAGTGTGGAATTTTGACATCCTTTCTTTTGGCCTTATTCGGAACTTTTGCCCTGCAAGTGTTGAGTGTTGGCCGCACTCTGATCTTGTAGTGTGGTGGTGTGGTTGCAAACACACTACCTTTCTCCAAAATTTCATCAAAATTGCGAATACCAGTGTGCCAGGACATTGGGTTTTTCTGCACTTGTTTCAGGATGTTCAATTTAATTTGTAAGTTCTTCGGTGTTTGTGGAGTAAAAAAAAAAAAAAAGAAAAAATAATCCCTTACTGCCACATTGGTGTTGCATCGTATATATCATTTGTTTACTTTGTGTTTGTTAAGAATAGAGAATTTCTTAACAAGTTTTTATTACGTATTACTTGCAAAATTAGGAAATGGAAATTTCTTGAGGATATAATTACTGTTTACACACACACATATATAGAGATTATATTTACTGAATTACTGTATGACATTTTGTCTACATAATTTTATTGCGGGTCACAGACTTTGAGAATTAATATTTGAATAATATCAAGGAATAATTTCGAAACTGATTTCTGTCTCTGTCATCCGGTCATTATTTATTTTTGTGCCACCTGTTTTTACTTGATATAGTGGAAAAGAGAAAAATGATTTAATTTCAATGTTTTAATTCTAAATTGAGTTGAAATTGTTTTCGACCACTGAGTTCCCCTCGTTTCTGCCACAAGGTTAATAAATACTTGGTATAGAATGATGTTTGATGTTTATGTATAAATGAGTAATATTGTTTAAAAGAAACAATTGATTTAAAAAAAAATAATTTACTATAAAAGAATGGAACATATGATGTGATATTTTTGAAATGATATTTTCAAAATATAATAGAAATATTGAATAAAATATGTTGATAATTTTGAAATGATGAAATTATGTGAAATTTGAAAAAGTTAAGAATTGGTGTTGTGTCACTGTTGATATAAAATATTGCTATTATTTGCCTTTTTGTTGTTATCCACATTACAGCTGACTGATTGCTGATGGTCAAGAAGATATTTATTGTTAAATATTGATTAAAAATTGTCGTGTCAAATAGACACTTAATAAGAATTCTGATTTATTGTGAACCACTGGACAAGGTAGGTTGAAAATTATTGTTTTTGGTATGGTATTTCCTAATTTAAATCTGTATTTATATTTATATTATATTAATGTTTAAAGATATGTATTGTAATTGCTGCTGTGTCTACTTAGACAGTTTCGGAATTATGAACTGCAGAAGGTTATTGTTTACACTTTGATTATTCGAGAAGTTAATGATTTGCAGTGGTCATAAAATGTTAATTTACAAGAATTTAAAAATAAATAACACTTAATATGCTGAACTGATATTTGCTGCTGACCACATGTTTACATTTTAATATTTAAATAATTTGAATACGTAAGAAATATGAAATATTTTATGGATTGAAATTTAATTGATGAAAATTGGAAAATATTTTTATACTTTGAAATTTGATTTGAAGGTTTGATTTGAAAAATTTTATTTATGGAAATTTAAAAATTTAATTAACTGGTTGACTTGAGGGATACTATGTACATATTTAAACTAATTTTTGGAATTTTTATTTAATTTATAATTGGGCCTTCAACATATTGTGAACTCCCGGCCGTCCAACTAGTTACTCTAAGTCCTCTGGACGAGTCGGACGGTCTGGGTCTTCAACATATTGTGAACTTCTGTAAAGGGCTTGTAGCTATTAGGGTTATCGACTGATTTGCAGTCATTTTTAGGTTCGATTTGGATCTGGTTCTTCGACATGCGCCCATGTGGGATGGTGTTCGTGTCAAGAACCCTTGGTGATCAGCTGCACCGCAAAATTTTTGCTGAAATTATTTCTTGAAGGGCCTAGGACTTCAAGGACCTAATAACTACTTGCGCCTACATCCTGTGATGAAAAAAATCCTCCTGTTAGTCAGATTTTTTGCCTCGAGGAGGGGAGGAGTGTTGTGACGAGATTTCTTAATCTCTCGACACTTGTGTAAAAATATGTCAAAATCATGAAAATCTATATTATATTTTTATATCTATATTTTTATGCATCCTTTAATATTCAATCCTGTTATTATATCCCTCTCGTCTTATATATATATGCAATTTATATTCTACATGTATCTATCAGTTTCAAAGGAATATTCAGCCATTTTAATTCTTTTAACGCTCACTGTGAGAGAGAGAATTATTTTCCGTTATAAGTTCAAGGTCTGCATTCGGATGATGAAAAGCCTAGTAAGATTTCATATGTACATGTTCTTCGGCAGTTGAAATCGGAAGTAATGTAAAGGTTTCGATTGTTCTATGTATATGCAAGCGGTCCAACGTACTGAAAGTCTAGACTGAGTGTCGGGGCAAGCCTGCGGCTGATGGTGAGAACTTATTTTCTCGGCATGTATGTTTTCTTGTTTGGTTCTGAGTCCTATGAGTCTCGGAAGGTTATATAAGCTTGGAACGCAAAGGTTCGGCGCGCATTTCCATTCTGAATACTACACGGAGATGTGGTAGTTCAATTTACTTTCGATGCTCGCCCAGAGCTCCGGGATCCGACTCTCACTGCGGAATCCGGGGTTCGCGAGTTGGGAATGTCGCCACCGCCGCCACGGAGAAGAAGAGGTCCGAGGTAGCATTGCCGGACATTGCCGAAAATTCTCATGCCCGAACATCTGTCCGAGAATTCATCTGATACGCCGACTTAGATCTTCTGCGATGCCTTTTCGTCCCTGCCGGACCGGGAACTGAGATGACCTGTACTGTGAGCAATCAATGACGTAATTCTCTCCTATTCACACTATCCTGTGTACGAAGGTAAGCTCCTTTACATGCATTGGCGGAGCCATTAGACTTTCTCCGAAATTCCTTAAGTTCTAACAGATATCTCCAAGAACGGAGAACTATCATATTTACAGATCCTTGTGTTAACTCCTAGAATCAGCAATTCTAAATAGTATTATTATTTGTGATTATAATTCTCTCCTGTGCTCTGCCCTTGTCTGCCTATTACCATACTTTAGACCATACCTTATTTTATTCAATTGTGGTTCTATATGAAATGTGTGTGCCACGTAACGTATTAAATTCTTGGTATTATATTTATCATTTGCTGGCGAATTGTGTTATAATATCCTGCCGGTGTCCAGTGCGTAGATATAATTTAGGAATAGGTGTAACTCCATAATATAACTTATTAATTACGTATTTAATAAAGATTGGATTAGTTAATTACTGTGTGCTTATTGAGTTCGGTGGTGATTATTTGCAATATTCTGTGTTTTCTATATCTCCATGCTTTAGCTGAAGAATCATCCAATCAAGGTAAAGGTTTATTATTATTACGCTTTGTATTTGCGGCAGGTCATCTGTGAGTTTTACTTGCAGACGAGAGAAGTTTTGAACCTGGGTTGTAAAAATTGAAGAAAGTTAGAATTCTCCGGTCGGCCGTGTCAACGGGAAACCGTTATGACAACATCATACTCCTGGATCTAGTTAGTTCCATTCACAAGAGAAGATACGTTGTGTAATAGTTTTGTATTTTGACGCTTAACAATTCGCCAACAACCCTTTATATATAAGAAATGCTCTTCGCTCAGTTTGTTTGTAAAGTATAGCGACACATTTTGGCGAATTTGGTCGCTCATTTGGCGAATTGCCCACATTGACGAAAATATCGTTAAACTTACAGAAATAACGCCAAATGGATGAAGCAATTATTAAAATATGTAAATATATGGACTATATTGCTTATTCCCGATGCTATCTATCAATACTGATAATTGTCAATTTAGAGTTACGTGAAATATTATTTGAGTACTTCCAGAAATAGTTTTACAAGTTGTCATCCGCAAAAGCACCAAATGTACAATTTAACATTAAAAACATTGTGCTATAGATTTTGAACATCATTTTTTTCACTATGAAGGAGTACATTAGAAGTAAATCCATTGCAGTATATAGGGAAAGCGGTGTGCTTCCTACATCAGATTTTTTATATTGCTTTGTGAAATGCGACATTCGTTGAAAAAATAACTTTACAAAATGTCTGGTTAGATTTTTCTGTTGTACCAAAACCATCCTCATTAGTAAAGCAAGCCTGTTCTTCATTAAGGAAGTGTTCGACATTTTTCTTTTCAGTTGTAAGATGCACATCATTATTTTATTTTATTCTTCTACTAAAGAATAGCCAGAATTGAAAATAGTTATAAAAGATGCATACTGAAAAAAAAGACATTTGGTATCTTGTGTAATAATAAAAGAGAATGTCTGTTATGTTTCTTGATGTGTAACATCTTAAGGTGCGGGTTTGAGTAAATCTTGAAAGAAAAGTGACATAAATGAAACGGACGTGAAAGTATGTAACGAAAATGGCATTATATTATAACTAAAATGGCATTATATTACAACTAAAATAACGTTGAAGCCATAAAAAGAAACAAAAAAATATGATGTGGGCATATCTACACACGCATTCATTTTCTCTATATTCCGTCCATAATTAATTAAATTGTGTTCAATTGCACAGAATAACACGCATAATTATTTGATATATATATTATTACGGCATATCTTCTGGAATCGTACATGTACGTTCAGGATACAAGAATGAGTCCAAATTTCTGGGTAATTAACACATTTATTTATAAGCACAGCTTAAACAGGAACAATATACTATGAAACAGCACTTATATACTCCACTAATTTCACAAAATAGCCGATACTATTTTAAAAATATTGACGAATATCACTGTTCGAAATCGCTCGTATCGTGTCAACTCCCCTCCAACTGAATGACGACTCCTTTTATATACTCTAGGGAAACTTCTAGAAATTTCTCATATCTCGTAGAATATTCGTTATTTTGAAGTGTTTCTCGAACATTCGAAAAGTCGCCAAAAGACGCCAAATTGGCCACAAATTGTCAAATCTGAAAACCTCTCCTCCGAACTTCGGCATATTGCAACTCTAGATTCAGGTCATAGGAAAGGTTGCATGTACGGGTGTTTTCTCCGTCTGGTTTCAAAAAAGAATCCAGTGAGGAAGGATATTTTACACGTTCGTAACAATATTTAGAAATGTGTATGCCTCTTTCGGGGGAAATAAATTTAATAAATAAACTTTATTATATTTTTGATATTGTTATTGTGAGACCAGGAGGCATCTTATATAGTTTTTGATGTTTACGACGAAACAAAGCGCAGAATTTTAGTCATCGTTTTATGACAGTCTTGGCCCGGAAGGTTATGACCTCAATAAATACACGTCACACAAATTGTATGTGTGGTTGGGGCAAAATATCCTAGGGTCAATACGTGAACGAAGCTTCATTGGAAATTGAAAAAGCCAATAATGCAAAGATGCGACATCGCACTGAGGAGCATCCAATGAGAGTAAGATGGGTGTATCTGAACCCCAGGCAAAATGATGCGGCTACAAGTAGGAAAGTTAACGCATATAATTGAGAGATGATTTCAAGAATTTAAAGAGAAAGGCAGTTATTATTTGAGTAGTGTTGTCGGGAGAGAAAGCCGTGTTTTCATTTTAAATAGTGAAAATATAGTGAACGTTATTCATTTTAAATAGTGAAAATGTAGTAGAAAAATATGAAATCTGACTCCAAATGTCAAAAACAGCATCGGGAAAGATGACAGCCATGATGAGCTACAGACCCGAAATACAGAGATATGTGCCAGGCTTTATGCATATTAGGCCAATTTTTTATCTTTGGAATCAGATTCGAAGGACCTGGTCTCACACGGTGCTCTTCTCCTTCTTAAACGTTTGCTAAAATTTATGTAATTTTAATCACAACAATGATAGAAATGTCAATAAATATTAATTTATTTTAAAAGTTAAAAATGTGGATTTTAATGTGTAGTGTTTTCATTTAATGATTATGTTAAGGAACTCGTACAAAGAAGAAGTGGGTGGTTATTGCTAAGGTTATTTTTTGGGTTTTGCCTAATTATGCGCGTAATGTGTTTTAATCACCACAGTTATATCAGTTACGGCCATAGAATAATATTACGGTACTATTTTGGAAAACTATTTTAAATTATTGTATAAATGGGGTAAAACATTGTTCTTTCAGCCTCTTCATTTTGTCGTATATTTACCAAACTTTAGGGGTTTTTTACAATGGTTTACAATCGGGATCAGGATTTTTTATTATTTAGATTTGCCTGTGCTTATACTTTTTATTTTTTTTAGATTTCTCTCTCATCGATAAAATAATTCGACCTTTAATAGAAGAAATAATTATTTTATAGATAAAAAAAATTATCACCACTGATAAAATCAAAATTATGTCAAAAATAGAAAATAAAATAAATCTTATATAGCCAATAACTGCTGCAAGGCTAATCGCCGGTTTAGTTATTCAGATGCTTGTATTATTTAAACAAGCCCGTCCGTTTAGATTTGGAGTCTTTTGAGGCTTTTCATATGAGGAGAAATATTAAATATCTGGTTAATGATTTATCTATAACACTATATTTCTTCAAGTAATAAACACGTCCATTGTTATTCTCTGTGTTATTCTTTTTTAACGGAATTTCTGCATTCATATTTTCATATTTCAATTCTGTTCCCCTCTTTATTTCTCGTTTTTCCCATTAGGTAGCGCCACCACTAAAATCGTACAGCATTTTCACTAGTACGTGGAAGGTACGTACTCTTATTTGGAAATACTTGGCTTGCTGCCATTCAGAAAATAATCTCAAGCATTTAAAACGATCGTATATTTTATTACTTTATCTCAACTGCAATTTTTTATTTTGCTATTTCTTTATTTGTAATATAATATTATTGTATGAATATGATGAGCTCCTGCTTAATCGGGTGTATCGCTTAACAGAATGAAGGTTTGGCTACTTGAATTCATGGGGTCTTTGCCAAGATTTGAAACACAAAATTTGTGAGAAAACTATTGTTTAAAGTAAAATTAGACTAGAGAAGAAATTAAATTATCAAGAGAATCTTTACATAAATTCAAAATTAAGTATTAAAGAAACATGGATTTTAATCCACTAAAGCTTTTACAAGAAATATAATCCAGAGAAATTTTCAGAGGAAATAATATAAAATTTACTCAAAAAATGAATATACTAATTGGGTCATTCTGAAATTAAGTAAAAATTTGCATCCCTGGCAGTTTTTCAAAACTTAATTATTTATTTAAATAAAGTATTCGTTTAAATAATTGAGTAGCATCAAATTGTTTTATTTCAACTGAATTTTAGGATAATTATGTGGTTTTACTGTTTAAAAATTTTTCAAAACCTCCATGGTATGTCCCCACGATTGTTTTTATATAGTATTGTAGTTATTTCTTCTAAAATATAAGAAATAAAAACAAAATAAAATAATCAAAGTTAATAAGAAACAATATTTTCGTCATTTTTTGAAAAAAAGGTTGAAAATTAATAAAAAAAAACTTTTTTGTGGACTCGTAAAGTTTCGTCCCTGGAATTAGGGTCCCATCCATGGAAAATTCTTTTAATTCCACAAAAATACCCTAAAAGACAGCAAAGTCAAGAACTCTTACAGTGAGATACAGCTACAGTTAACTATTTTGTTGGCTAGATATCATTTTCATGAGGTAAGATATAATTTCCTTAAGTTTTATTTTAAAGTTCTTATAGAAATGGAGAATACTTTTATCTAATGTCACCTCCATGACCTCATTAATTACGCCAGTTTTCAAAATAACAGATCATTGTATATATAAATTGTTCTGAATTGTGTATTTTTATGTTATCCAAGCAGAGTGACAATGCTGTGTGCATAGGTTATGATTTTTTTAAGTTTAAACTCAAATATTTCACCTCCATGTCAATATTGCGACATGGAGGTGACACTAACCTTTATTGATGTAAAATATAAATGGAGATAAAATGTTTTCTTGAACTCAGTCCGAGGTTTGTACAACTTCATAGATTATATATTATAACACAAAAATATAAAATAAATAATGAAACTTTAACTTTTTTTTCAAGAAATTTTGGTTGTGAAATTTCGTCTTAATTTAAGAATGACCCAAATATTTTAATAAAGATTGGTTTCTTAACACTCAAAAATAGAAAATTTTGAAAAATAGTTTAAAAATGATTGCTACATAAACATACAAATAATAGAGATTTAAATATAAATAGTAATTTTATTTTCGAAAATAACTTAATTTTCGTTGAAAATGTTCGTTTCGTGAAATATACTTTCATAAGAAACTTATGTATTGGATAATTAGATATTGAACATAAACTCTCAAATCCCTAGACTTGTAAGTTTGTGTCCGATATCTAATTAATAACCCATTTATAGATAGTATGTCTAATAAGTCATCCGTTTCCATTTATCATCAATCTCTAGTGACTTTATGGCTAATTCGGAAAATAAATGTGCTAACAGACTATCTCTTTATCAACTGCATATCGCAAATTGTTCTAATGCTACTAAATATTTAGATAATATAAGTTAAAAAGTGTTTTGTTCATTTTTATGCGTTTTATTATGTAAAATTATTAAAGGATAAAATAGCATTATCGTTTATAAATTTTGGCAACAATATTAAATGTAAAACAATTTTATAAAAATTTTATAAAGAACAATAAAAATAAGCTCAGTTTCCTTATTGTTATATATAGATTTTAACATCCCTTAACTGCTATGTTTGATTCATGCATAGATTTCGACGAAATTTACCTTTAAACCATCTTATACAATTTTTATAAAATCCTGCACTATCTGGAAAGAATATTAAAAGGAATGTATATACGATGTTAACAAATCGCATAAAATTCTTTTACATTCAATAAAATTTCTTTCAATAAGTTTTACCAAAAAATTTATCAGAGCATAATGTTATTTCTGTCTAATTAAAAATAAATAAAAAACAGAAGCATCGAGTCAAAGTACAACGCATTGCTTACAAGAAAATTCAGTCGTAATAAATCATTTTTAAAATTTTGCAAAAGTTTTGTAGAGCCCATATTAAAAATTGAGCCATTATTTCATATTTCTATAAAATTTCTTTCACAAAACAATGTGAATATTAAAAGAAAAAAAAAGGATGTCTCTTTAGATTTAGAATAAAAAATGTAAAATGGGTGAAAATAAAATTTAAAATTTTAGTATGAATGCTATGCTAGAAATTTGTTAAAATTCTTCTCTGTCGTGTATACTTTCTTTTTAGATTTAAGTACAGAAAGTAAAATAAATAAAAAATTAAATAGTTAATGCGTGTAGGATCCAAAATATGCGCCATTACTGTGTACCCAGTCATAAATATTTTATTTTTATTAAAAAGTTAACTTGCTGTTTTGCATCATCGAATAATTTTACAACTTAGTTGTATTCGCTTTAGAACAAACATCTATGCGTTTTTAAGGATTCTTAAATTATTCAGTCCACCTGATATCAAATTAAACACACCATAAAAACCATTCAAAATCAACAAAGAACATTAAAAACTTTTATTACAACATTTCAGACGCACAATGCAAAATTTAAATTTGTAACATTTGTGAGTGTTTG
The DNA here is from genome assembly GCA_951213105.1 of Amaurobius ferox. Classification (NCBI taxonomy): domain Eukaryota; kingdom Metazoa; phylum Arthropoda; class Arachnida; order Araneae; family Amaurobiidae; genus Amaurobius; species Amaurobius ferox. The sequence continues at coordinate 114,061,670 of OX578144.1, read as the reverse complement.
AATACTCTTAAATTAGTCAGTCCACCTGATTTCGAATAAAAAATATTATAAAAATTATTAAAAATCAACTAAAAACATTAAAAACTTCTATTACAGCATTTCAAACATATAAGGCATATAAGCATTTGTGCATGGGTCCAGTACCAAAAATGAACATAAAGCAAACCATATGTTTAGATATTATAAATTCTTTTACAGGGTGATCCAGAAAGGACTCCCGAACTTTAAAGATGAATATCTCGGAAACAGTTACAGATTAAAGGGTGAAATAACGTATAGGTTTATTGGACATCCAGTAAAGTTTACCTAGAGTGGTTTCAAAAAATAGTTGAAATTTTTTCCAACAGATGGCTCTAATAGGCATATAGAGTGAGATCAGCTTCAACGCTTCTTGTTCTTTCACATTTTGTGAACAAATATTGGATTTTTTTCCGTTCCGGACCTTTCGATACTTGGAATCTACGTTGAAAACTACGCCTTGTCTGCGGGCTGGGATTCAGCCGATTTTCATTGTGCTAAAATACCATCTGTTAAATCGCAGTCCGACGGAGACAAGGTGTAGCTTTCAACGTAGATTTTACGTATCGAAAGGTCCGGATCGGAAAAAAAAATTAAATATTTCTTCACAAAATTTGAAAGAACATGAAGCGTTGAAGCTGATTTGACTATATATGCCCATCAGCGCCATCTGTTGGGAAATATTTCAACTATTTTTTTGAAACCACATACATGGGCCCCCACTTGATTACGCGACGCGACGCTCTAGCGTGTCACGTAATCAATTGAAGCCTTGCCACAGTATGCAATTTTTACTGGCTGTCCAATAAGCATACACTTTATTCCATCCTTTCATTTGTAACCGTGTCCGAGATATTCATTTTTAAAGTTCGGGAGTCCTTTCTGGGACACCCTGTATACAGTTTATACAATTACATAAACGAGAAGTTAAAATTCCCATAAATCAGAACATTTCAAGAGACATTAAATACATATAAAATTACAAAAGGATGATTATAATATTTAAAGTTAATTGAAAAAAACTTAGACATTGAAAAAATTAAACGCTAAAGACTAGTATGTAAATTTAAAGAAAAAGTTACTCCGATCCTTTAGATTAGAAATAATTACATATAAAACTAAGATAGACTTAGATAGTTTGAAAAGTTAGTATAGTTCTGTTATGCATATTTAAATCTGGACCTCTTAAGCGGTATGGGCATGAAAGAAAAGTCTTGCAAGCGTTCATGGGAAGTTTTCTGTTGAAAGAAACATTTTGAAGTTACTCCGATCCTTTAGATTAGAAATAATTACATATAAAACTAAGATAGACTTAGATAGTTTGAAAAGTTAGTATAGTTCTGTAATGCATGTTTAAATCTGGACCTCTTAAGCGGTATGGGCATGAAAGAAAAGTCCTGCAAGCGTTCATGAGAAGTTTTCTGTTGAAAGAAACATTTTTCTTTTGTTTCAATCATAGAAAACGGGCCCTGCAGTGAAATGACAATAACCCAATAGAGGTGTTGCATAAAAGCAACAGCGTGCTGAACAAATCATCTATCACGATTGTTTCAACATTTTTGAGAAGGGCCAGGAGAGCCCAGTGGTTAAAGCATTGGGTTCGATATTTGCCGCCCAAACTCTCCCTGTCTACGCAGAGTATAGACACGTTAAGTATATAGGTCCGAATGTCCATCTGAGAGGGGATGGATTAGGGGAATGTTTCTTTGGATGCCATCCTTTTTGGGTTTCGGTCTAAACTAGGCGGCAAACTCCGGCAGTCCAAACAGTTGCCTTACACTTTCGAGTATGTCGAACGGTCTGGGTAGGGTAAAATGAAGAACATAATATTTTTGAGTCCACGGCGCACCGAACCAACTACATTCTTTCTGCGACTGTCACTAGTTTGGCAAAATCCATTGCCAAACTATTGGCAGTCGAAAACATTCGGATATTTAGTATTTTGAGAACAAAAAACAATAATCAGGTCCACCCACGACGCATCTATCACTCAGGTCGTTCCAAATCGCCGCAGTGAACAGATTGAGAACCAATGATCTAACATCAGTGGACCATGTTCACGGTCATTTACAGTGGTCAGCACGGTGCATAAGATGAAATAAGCAATGAGCACAAACCTCCTTAAAGTAAGGCTTTCAAAACTTTCCTCGTGGATGTATTTACTTCGAATCCAGTAATGATATGGGGATTTATTTTAACGCTGCTTATCGTTAACAAAATTCTAATCGCTAAGAATTAAAATAAATTGACTTCAATCCTATAACAAGGCTTTGCATAAAATCAGGAAACGGCATTTACTGCTTCATTTATCGCAATGGGGTTCTTTTTGCCTACAAAAACGGCTGTTGCGTTTAAAACTTGGTTTTATGCAGCAAAATTTTAAAAGCAACAGCCGTTACTTTTAAAAACAGACATTACATTTATGTTTGTTGACAAAATTTTCATTTCCAGGTATTTTTAGTTTAAACGAGTCATTTTATATTGAAATCTTTTTGAATGTTAGTAATAATTAAAATAATGTATCGCCAAATATCATTTTGCATCACAATCTGAAGAAAATTTTACGCTCAAAATTCGTAAATGTTAAGTAAATTCATCACAAAATTGTTATTTTGTTCTCAGTATGTTTAAAAAATAACAGTATAATTTTGCATCAAAATCTGAAGAAAATTTCAAACGCAAAATTCGTAAATGTGAAGTAATTTCATCACAAAATTGTTATTTTTTACTCAATATGTTTAAAAAATAACAATATAATTTTGCATCAAAATCTGAAGAAAATTTCATGACCAAAATTCGTAAATATTAAGTAATTTCATCACAAAATTGTTATTTTTTACTCGGTATGTTTAACATAAAGATGAACATTTTTTTATATATTATTAGCAATTTTAACTTGTATAAAATATTTTTACTGATAAAAGTGAAAAAAAAAATATGATTGGATTTTCGAAAGTTAAAGAGTAAAAATAACAATGGTTTTATTATTACCATTTGCCGAACTAATAATATTGCATTTACATGTCATCGTAAATAATTTATCGCCATTTATAATGAAGAAATTAAAATTACTATTCAATTTTGCTTGACGATTTAAAGAGTGCGTATATGATAGTAAATTTATGTTTAACCAACATTTCGTTTTCAAACTATTTGCTGACTTTAGATTTAAACTAGGTGTTGCTCAAAAGTTAAAAAAGAACTATTTTTTTTTATTCCTAGTTAGTATTAAATCCAGTAGAACTTTTATTACACACTTTTGCTCACCGGCCACACAATTTGTTACCATAAACCCCTGGGTTGGTCGTGTGGTCTGGGCCTTCAACACTTTTGCTCAATCATATCCAGGAACTTTTACCAGAAGCTGAAAATTGCATATACATATGTTAAACACTTTTGAGACTTTAAAAATTACCTTTAAAATTTGAAGATAATTTCTACGTGTTTCATAAAGTATTTTTGAAAGATAGCTTACCTAAAGTAGAAATAAAAGGGAGTAAGAAACATGTTATAACATGCTACTAAAATGAGTAATAAAGTATTAAAATCATATGCACATTTGAAGGTTATATTGAAAACAGTTCTCTAATTTTTGTTGTTTGCTGTTTCATAGTTTGAATTGAGAACCCAATTGTATGTCTATTATTTTCCTATTTATATGTATTTTCCATCCTTATGTATACATGTATTTTCCATCCTCATGTATACATATATTTTCCATTGGGGATATAGACAGGGAATATTCTCAATGTAATAAATCGATCGATTGAAATGTTACTAAGCATATGAAACATAAACACTAACATTTCCCCATTTTTTTGTCAATATATTTAACTCAAATTTTAGTTTTCTGGAAAAACATCTTTCGTTGCCAATTGGGAGTATTATCTCAGCGTGATTTAATAATGAAATATGCCTAAATATACATTTATAGATTCAAGTGTAAAAAGTCGAGTGGGGGGGGGGGGTTAAGTGTCTAATTATATAAAATATTCCAATTCCCCATGCAAAATGGCTGATTAGTGATATTGATGCATAGAATTAAATTATTTAATCAAATATCTCGTTGACGTCGCACGCCGGAGAGTATGTGTTCAGTGTATCTGATTAATAATTCCTCAATGAACTGGATTATCTAATAACTATACCATTTCTATTTAGCATCAATCTCTAGATACTTTGGGGGGAAATTCAGAAAATAAATGTGGTAACAGGTGGATGTCCATGTGTCAACAGCAGCTGAGTTGATTTAAATATTAGAGTATGCAATAATGTATTTTCAGCCGTTATCGTATTTATACTTTTTCATTATTTTTTATTAAAAATTAGTATTTAAGCCCGTCAAGAACAGGGAAATTAACATTCTAAGAAAATAAGTTACAACATTTCTTTATGAAGTTTATTTCATTTAACAATGAATTACGCACAGATTCGAAACTAGTCGTCTTAGTAGTAAATCGGCTAAGACAGATTCTGTCCGTGGTCGATAGTATAATTGTGCAAAGAATCTCCTTTTTAGGTCACCGGGAGGCTTTTGGAGGGTCTGGGAAATCTGCTAGACCTTCCCCATTTTGCCATCTCCTGAGGAAGAAATCAAAATATCGGTTTCGGTAGATTCTGTCCGGTGGTGGATACTATGTGTCGAAAGCCCAGACCACCCGACTCGTCCGAGGACTTAGAGCAGCTATTTGGATGGCAGGTGGATACTATGTGTGCAAAATTTTAGCCGTTAAGGGTATCTGACCGGCTTCTGCAAAGTTTTGAATAACTTTTTAAAAATCCTAATGTTCTCTTCTCCCGGGTAATAAATCGAAAATACCACTCAGTTAGGCTCTGCATCATAGTCGATGCTATAAGTGTGCAAAGAGTCAGTCTTGTAGGTCACTGTTGAAGCTCGACCCAGAAAGGGTCTGAGAGGATGAAACACATTACACAATTATTATATAAAACATTTAATTGAAGTAACATTGGATGCTATTTAACAGTGGTATTTAAACTCAAGGTGTGGGATTCCGAGTTTCATCAACTAGAAAAAAGCAAACCAAGGTAGGATAAAGAATCTACTTAAAAGGGGCAATCTATAGACAACTAACCTGTGCAAATCGCTCATCTTATGATATTTGAAAAACATCATTTATAACACTGAAAGTTAAATCCTCTCTATTGCTAGGTAATTCTTTAAACGATTCTACCATAGATCTTTAAGCGGTTCCATTTGTGCTTCTTTCGTCTTTTTGACATTATTAAAAGTGTAAGTAGTTTTTGATAAAAAATTTAAACGGTCCTTTTAGAACTGACGAAGGTACTGAACGAGAACTGCGATTCATTATCATCACAGATGAATGGTGGGTTATATATAGTAATTTGTGCGCTGCTTAACATTTCCCTTAATTTTGTGTGAGACAAAAATGACCAAAAAAGTAATCGTAAATTAGAACAAGCAAGATGACAGTACGAGTGCGTGGTAAAGAATAGGCCAGACGACACGGCACATAAAGTGCAAACCCAGACCGAGGGCCCTAACCCTAGAGTTTATAAGGCACTAATCCCCGGTCGGGAAGAGAAAATGCCCCCAGCGAAGCAAGCCAACGCGCCATGGCACATAAAGTGAGATTAAGTCAGACATTAGTTTATGAGTAACACATAAAAATTAAAATCTGGCCTTATTTTATGGGGCCCAAACTTGAGGCCAACCCGAAGACGCAATGTAAGGAAGGGGGAGGCAATTCTTCATTCAATCAGAACATACCCATAAATCTCATGCAGTGATGAGAGGGGGATTTGCATCACCAATTAAAATTCGGGGGTCTTGAAAGACGGCGTTTCTGCCCGAAGGCGAGTTCAAAAATTTTTCCGCAATCAAGACAAGAAATAATGTTTTAAAAGACGGAAGAGTAAAACACCTTCGAGCTGTGAAGTAGCAAGAAAAGCAGATCCAGTAAAACTCTCATGATGAGAGCACAGAAAAAGACGTAAATCTGCGGATTATCTCTGCATTTATCAACGCCGAGTCTGTGCAACTACTCAGATATCCCAAAAAGATTATATTCTGCACAAAGGTATGTCCGCATTTTTATGATCATATGTTGAAAGTTCTAAATATTGATTTCGAAATGCCTATGTCAAACACCACGCTGCTCTCGCTCTATCTCGCTCTCTTAAGTCTCCCATTGTTTAAAAATGGTACAGATTATTATTGTAATTAATAAGGAGCACGTTTTTTTAATAATAAGGTAAATCTGGAAATAACTAAGTACCAATGAATTTAACTATTACTAAAGGTTCTTTAATGATTATTTGAATTTACTTTATAGTAACGGTAAGTAAGTATATCTTACTGGAAGAAATTTTAAGGGTTATTCACGACGCAGCTCTTTAAGGAACATTTTGAAAATTAATTTATCACCACATATTCAATAATTAGATACAATTCTAATTTTATTTACGCCATTCTTTGCACAAAGGACTTTTATTTATTAACCATTGAATTACTTAGCGATAATTATAGTCTTTTTACAAACTTTACAATTATCATGCATTGCTTTGATACACTTATAAAATGTTATAGAAAATTCTACAAAATTGCTATAATATTTATTGCATTATATGAAATTTATTTTATAAAATCTAAACCAAATTTTGAAAGGATGAATCTTTAGTTTCGAAATAAAAGTAAATGGACTTTTTTTAGAGTGGACTGACACAAAAATTGTAAACAAAATCTTAACAACAACTATATCGAATAGCAACTACATGTTGTATTCATGTTTCTTACAATAAATGGGTAAAAAAGTAATGAAAGAGTATTAAAATTTGATTTCAAATTTTTCATGAATTTATTACATTTTTCAAGAAACAAAGAACACGTTATACCTCTTTCATTGTGAGTATGTCAGCATATGAAATGTATGTATCCACTCTGGCTTGATGTATACATATATTGGACATGCAGAGGATTTTTTTATAAAATTTGGCAGTCAGTTTCCCACAGAATATTATTCAGCCTCTCGGGGACCTGAAGGGCTAAATCTTTGCACATTCGTAGCATTGACTTTGGGATATATATTGCATAATCTAAGATAATCCAAACTTCGACCTAACGAAACCGAATTTTCTCAAGAAGCACCATGGCGATTTGGAAGTTTGAATCTTTGAACACATGTAATATCAAACACGGGACAAAACGGTGTCATGTTATTAAACGAAATAAATCTCATAAAAGTCTTCCACTTTATTTTAAGAGTGTTAATTTCTCTGTCTTTGACAGGTTTTAATACTAGTACACTATGGTTTCCTTTAGAAATATCCCTTCCTTGACAGGATGACAAGGTTCAGTTCTTCAGTAAAACTATCTCCCTCTTCTCCTCCTTTAATTTATTGAAATAAAAATTACAATGCAATTATCATCTTGTTAATGTATTTAATGTTAATATTTACTTGCATTATTTTAATGCAAATTGCATCCACGTGTTATCAATATTTTGCTGAATTTAAAATTCCTGATATCATTACTCTCTCCTTTCTTCCTTTAATTTATTGAAATAAAAATTACAATGCAATTGTCATTTTATTAATGTATTTAATGTTGACATTTATTTGCATTATTTTAATGCAAATTGCATCTACGTGTTACCAATATTTTGCTGAATTTAAAGTTTCTGATATCATTATATCTCAAAATGCAAGAGAGACAGATCACGTATTTATCAGCCAAGGGAAGTCAAGAATAGAAGCAGCACGCTTAAGTCACGCAAAAGCCTAAACAGACAGTGGTCTGGCCAGGACCCCATCGATTTTTCACGCAATCGATGAAGCGCTTCTTTTATTTTTATTTTTTTCTTCTTCAAAGTTTCACAAGTTTTCTCACCGTGTTCCGCACCAGTTAAGCCGTTCAAATATGTGGTAAATTGGGAACGACTTAATGGTAAAAGTAAATAAAAAATAAATAAAGAGTTTCGTTTTAGGAAATTATTTTACCCTTTAAACTGCGTTTCTCCAAGTTTAGGTTTGTTTTACGTCAAGCTTGTGTTTTGCTTTTTTTAGTATTTTTACTTTGAACATTATTTCTTTTTATTATTTTTATTACTTATAACTTGTAACTGAAGGAATATATTGCTTTTCTTCCGAGAAAGATTTTCGTTTCAAGGTATCGATTACGAAACACAACTGCTTCCCATTTCTTCCGTTCGTTATGTACAAAACCAATATAACAACATTTTATCCCAAACTATTCTACCGATTGGATCCAAAAGTTGTATATGAAGTCCAATATGAGGCAAAGGAATACATTTCGAAAGGTTAACTTAACACCCTTCCATGGGTTTCTTATTTCTAATCCCAGAAATTTTTATACATTAGCCCAAAAGAAGAAGAAACGAAGTAAATGTTAAGGATTTTAAATTTTTAAAGCAAATACCAAAAATTGCAAAATTTGGAACCTAAAAATGTATCATCTTACCACGGTCTCTAATTCTCATGCAAAAAGGAACCTTAGACATATAAATATACAGTCATCATTATAATGCATAACATATTTGATTAATCATGCGCCTTATGGGATAATGGATCCTAATCGAAATAAAGTATTGAAATCACATTTGAAATATAGTAAAATGGTTACATTAATATGATATTTATTTATATAAATAGGGTCTCCTACCCTTTTCTAGCTACTCTCGCCAATCTCTCGTAACTCACTTCGTGAGAAGGGGGGATGGGATTCGCTTCTTACTAGCTAACGCTCGATGCTAGAGAACTATTTCATACTGCCTACTCTACAAGCGTAATACGCCTATAGCTGGTCCGTCTCTTGCTCGATGGTGCTCACCAAATCCCGAAACTTGGGGCTTCGTCCCCTGTTCGCTGCCACTTACTAATCGCATGGTACAAAGACCTAGACGTATCAACACCAAACTACTAAATGTCTAAAGAACTATGGTATTAATTCTTACTATGGGTTATAGGACGATATCAGAAATATCAATGCTAACCTTAGCAAACGGTGTGCCATTAAATGTTAAAGCTGTTGATACTTACAGGTTCTACTATTGTAAGAAAACATCACTTTAAAAAATCAAGACATTACGATAACAGAAGTTAATTTTTCGAAAGCTAAGATTATTTTGACCCATAATTTTATTTTTGAATCGGACTTTCTTGAATGTTTCTCAGTTTAACATCCTTATTAATGGTAATTGTCCTTTCTTCTCTTTTACTTGGTTTAATTTTCGATTTTGTTTGCCTCCTTCTTCTGATTTCACTAGGTTTAATTTTCGATTTTGTTTGCCTCCTTCTTCTGCTTTCACTATTTTTCATCCAGCAATTTTTTATTGTTCTTTTATAATCCACTGTACACATGATTTGAATCCTGTCCTGGACGTTCATTTTCTTTTTCAGTATTTTATCGTTCACTCATTGTGCCTCACTTGTTCCTTCTGGGTTTGTTTACCTCCTCTTTCTTTCCTTGCAGTCAGCAACACCTTTTCCCTGCTTCAATCCCGTTTGATGTTCGGGCATCAGTCGCAGATCTTTCTCTCACGAGTGAAGGTTGCGCTTCATGTGTGTTCTGACGAAGACGACGGTTTTTTGCATTCAAAATTGGTCGTTATTATTGTATGCTCGCGAGGCGAGATCCGGGGGGGGGGGGGGGTCACGTGTCATCGGTCAACGTACGACCGTATTACGAGTGCAAGTGGCCAAAAAGAGCTAACGAAGCGAGCTTGTCGAGTGCCAGCGGGTAGAAGACAAGGCTAAATCATATGTCTCACGAAGTGCGTTAAAGGTGTTGGCGACTATTAGCGAGCAAGGAGGAAAGTTCACTAAGCTATTACGCCTGCGTAGCAGCCGTCAAGAAGGGGGTTTTGCGAAGGGGGTTTCGCGAAGAGGGTTGCGCGAGCTGAGCGAGTAGGTGGCGAATCCTCCCGAAGACGGCTGCCCGAGCGGAGCGATCAGGGAGCAGAGGGATCAGGTGGCTGAGCGAGTAGAAGGCGAATCCTTCCGAAGACGGTTGCGCGAGCAGAGCGATCAGGGGGCCCTAGTATTAAAAATATACATGCAATATATTAAGATACTAAATCTTTTACATGCAATTACTTGTCAAACGGTTAGAAAGATGTTAGTTGATGTATGAAATATTACATTTGACATTATTATTTTACTTTTATAACTTTAATGTAGCATTTTTATTACTACGGTTTCTTGCTATTGACAATATCTTTAAAAGAGAGTTCAATTTTTTATCCATATAAATGAAGTTGAAAATACATCTATCTATCTGTCTGTCTGTGTGTTTATCTATTTCATCATCAGGGTAGAACTGCTGCATCGAATTTCATTAAATTTTTGTAGCCTTGGAATAGTCCCAATTAACATTTAGTCCATGTATCGAATTTCTAGGACTAGGGATTGTCAAGATATGAATAAAAATCGTAGAATTAAACCTTCCATAGAAATAGCATTATGCAGATGATATATTTTCCGCAAATTTATTTAAAAAAATCTATCATGATGCTTAGTAACGCAACTAAATCAAATGTGTTTATTAGGCAGATGATTATTATATTACATTTTTTTCCGATTTAAAAAAAGAAATTGATATAGAGGAAAATTTTATAAATGATTGGAATTTCATTTTTAGCTAGATTACATCAATTACAGCTTTCGGGTTTAAATATTGCGGGAATTTAATAACATTTTCAATTTAATACCTCATATGTTTTATTTTGTCAAAAACTCATGATGTATTTAGTCAATTAATTCATATATTGATCAAATCTGCTTGTAAAGATAATTTTGTATAGAAAATACAGAAAGGAGAATTAAGTTTAGTAGAATTAAGTGAAGGGAGAATTAAATGAAATATTTTAATAGAATGTTTGGAATAACAATGTCATTTAGAATACTGTAGGAATTTGCACATATTTTGAATCATGAGCAATGTCGAGTATATCTGCTATTATCTGTATACATAAAATTGTAAGTTGTGCATCTATCTGTCCGTTTATTATCTGAACACAGTAGAACTCGTCTATTGTTTTTGTTAGAATTATTATAAAATTTCAAATATAAAGACTCCAAATATTAAAATTTCACTGGAAATTCTGAATTTTAAGTTTCTTGTGTTATATAATCGGAACGAAGAAAGGGCATACTGCTAGTCTTTTATAACATATCACAAAACTAACAACATTATTAAAATTATTTTAAAATATTTGCAGGAAACTGAATAATTTATGACAACAAATTAAGTACACTAGGCAAATGCAATGGATGACACAAGCTAATCTGATAAAATATATATTTTAAACCATTGAATGATTTTAAATACTTCATTTATTTAACAAAGCTTAATTTAACAAGTACCTAGGTAGTTAGTTCTCTTAATTAATGTAACAATAAAATTTTAAAACTTGTCAAGCAAACTCTAAAAAGTTTGTTGACTTTATAATTAGTAACAAAACAATTTAGAATCCAGTTAGCTTTAATTGAAAAGAAATTTAGACAAGTAATAATAATGTGATTTAAATATTTTGAATGGCATATATTTAAAATATTAAGTGATTTTAAATGACATGAGAAAAAGCAAAAAATGGTAAGTACTCATTTCTACGGAACATCATCCTTATATACTCAATATCCACTGTATCAAGATAAAATTAATACCCGTATCAAATCATGGAAATAAGAAATTAAACAAAACGAAACAAAATGAAATCACACACACACAACACGATAAAGTAATTGTCTAAAGAAATAGATCCGTTGACATCTACGAGCCACTTATTTACTCAAAGATTCCTTCTTTGTGTGTGGAGAATTTTCCAGAAAAGTTCAGGGAAATTCGAAGGCCAGATTTGAGCCTACAAAGCACGACCAGATCTACTTTCGGGGGGGGGGGGGTGCTCCGGCCTTCTGTTCTCGGAGGTGATGGCTGGAGCCATCTAAGCCGAGTGGAGTGAAAGAGTTAGCAAAGCGATTTCCGGGGATTGGTGAATGTCAGCGAAATAGATTCGAAGCTCCAACATCTACATAGCAGGCGTAATGAAAAAAAGGGCGAGGCGAGCCCCTACGATTGATAAGCGGCATAGAACAAAGGTTCGAAGCCCCTGAAATAACGAGTAATGGACAGGAAGTCTTGTGCACCGGTCGGAGTGAAATAGCTTCGAGGTGAATAGGATTGGTAAGTGTTGTCAAATAGAGGGAGGGCCCCCAGTGGACTGATTACGCTTGCATAGTAGGCCGACGAAAGAGCTCGCGAAGAAACCTCAGCGAGTGCCAGTGAGAAGAAGGCAGAACCTCCTGATTCGCAAACTGAGTTGCAGGGATTGGCCAGCGTTGGTGAGCAGAAACCGAAGAACCCTAGTTCCTTTTAAATAAAATACAACAATATTAAAATAAAACCAGAATCTCTAATCGTTGTTCTATAACTGTCAGAACGATGATAAATGCATTTTTTGACGTAAGAAAATCGAAAATAAATATAAATATCTGATATGGGCAGCACATGACTTTTCTAACATTATACAATGCTTTACTTCTTTGACAGCTCAATAATGATGTATAATATGCGCGGCACAATATGTTTGGCTTTAACTTGTCCGTTAACGTTTGGCACTTTTCTGGATGACAGCATACAAAACTATTTCGAAGTACCAAATGAACCTAAATTTCGTCCAAATTTAGCTTGATAATTCGAAAATTTTCTAGCATCTATTAAGAAAGATAGACATACGTAAAACGCCAAATGTACGTATAAATAAATAAAACTAAAATGACTAAAACAATTACAAAGTTGTTGGTACTAAATTAACATCAAATAATTTGAAATTTGGCTACATACTACTCCAAACAGAATGGCTTATTCAATAATCACGCGCAAAAATCTCATCAAAATGCGGTTTGGATTTAAATAACATCCCGTGGAATAAATGACTATTGGCGAAATTTGTGGCGTCAAAATAAAAAAAAAATTACAAAACTGCCATCTGACGCGCATAAAGGGATAAACTAACTAGAATGATGCTCACAGATATGTGGCATAATATTTTTTGTCAATTTATTTAAAAAACTTAAAATTTCTGGATAACAGTTCACGTTAGCGTTATATAGTTTGTGGCATTCGTTTTCTATTGAAAAATTACGTATGAAATGATATATATTTAACATTATTAACGGCTTTAAATTTTTGCTGATTAATTCAAAACATTTTCGAAAGCCAAAACCAAACGCTCCATCCATTCATGAGATATCGCCCATTCAAACGCACGGATATATACAGTGTGTCCCAAAAATGACTGACATATTTGAAAAATGTATTAAAAAAAAACAGAAGGCGATAGAAATGTAGCGTTTGCTGCATTTGCTGTACTTGAGAAACCAAGGAATTTTATTCCACCAATTTTCAAAATTTGTTACACAGGTCACCAACAGATGGCGCTTCAGTTGGGTGAGGGTTGCAGGCAAACGCATACTGTCAGATCGCCATTCTGTATTTTGCTCAGCATTCTGCTAGCGTGTGCTTCTCAAAGATTTGAAGTTGCTGTTGAAAATGGTTTATTCGTTAGAACAGCGGGTATTTCTTGATCGGACCATTCCTGCTGAAATGTTTGCACAGGTGTCTGCGAATTTTGTTCTCATACTACGCCATGTTGTTGCTGCAAATGGTGGTTACTTTGAAAACATCGTTTTGGCACTAGCATCTCAATCCTGCGGTCATTCCCAATGGGAAACGAAATCCGGCGCAATACGCATGCTCACGGACTCTTCCCCTCCAATGCTTCAATATTTCGTCAAGGGGTGATATAAATAGTGTGCAGAAGCTGAAAAGCCGACAGTCTGATCGCAGCTGACAGTCTGACATGCTTCCCAATTACAGTTTTATGATTAAAATTATAAAAATGCGATCCAAAATGTACAGCATTGAATCCCAATGAGAATATTTACGAATATGTACAGTGTTACCTTGAATTTTTATGTTCGTTCTGAGATTTTACGATTTTTAGGCATTGGAATTTGTAATGTAATGGTTGAGTGGTAAGCAGAACGATTAACTGCCCTCTATTTTTTAAATTCTAATCCGATTTTAAATGTATGGTAAAGGAAAATTTTTATTTTAAATAATATAATATTTTATGATTTCGTAATTTATACACTTGAAAATTACATTCGTAATTTTACACACAAGTGGAAAAAAAGGTATTTTCTTATCGCTACCTATGTAAACTTATTCAATTGCAAGTTCAACCTGAGACACAGGAATTAAAGTTAACTTGCAATTGAATAACTTCACATAGGTAGCGATAAGAAAATACCTTTTTTTCCGCTTGTGTGTAAAATTACGAATGTAATTTTCAAGTGTATAAATTACGAAATCATAAAATATTATATTATTTAAAATAAAACTTTCCTTTACCATACATTTAAAATCGGATTAGAATTTTAAAAATAGAGGGCAGTTCATCGTTCTGTTTACCATTCAACCATTACATTACAAATTCCAATGCCTAAAAATCGTAAAATCTCAGAACGAACATTAAAATCCAAGGTAACACTGTACATATTCGTAAATATTCTCATTGGGATGCAATGCTGTATATTTTGGATCGCATTTTTATAATTTTAATCGTAAAACTGTAATTGGGAAGCATGTCAGACTGTCAGCTTTTCAGCTTCTACACACAATTTATATCCCCCGGCCGTCCAACTGGTTACTCTAAGTCCTCTGGACGAGTCGGACGGTCTGGGTCTTCAACACAATTTATATCCCTCCGGCCGTCCAAATAGTTGCTCCTAGTCCTTTGGACGAGTCGGACGGTCTGGGTCTTCAACACAATTTATATCCCGGCCGGCCAAATGGCTACTCATGTCCTTGTTGACGAGTCGGTCGGTCTGGGTCTTCAACACTATTTATATCACCCCTTGAGGAAATATTGAAGCACTGGAGGGGACGAGTCCGTGAGCATGCGTATTGCACCGGATTTTGTTTCCCATTGGGAATGACCGCAGGATTGAGATGCTAGTCGTTTTGGCACGAGCGGATAAATAGCACCGGACCCACTCCGACGTCATGATGTGACGTCACTTGACGTCAATATCGACGACCAATAATAGCTTCAGAGAACTGCGCCTGTGCACGGAGATTGTAGTTTATAACACGAACTCATCATCACTCAGCTGTTAAATTTACTATCGTATACTAGTATTATTAGATAGTTTAGAATATTAAATTCTAAGTTATAGTTGATGCTTAAAATGAACTACGCCTGTGCAAGGAGTATTTTGTTTTAATGACGATCTCGGTATTATTCAAGTAGATTTAAATATATTTAAATCTCCTTCGTATTATTGAATAGCATAGAATATTAAACGCTATAATTGATGGCTAGATGTGATATATAGATATAATTTATTCATTTTGAGAGCTATGTGTCAATGGCACCTAACCAATTTTCCCCATTTGAAAAATTGTTCTACATAGATGCAATTTAAAAATTATTTGCTTTGTTTATATTATACAACTCACAAAATCAATCTTCTTTTATTAGTCATGCATTAATTAGATTGTCAAAATGAAACATTGTTCTTTGCAACATTCAAGTTGTCTAGTTCAATTTAAAATTCCCAATCATGTGCAAATTCCTATAATATACTAAATGACATTGTTAATCAAAATATTCTATTAAAATATTTAATTTAATGCTCCTAAAAAGAAGTTAAAGAATATCTGTTCTAGCTATACAAAATTATCTTCACGAGTAGATCTGAAGAATAAAATGTCCTGGTCTTGTTTGCAAGCAAATTTACAAAATATATGAAATTGAATAAATATATGCAAAATAAAAGAGCTAACACTGTATAAGACCCATACTACAACTTATGAGTTTCTAAAATCTTTAGCAAAATAAAACAGAAGACGTAATAAATTGAAAATATCAATAATTCCGTAATCTTAAAACCTAAAAGGTCGTAATTGATTCCAATATATGCCAAAATATGTGCTAATATACTTGTACTGCTTATATTATCATACAGTAGAAGCAGCAGCGTATGCTTGGGGGAGGGGGGGCAAGCCCCCTTACTTTTCAAGGCTTTTATTGTTATGCGTATTTTTCATTTAAAATAACCCTCGCATAAGCAAATGCTAAACAGTTGCCCCCCCCCCCACACACACACTTTTTAGAGTCAGGGATAAGCCACTGAGTAGAAGATATACCCATGCATTTGTAGAAGATTAATCGGTACTACGTACAATATATGAGTTTCAAAAATTTTTGCAAAAATAAAACAATGACATAACAAACTGAAAATATCAATAATAATAATGTTTAAACCTGAAGACCATAATTGATATAATCCAGTCAAAAATGCAATATCGGTGAAATTTATTTTATATATATATATATCTTTATTATTTAAATTGGAAAGGATTTAATAAAAATCAGCTGTCGTATAAACAAATTGGATTTAAATGTGTTGCTAAACGACATGATAAAATTTTCTTCAAACAAATTGGCGGAAAAAATATCATCTGCTTAATGCTATATGAAAGGTTTCATTGTTCGTTTTTAATTAATATCTGGGCAACCCCTGATCTTAGAAACTCAAAACATGGACTAAATTTTAAGTCAGGATATTTCAAGGCTATCTAGAAATTTCATTTAAATGTTCAGTTGTTCTTCCATGATGATGAGACACATATACAGACAGATTTTCAATTTTATTTATATAGATTTAGAGAAATAGATTGAAAATAAGCAAAACGAGTAAACTTGCTTTATATACATTAACAATCTACATTTGGATAATTTTAATCCAGATTCAGTCATTCATAAATGATATGTTTCAGCTGACAAATGTAAATATGTCAATAGCTAGGAAGAAATTGTTATCTACTCAAAAATTTTACTCAATTTTGTATTTTTGTTATTTTCTTACATATCATTATCAGCTTATGTAGGAATGTACTAAACTTTGTATTTACACAAGACTTTACAGTTATTTTGCATATTTATGTTATTTTATATTTTTGACATAGCAATTGCATAATCTATATAAAGAAAATTGAAAATATGTCTGTCTGTCTCATTATCACGGGAGAATGACTGAACCGAATTTAATGAAATTTTATGGGTAACATTGGAATAACCCCACTTAAAATTTAGTACATGTTTCGAGTTTCTAGACCATGGGTTGTTTAAATAGTAAGATATTAATTAAAAACGAACAATTAAACCTTCAATAGAGATGGCATTATGCAGACTATATTTCTTCCACCAATTTATTTGAAGAAAATTATGTTATGTCACTTAGCAATGGATTTAAATCCAATGTGTTTATGCAGCAGAAGAGTTTTATGAAATCTTTTCCGATTTAAATAATAAAGATATGCATACGTATGATATAAATTTCATTGACATTGCATTTTTGACTGGATTATATCAGTTACGGTCATTATTATTATTGATATTTTTGGGGTTTATTGATAGTTTCAATTTATTATGTCATTGCTTTATTTTGGCAAAAATTGTTGTAACTTGTAATACGTAGTACGGAAAATCTTCTACAAATGCATGGGTATATCTTCTAATCTATGAGAATATGTTATATCTTGTATTCATTTTACATAGGTAATATTTTAAAATCTCATGCATTTCACCCATTCTTTGTATTTTTATGTGAAACTATTTTATTTTATTCACCAATAAATAAAACTTATTGAAATGGAAGTTATGAAAATGCGAACATACCTGAATACTTTTGAAAATCATTATCATGTTTTATTACTTTCCTCATGTATATAATGTATAAGGAAAGTATTGTGACGGTGTCGAAAATTCGAATTCGAGTTTTCGACGGGAGAGCACGTTTCAAGCATCACTGATCACGAATCAAACATTTTTTAAGTGATGTGTGTGTGTGTGTGTGTGAAAGTGTGTGTGTGTGTGAAAGTATGTGTGTGTGTGTGTGTGTGTCAGTGATTCTGTGGAGACGATAACTGACGAACGAATGGACCGATTCGAACCAAATTTGGTACAAAAATCACAATCCATAAACATTGGAAGCCTATTGTTTTTATACGCAATCGAATGCTCAAAAGCCCCCTAAATTTTCGAATGAAATTTTGAAAAAAATTAAAAAAATCAAACCACTAATAAAGTTACGCAAATAGACATTTCTTATGTAATGTTTCATTAGAAAACGATTGACATAAATTTTAGAACGCTAACATGTACCGTTCTCGAGATATTGTACATTTTTCAAAAAAATTATCAAAAGTCATATAAAATAAAAATAAAAATCCTATTGAGAAACATGTTCACTTTTCATATGTAATACCATGCGATAAATTGGGTGACGTCATACTTGTGGATCTAGCTCGTTCCATTCATGAAAAAAGATACTTTGAGTAATACTTTTGTATTTGTACGCCAATAATCATTTATCTGCTGTAAGAATAACTTATTTCTTAGTGCATAACGCTTGGCGAGATTTTGACGACGAGTTTGGCGGAATGTCGCCAACTTGGCGATTTTTTGAAATGTTGCCAAATTAACGAAAATCCCGCCAAATGGATAAAAATGACGCTAAATCAATGAAAATGACGACTAATTGTCGAAAATTCAATATCTTGGAAAGAATATTAGTATCTACTATAAGAAAAACCTATTTTTTTACTGTAAAAGTAGTAAATTCATTACATTATATAAGGAAAGTCATGTGTTGCCCACATCAGATTTTTTCTTCCATGCCATGAACAGTGTGCAAATGATTGCGAAAATCATCCGACTGTAATGTGATCTGTGACTGTAATGTAATCATTCAGTGCTGTAAAATTACAATTTATTTCTTTACAAACATAATTTGCTTTTACAGCAACTGGTGAACATTTTTTTTTTAAGTCTGTAAAAGGTAGATTTACTGGAAAATATCTTTTTGCAATTGCACATTTTAGAAAACTTTTCCGTTTTCTGTGAGTTTTTGGCTTGTGAAGTGTTTGGCCCATCCTTAAGCTTTGGATCAATATTCATATTTCTCAAAAAGAAAAAATTCACGAAACTTAAATTTGCCGCGAATGCTAAATAAGAACTCCGCTAACCAGAATCAAAGTGAACCCTACGTCATCGGCTACGTCAATCGCATCATCGTCAGTAGTGGTTCCTTGTTGGTCGAATCGGAGTGGGTCCGGTGCTATTTATCCGCTCGTGTTTTGGCGACATAGTCATATCGTTTATTAGTTTTCTCATTCAACAGCGCCATCTGTTGGTGACCCTTGTAACACATTTTGAAAGTTTGTTGAATAAAATCCTCTGGTCTTCCTAGTACAATGCAGCAAACCCTACATTTCTATTGCTTTCTGTTTTTTAATGCATTTTTCAAATGTGTCAGTCATTTTTGGGACACCCTGTACAAACATCACTTCGATTCAGGTCTAGGGATTCTTAATATGTGCTCTTCCATCGAAAACTCAAATTCGAATGTATGATCCCTTCGCATTACTTTCCCTGTACATTATACTTATATGTATGTAGGTAAAGAAAAAATAGACTTTCTTTGAGTCACGCAAAAGTCGGCAAATAGTGTACAGTCTTGAGAAAAAAAATCGATTTTTTCCACATTCGATTAAAAAAAAACTTTCTCTGTTTCAAGTCTGATGAGTTAGTCTGTTTCGTATCAGGTAAGCGGTTTAAATGCGAAGTTATTTCAGGAGCATAAAAAAACTGCGGGAAACATTAGATTGTTTAATGAAAAAGCGTAAAGGTAAAAAAATTCTTGGATTACTTCTGATGCTCTT
>OX578144.1:113777636-114041663 GCA_951213105.1 Amaurobius ferox | reverse complement strand
TCTTTGGAAGATGTCCAAGATATTTGAGAGATATTTTTAAGTGTTAAAGTACTGTAGCTATTATATTTTTTAACGAAAGATATAGAATGTTTCGGAGTCTTATAAATTATGGGTAGACAGAAACATTATAAGAAAATTGTTATGCCATAATAGGTACAAATTCAGTGCATGGACACAACTACGTGAATAGTGGATATAAAGCTTTTGATATTTGTTATCATATTCAACAAAGAGTGCGACTAGCATAGTTTAAATACCATAGAGGTGACTATTTGTCGGTATAAAGAGACATTACAACATGATGAAATTTACAGTTTCATGATAAAAAAATACAGCTTAATGACGGTCATGGCGAATAGATGTTCAACTGGAAATTAAAAATTTAGATTACGCATCGACTTAGATCTAAATGAAGTACAATTAAGTGTAAAAAATCACCAAAATCGGTCAAATCGTTTCAGAGTAATGTGTCATGGAGGTAAAAGTAAGGTGTTAAAACTTCATATTAGTTAAACACTAATATCGTTTGAGACAATAATGTAGGTGGCGCTAGAATCAGATACGTAGTCCTGCATCGTATGCATTTCGATGGCAAAAGGCCTGAAATATTTATTTAAACTGTCAATTTTGTAGAAATAAATTATTAACGCAATGCAAAGTAGAACTGAAATAATAAAGAATATTCCTAGGTATTCAAAATTATTTTACCTTTCAATTTATTTTTATCACCCTATATTCTGTACTTTATTCTACAACTATGAAAAAATACTGATTAATTACACTCATAATTAGAGAACCCTTAATTTAAAAATAATCAAAAATACATATCCTTTCTCTTGTGTCAAATAAGAATAGCAGCTACTTACCAACCCTAACGACACATACATATAATTCTCAAAGCTTTATGTCAATTTTCAAGCGTTTCATCCATAGGAGTTTTATCTCCTTCTTTCTAACTCCATGAAAGCGTATTCCGGCATTTATCGATTTGAATATTGCGCCACTTTAATAACATAAAAATAGGCATAATTGCAAAGAACTTTCCCTCAGGACCAATTACAAAGATATTTGTAAATACATTTTTTAAGCAAATCCCAGCGGCACATTCAAATTCAAAATCTGCAAACTCTCGATTTTCATCCGCACTATATAATTCCAAATCTTTACGGATGGAGTCCTGAAATTCTAAACGCGAGGAAGTCAAATGGGTATAATCAGCTTTCTTTAAGTCACGCAAAAGCTGGCAGACTTGCTTTGTCTAGGGAAAAATCGATTTTTTCCACAATCGATGAAAAAGCCTTCTCTTTGAACTTTGATAAGTTTTAGCGGTCCGTTTATACAAGTTAAGCGGTTTATATGTTAAGATATTTAAAGAACACTTTGAAAAATAGGCTAAACATTGATTTACTAAACATAGGATGTTAAGGGATAGGATGTACAACATGGATACGATACGTTACAATCCTATTTACAATCCCAAATGCTTTTGACTTTTAACCCTTCTCAGACGGCATATACATTTTTTAGTTCTCTCACTTTCAATGCCATTTAAAAAATCTGATGTTGGCAGCACATAACTTTCCATACAGTCTCAAATTTATTTTCTCTTTATTTCTTTAATAATTCATTAATTTGAGTTTAAATGCACCATATAACACCGAATTTGCACTTTTAATTCAATTTTTGTTTTTATTTGGTAACTAAATATTTTTTCAAAGGCAGCGTAACAAAAATGCGAAAAAACTAAAATATCTTGAGAACGGTAAGTCCTATAGTAATGGGGTGGATTTTATTCTTTTCCTCGTCAAAAATTACATATAAAACAAGCAAAAAATTACATATAAAATAAGAGGTCCCAAAACGTGTAGATCTGTCGAAAACTCGAGTTGCGATTTCCGACACGATTCCAATACTTTCCCTATACACATAACCATGTATTGCAGGGAAATTAATAAAAAAAGTTTTACTTTCCCTACAACACAATGTTATGTACAGAGAAAGTATTAGAATCCTGTCTAAAATTGCAACTCGTCTGTGTATTTCAACTCTGTGTGTCTGTGTGTGTGCTTGTGTGTCTGTCTGTGCAATGTATTTATGCACGCTAACTCGAAATATAATTGACCAAATTCCATAAAATTTTACAGGTAAATCACTTGTGGGTTAACCTGGTGCTGATTAGATTCTAGTAGATTCTAGATAACAGAACCTGGCTTTTTCTGTGAAATGAGCCGCAGAAACAGCATATATCCACTTTAGCTAAAAAACTAATTCTCCAAATTTCACAAAATTTGGTAGATGAGTCACTTGTGAGTTCCCCTGATTCTAATTAGATTTTGGTACAATTTTGAAAACAGAACTTGTCGTTTTTACGAAATGGCCCTCAAAATTCGTCAAATTCTAAAATGAAAAACTACATATTCTTAAATGTATCAATTAAATGCTTGTTTTATATGTAAATTTTGACTATGAAAATAATAAGACCAACGCCAGTACACTAGGTCTAAATATCATTCATTCTGAATAAAACAAAGTACAACTCCTCTGAGTGCTTGGTCTTGCACCAACTTTTGGAATCCAGAGTGTAAACCTGGTGGAAATCGGTATACATGCTATGTGTGATTTTTGTAAAATATTAATTTTATGTTTCTTCTAAATATTTCAGGACTTTATTTGCTCTAACTCTAATTATATATTAATTTAAGAAGGTTTAAAATTAAACCGTCGTTGGTCATGTTATGAGTATTTCTCTCACGCTTCGTATATAAAGAGTGTTGTTTATTTAGAAGCGAACCTGGATATACCACCTAGCTTACTTTTAGAATATTTAAGAACTTATTTTTAGTTCTGATAAGTATTAGCTAGTCTTTGGTTTACAAAAAGGCTGTTACTTGTTCCTGTATGCTTCGTGTGATCATTGTTCTCATTAAGCGCAACTACTGATATTTGTGTGCCGTGAGAGCTCTTTTCATCAATCAACTACTGGAGTTTGTGTTCTATATTTTTAAATACAAAGCAATAATACGAGTGCGCTTCTAATCTAATCTGATCCGTAGCTTTTTGCTTATTTGCAGCGCATTTTGAACATTTATGCTTCTGGGTTTTTTTTGACCAAAAATGTATTTTTCATTACACAAAAGGCTGGAATATTAAGTTCAAAAAGCTGGAATACTAAGTTCAAAAAGCTGGAATATTAAGTTAAAAAAGCTGGAATATTGACTTACACACGGCAATTGTTGCAGCGGTGAAAGGGTCCAAATTGGAAATAATTATCCTGTCCTGATTTCATTAAGAATGGGGATACATATAGGAAATATAGAAAAGCGGAAACAGGTTGTGGAACCCTTGGACAATCCATTTGTTCCGAGCATTCATCATACATGCCCTGAAAGCTGTGTTGAAGACCCAGACCGACCGGCTCGTCAGCAAGGACATGAGCAACCGATTAGTCGGCCGGACCTGAAAGCTGTGTGAAGAAACATCTAAAATGACATTTTATTTGAATTAGCTACATTTCTTCTGATTTATTAGGTTTTCACTCAAAGTTCTTATTATAGATGAATAACATACTATATTTATATTTCAATTTATAAGCTATGCATATATCTGCCTTTGGTTTGAATAACATCTATGTTTGGTGGTTTATATGGCGGAAAACGGAAGGTTACGAAAAATGTATACACTTTGAACGCTTAAAATTTGGAATGTAAATAATTTTTCTTGTTTCGTCGGACATAGGGTCTAGTTTACTGGATTGCGACATTTTTAAATATTTCTGATTTAATGGCCGTGCGAAAGGATTAAATATTAAAATAAATAATTTCCACTTAGTATGCAAGATGGTAGTCTGTTTCAAAACATAATTAGCTATATATATATATATATATATATATATATATATATATATATATATATATATATATATATATATATATGCAAGAAAAAGTATTGTTGATCAAATCGATCAGACTTGTAGTTTGTTCCCATTGATTTTAAAGGGTTAGAAAAAATCTGTCAATTGATACCGAACTTAACAATGTACCCCTTCCCAAAACACCTACTCGATAGGTATCCGTCCCTCGTCCTATGACCGGCACTGTAGGGTTGTCATCATGAATTAAATCACAGTTCCAAACAAGAACTCTGTGGATTTTTAAAATGTTTCGAAACATTTTTATAATTTAGAAGAGTGACGAGGATAGATAACTGTAACATATCAAATATTTTATAAAATCTTCATCAACTCAATTAAAAAAAACCTTAAATATATTCTTTTTACTTGCACATTAAAGTTTTAAATTTCCACATAGAATCAAAATTTAAGAAACAATTGAAAACTACATATTTCAAAACTTTACAATTTTACAATTAGAGGTTTAAAAATGCATGGATTTTATGATTTTGTAAAAATATTGGTATTATACTTAAATGTGGAAGTCTTCATCTTGCTTCTCACTCTTAAAGTGTTTTTGTTTAACAAATATAAAACGTGTTAGAAGCAATTAATTTACTTCTGGGTTATCAAACTGCACTTTGTAGAGTAAAAGTATTTCAATAAGTACTTTTAGATATGGTTAACAATGCTTTAGAACAAATAAATATTTAACATATGTTACAATCTGTTGAAACAGATTTCGTCGAAATATTGAGTAATAGAAAGAATAATAAAAATTGGCTGAATCATTGAAACGCAAGAAAAGTAACTTCTCTAAAAGAAAGAAATATTCCTGTTACTGCTAACACCAAAGTGAAATTTCCTTTCGAAATATGCAGTAAGACTCAACCAGCTAGAAAATTTCGAAAAAATATCAACAGCAGAACTGGTGGTTTATATAGATTGGTTTCCATCTGCTTCCTCCAATTTCGAAGACAATAAAGAAAGATTTTATACTTTCTGTAGAGTATAACTTGTATGTTTGCAAGGAACCTTGTAAGCAATTTCACCAAATTATGGCGAAGTTGTTTACACCGTGTCGGACAATTTCGTCAGTTGTCACATCGATTTTTCTTTTATTCCAGACCGAATAAAAATAATTGTTTTAAGCATTCATTTATTCCACGAGCGAGGCGCTGACTGAAATCATACGAAACATTTGGAAAGTTTACTAAAAGATTTTTTTAGGAAAAATTATAAAAAATGCAAATTTAAGACTGGTGAAATTGAGCACACTTACCTTATGCAACAGTTCTGCAATGTGTTTTGTACTTCCAGACATACCAAAAGCCTCCCGGTAACCCAGAAAGCTTATGTTCCGTACACATATAGTAATGATCACGGGATAGAACCTAACGAAACCGGATATTCTCGCATTCCCCACTCCTCATATAGAAATACGTTTTCTCCAAGAAGCCTTTCCAGACCTACTAGAAATCTCCTGATTATGTAGAAGAATGAATTCCATTGTATCAACTGCATGCTATTTATAGAAGATATTCCCAATGCAGATACCAGCATCCATGAAAGGGTTTTATACTTATGCACTTGACAGCATGGAATAGCCCATATCTGTAATACCAGCAACAAACTTTCTATACGAACAGTTTTTGCGAGCTTCTATGGGAACTGACAGTTTTAGTCCTTGCATGTGGCCGAATTAATTAGCTACATGGCCGCCATCATGTGGCCTGTGCTGAATTGAAAACAGCTTTCATACTAGCCACGTAGAAGAATTGAAATTGTCAGTTCTCATAAGCTCGAAAAGATTGTTACTAATAGCAAATTTCTTGCTGCTATTGAAGATATCGGTTATTATATAAACGTTAAATATTATTATATAAACGTTATTATATAAATGTTTATTACAATAAACGTTAAACCAGTTTGTGGATGCTGGTATCTGAAATGTAAATGATTTCTATATTTATGGGCGCATCCTTTATAGGCGGGCTTTGTGTTTCATACATACTACTTATATTGTATTCACTACGTGATAGAAACAAATCTCATGTGGGTAGCACATGACTATCCCTGCAGACTCATATTCACATTCTCTTTATTTCTTCAATAATTTCTTAAATTGAGTTTAATTGCACAAAATAACACCCATAATTATTTTAAATTACACGGAATTTGCACTTTAATTGAGTTTTCGTTTTTATTTGGTAACTGGACATATTTTCAAAGGTAACGAAGTCAAAATGCGAAAAATCCAAAATATCTCGAGAATGGCTAGTCCTAGTGTAACGGGGTTAGTCTCATACTTTTCATCGTCGAAATTCACGTATATAGCAAACATTTAATTGATATATTTGAGCATACGTAGCCTTTAGTTTAGATTTTGAAGATTGAAGCCATTTCGCAAAACAAAGCAGGTTATTTTTTCCGAATCATACCAAAATCTAATCAGCAACAGAGTAACCCACAAGTGACTTATCTACCAAATTTTGTAAAATTTGGTCTATTAGTTTTTCAGCTAGAGTGGATACAGGTAATTTTTTTTTTGGAGGGGGGCATTTCATAAAGAAAGGGCGGGTTCTTTAATCTCGAATCATACCAAAATCTAATCAGCACCAGGGTCACCCAAAAGGGACTTATCAAATTTTATGAAATTCGGTCAATTAGTCTTTTAGTTAGAGTGGATACATACATTGCACAGACAGACAGACAGATATACACACACAGAGACATCAGGCTAAAAATGGTTTTTTCGTATTCTAGAGGTCCCGAAACATGTAGATTCGTCGAAAACTCGAGTTGTGAGTTTCGGCATGATTCCAATAATTGCCCTATACATTGCCATGTATTGTAGGGAGAATGAAAAGAGTCAGACTTTTAATTCTTCTACCATGGGCGTGGAAAATGAGGAATTTCAAAATTTCATGTCCAATCAATATTTGCCTGGTTTTTACGTTTTCATTACGTTTTACCATTTACGTTTTCATTATAATAATCATTTACTTTTTTATAATTGCCATTTGCAGTTTTACCTTCTCTGGTTCTAGGTGGTTTTTATAAATGTTTCTATTGCTGTATTATATATTTTCTTTTATTTCGTTTAATAGCATACTGTTGTCTCCAATTTGTACGTAATTTACTATTTAAAAGGCGTATCAAAATTTATTTTTTTTAAATTGATTTTGTCTTGCAGCGGGGATATTAAATGATTTAAATTTATCTGCTTTTTATATAAATCTTTTCTACTTTTCCGATACATTGTATTGAATATTTCTGTTCATTTCTATGTATGTCTATCTATATCTGTATATGTCTCTGTCTATTGTTTTCCTGTGTTTTTCCTGGCCGTCTCTTGTAACTGCTCTACATCCTTTGGGTAAACAGAACGACCTGGGCAATAAAGAAAATATCCCTGATAGGACATAATCTAACGAAGGCTGATTTTTTATTTCACCCCTGGAGATAAACAAAATGATGTAGGGGTGTCAATGAGTTTTTACAGACCCTTCAAAAGCCCCCCGGCGGCCTAGAAGACTAATATTCCACACTTACAGTATCGGCAATGGAACAGAACCTATGTGCCAACTTTTGAGTAATACGACTATTTTTAACGCTAGACACCATATATTATTAGAAAAATAATGTTTAATAAAAATCTCTGTAACTAAATTTTTAATGTTAGTATTTTTTCCTGTCTTTAACAGTTTAAACTATTAGTTTCATACATATTGAACAAATGTTTCTAAAATATATAATTTTACAGAACTCATCATCACAATTGCATCAGCAAGCTCAGAACTTTTAACAGCTATACGTAAACACGAAACTCTCATAATAGAATCGTTAAAATCTAAAAGAGTGAAAGTCATAAGAATACATTCAGCTCTCTTTATGTCACGCAAAAAGCCTGAAAACTGTTCTCTGTCTAAGAAAGAATTGATTTTTTTATTCGGAAAAAAAATCTTCTACTCTTTCTTAACTTTTATAAGTTTTAACAGTCCGCTTCGTATCAATTAAGCTGTTTAAACAAGAGGATATTTTAAGAACATGACAAAAACTGAGGCAAACATTGGAGGGTTTAATGGAAAAGAAAGTGCAGAAGGAAAAAAGCCGGATTATTTGGCTGTTTGTAACATTTTAAAATATTCAGGTGTAATAGGTATTAAAATATAGAAGTTTGTATATATTTTATGGAAAAAGTTAGATTTCTTTAGGTTTCATACGCACTTAATTTTGTAAAATAAGTTAATTATCACATGTTTATTTTACATTTACAAGGTAGATCAATATAGTGCAGCAGCAAAAAACCCCTTGTGTGAAATAGGGAAAATAGCTTGTTTCATGCAAGATGTAGCTCGACCTCATTACACTCGTGTGGTTTTCAAATTCCCAAATGAATATTTCAACCATGGACATAAAGAGGAGTTAAACCTTCATGTAGGGAAAATTCCAAAATCGTTTTAGATAATAATTCAGGTGGCGTTGAGGTAAGATATATTCTACTACAATACATGTATTTCTATGACCAAAGGCTTGTATGAAATTAAATAATTTTTATTTAAACTGTTTTACATTTTTGCAAAAAAAAATTATCAGTACAAAACAAATTAGAACTCAAACAGAATAAAATATTACTATGTGTTAAATTTTTATTTTGTCTTGATACCTATTTTTCTGTACCCTATTCAATAACTAGAAAAAATACTTATTATATCTACTCATAATAAGGAAACTTCAATTTAAAAATAATCAAAAATAGAAATATTAAACACTATGTCTTTCTGTTGTGTCAAATAAGAACAAATGGAATACTTGAGATCCTCAAATATAAATATCAAATCAATATAGCATTTTCAAACTTTCCATCTATAAGTTATCTCCCTCTCACTAACTCCATGATTTCAACAATAATGATGACAATGATAATGAATTCAACAATGACAATGATTTCAACAATGATAAAGATTTCAACAACCTAAGTCCATTAGCGTAACTCAACAAGGACACTAATATATTTTATTGCCCATGAAAATCCATGGGATTTATTTCTTTTTCGTCGCATAAAGGACAAGATTTATACACTACAAAAGAAAAGCAAATGCTATTGAAGAATACGAGCAATACATCACTTAAATATGTTTGTCCATTTCAGTCGGTACATTATGAGAATTAGCGGTTAATTTCACTCACCGACTGCGCCCTATAGTTGTTGCTAATGGTCAGCTATTTTGATACATTGTGTTTGAATCTTATTGAATATGCAATAATCACTGTAACAATTTTCATACATCATTCACTGTTTACGAAATATTCTTCTTAAAGTAAGACTCCCTTTCCGGAAACTCCGTATACCTGCCGTAAATATCTGAATCGCAACTCCGCTTGACTTTTCGATACATTAATATTCTACATTGTTCAGATTCACCGGAAAAGTAGTGAATTATCAACTTAATATGATAGCAACATTTTCGTGTAGGCTAATTTTCTTTCTATTTTGTTATGAAGTTTTATTACAATGTTCTTAAATGTGTTTTATTACAATGTTCTATTACAATGTTCAATGCTCGGTTAAGTATACCGAGTATTGAACTAGAACATAATTACAGTTGAAAACTTGCATATTTTTATTATTTTATTTGTGGTTGGTATTAAAGTTTTGAAAACGCTTATATATTCACTTCCAATTTGTTACCAAATAAATAAAAATAAATAATGTACTTTTTAAATCCATTCTTTTGTTAAATACTATGGACTCGTTACCTTAAATATAGAATAAAATATAATCGTCTATGGAGCTCAATAAATAGATGATCTATGGAGCTCAATAAATAGATGATTTATGGAGCTCAATACATAGATGATCTATGGAGCTCGATAAATAGATCATCTATGGAGCTCGATAAATAGATGATCTATGGAGCTCAAGAAATAGATGATCTACGGAGTTCAATACATAGATGATCTATGGAGCTCAATAAATAGAGACATGAGTTCTCCTCAACAGTCTGGGATCTGCAAATTCCCCGATGAGACATTTGTTCTTTATAAACTTACGAACTGAAAACGGGACAAGGAAAATTTAACTGTAGCAAAGTTGAAAATCAATCGTTGCTTTAGAGAGTATGAAAGTAAGTGAACCCGTCATTTTTTATTTGAATAATGAAAATGCTTGAATATCAATGGCTTTAAGATAACGGCTGAAAGAGATTGATAAAGATATATGACGACACAAAATAGAGACCCTCTGCTGTCAAACAGTAACTGTTCTCATCGTATGGCAAACATAAATTTGAACAACATAACATTCTGCTGTTTTTCACTCAAAGCAACGTCTATAATGTCATTATAGTTGCTATAACGTATGTCTGATGAATTCAAATACAAAGGAACCGAAATTGATTTTTAAATATTAAAGATAGTATGGATAATATAAAAACTGCTGTTGAGGTTTTTCAAAATTTGTGTAACAGTTTCGAATCTCACAATCTCAACTACAGTGATAATGCAATAGAAAATAGATGCAATAGAAAAATAAATAACTTTAAGGGACTGATGCTTTTATTAGGTGGTATTGGGGTCTATCTCTTGATTCCTGTTAGAGATAGTGGAAAAACATGAGTTATAAAGTTGTACAACGTTGCTAAATTATTACTAAGCATTTTTTCACCCCCTCTAAAGGTGGGGCGCGGTAGCCCATTGGTTAGCGCGCTGGAGTTGCACTCGGTAGGCCCGGGTTCGATTCCAGCTACTGCCAAAACTGCCGCCGTGTTCATGCGGAGTACGATCACGTTAAACATGTGGGTCCGAAAGTCCTTCCGAGAGGTTGGTGGTAGGGAAAGGAGGGTACGGTCCCTGTGGATGCCTCCCCCACTGGGTTCCGGTCAAAATTGGGTGGCACTTCCCGACCGTTCAAACTGTTACCTTACACCTTTCTGGTAGGTCGGACGGTCTGGGTTTCAACAACAACCCCCTCTAAAGGTGCAAAGGAATCATAAAAACCATTGAATGCGATTTAATTCCCCCTCGAAAAATCGAACAATTAGACAATGCGGCTGGAAATAATTGACTTTATTATACACAAAATGCAAAATGTTCGCCTTCAGTAGCGATGCACCCTTGCAATAAAATGTCTCAGCGTATTTTTCAATGTTAATACATTTACACTGTAAAATAAAGATTAATAAAATTGCCTCCTTTATAATCGCTATTTAAAGAAATATTTTGCAGTTTTCGCTGCACAACAAAACTGTTTGGTACTCATATTTGCAAAGCTCTACATTATAGTGCGCCATAAAGTTTCCTGTGCACCAGCATAAATAATATATAATAAACCTAATTCTTCAGTTATTGACCATGCCCACGATTTTTCTTAACTTCATGTATCACACGTTATACTTACGTATATGTTATATATACGTTACATCACGTTATACTTGCGTATTTTGAAATATATGTTCTTTTAAATAAAATTTTGTGACTTTCATATATTCCATATCTGCGATAATATGTAATCCGACCCATTGTAGAATTGGCTGGCCACACAAACAGCTACCATAAACCTTCGGGTTGGTCGTGTGGTCTGGGCTTTCTACATTTTAGAATTGGATACTGTGCTTCTAAACAAGCTAAAATCAGAAAAACATAATCAGTTTTTGTTCAGTCACGCAATACGCTGACAGATGATTATTGCGTGACTGAAGGCCAGGGAAAGATTAACATTTGTCTCAATCGATGAAGTAGCGAGTTTCTTTTCTGAAGTTGGTAAAGTTTTAGCAGTCAATTATGTATCGTTTAAGTAGTTTAAATGGGGAAATATTTTAAGTGCACCGCGATTGCTGTGGTAAATACTGTGAAGTTTCTCTGAAAAGAGAATTAATAGAAAACGAGGGTTCGATTGTAATTTCTTTTTTGCTTTATAGTAAATATTAAAAACTGTGTTTTTAAAATTATAATATAGATATTTTATATTAAATATATTTAAAAGAATGCAATGTTTATTACTTTTAAACAATTTGGGTAAAACAAGAAATTTTTAAATGAGCCTTCATATGGTTGCAATACAAGTGGTGTCTACATGTAATTTTTGACGGAACAATTACACTTACTTCATACAGTCATACGAATTTTCCGAAAAGCGGAAGTGACGTCTCCAGGATATAAAGTTCAATTCCTTAGTGACTCCCCTAACCCAGTCCTAAATTAAATCCTGAATCCATATCAGTCATCATCTATGTTCAATCAATTATCAATCCAGAGAATTAGATGTTACAAGAAAAATGTGACTGTTTTAATCAGAAGTAACTTTTTCAGAACTGAAA
This sequence comes from Amaurobius ferox, assembly GCA_951213105.1. Lineage (NCBI taxonomy): Eukaryota > Metazoa > Arthropoda > Arachnida > Araneae > Amaurobiidae > Amaurobius > Amaurobius ferox. The sequence continues at coordinate 114,029,453 of OX578144.1, read as the reverse complement.
GTGGTAAATCTTAGTGAGAACCTACCCCTACTAAAATGTGATGTCACATCGGTCATCATCAAACTCTATCTGTAGCTGATTTAAAAAAAAGATGTGTCAAGGAAAATATTTGAACCGAAAGTGGAAAATAACCAAAGGTGGTAATATTTAATAAATTCCCTTACACCCAAGGAACTTGATGTTGAATCCATATCAGTCATGATCGAAGTTCCGTTCATAGCTGATTCTGAAAAATAGATGTTACAAGGAAAAGAGAAAAATGAACAGGAACTAAAAGAGAATCGGAAGTGAAAATTCTTAGTTAACCCCCGTAACGGTCCTGTCACAGTCCATCCTGAACACTTGCAGCCGAGAAAAGCTTTTGTGTCAATCGCGCTTGAGCGCAATACTTCGACATTGCTGAATGACGATTCCGCACACGATCTAGCCTTTTACCAGTCTCGCTTGAGAATAATACTTCGATATCGCTGGATGCATGCACAACCTAGCAGATGAGATAACTAACCGCCTGAGCGTCTTCACTTATCCTAAATAGAGAGGATTCATTCCGGACACGACCGGTACTCAAATACAGCATAAAAGCTCGAGCTCACTCTAGGTCGGGGCAATAAACCGGGAATTGTTAGCAGCGTGAATTCTTGTGGCGTGGTGGTGAAGCAATGGTATCCCTAGAATAAGTAATGTGGATAGTCTTTTAATGCATGGTGTGCAGAACGATATATGTCCTCCAGAGACCGTCATTATTCTTACCTGTGTCATCTAGAAATCTCATACGAGTCTTGGCACGTGCTACGTGGTTTCCAGAAGCTGTCTGTATTATTGACCTGTGTCTGCTGGCGTTCTTCTGTTAAATATGCCACGTGTTATGTGACTTGCTTCCGCCAGGATGTTTTCACAACAAAATACTGCTGGGCTACGTCTCGACGCCATTGTTCTTGTCCAGGTGATGAAAAATGAATTCCATTCCTATGACGAGAAGCACCCATGCCAAACCCTTCACTTCTATCAATTTTTCAGTCGGTGAGTGGTAATGAACGTTTTTCCTATAGGTTTTGCAAATTTAAATATATATTGTCCAAGTTGCAACTCAATTCAGTGTTTTTTTCTTGGTTTTCTGCTGTGTTTGGTGAATCGTCTTAATTTTTGTTCTTAAAAATGAAATTTCAGTAAAATATATTCCATACTTGTTTATTCTAAAAGTGATTACTGTTGAAATGTTAATATGTTCTTAAACTAAGGCAGGATGTTTTAGAATGTTCTTAAACTAAATTAGAGGAATTTATTTTAATATTTTGATTAAAATTTTAAGATTGATTTAAATATTTTCATTTAGAATTTTTTGAGGAAACTTTTGAATTTGACTTTTTCATTTAGAATTTTTATTTAAGCATTCCTTAATGTAAGTTAATTTGATTTGAATTTTATTATTTGAAGTAGTGTAAAATTGCATTTAATTCATAAATTTAAGAGATTATAGGCATGTGAAGAACGCACTTTGTAGAATTTACATTTTTGTTCTAATCCCATCTCATTAACAATTTTTTTTTATTTTGTTGTTCCTGTAACCCACGCTCCCAGCAGCACTTGGAATTTGTTTTGATAAAATAGAATGAAATTAATTGAGTAAATTTAATGAAAATATTTTTTTTTATTAAGTTAAATTATATAGAATTAAAGCAGTAGTTTTTCGACTTAGAATTTTTTATGTTCTGATTTGGAATTGAGATTTAAATGCTCACTGATATGTGAATGTAGTTGATGAAATACTGGTGATTTATTGAAAAATTGGGTAATGCAGGTGTTTTTTACACTCCAATATGAGTGTGACATAAATATCAACTTGAGTTATCTTGTTCTTCACATTGATCATGTGTTTGGTTTTCACACTCAAATAGAGTGGTGATAAAATCAGTTTGTTTGTTCTTAATTCTGAATCTGATATTTTTAATACTGTCTTTAAAATTTTTGGTCGTTAAAGTGGAAAATTTATTTTATTTATAGGAGAATTAAAATTTTTTTAAGTGGAATATTTTAAATTGTGCAATGCAATTTGAGTTCTTTTGGTTTTGAAATTTAAATGGGGATTTGTAATTTGATTTTTCTTTGATATTTTGGTTAAAGTAATGTGATACACTTGGCAGTTAGTGAATTTAAATGTACTACTTGATGGATTTTTTTTTGTGCTATTTTTTTGGGGTTCAAAAAGATTCACAACCCTTGAGAGGACTCACAACCCTCGGCCCCTTGTCTTAATTTTTTTTTGATTTTTATGAGAATTTTTGAGATTTCCAGAGAGATACAGTTATGATATTTGAGTTTATTGTTGTTGAGAGTGCAAGATGTTGCACCATATTTATTGGAATCGCGTTTATTGTTGTAGTGTAAAATGATGCATAAGGTCATTTTAATGTATATTTGTATTTTGAACGATCTAATTTGCCAAGTAATCAGTTTATAGTATAATTTGTAAACAAGTCGGTTAAATTTGTGTTCAGTTCCAAATTGTTAGGGAATTGAGTTTGTTATTTTGGGGGTAAATATTCCACAATTTTTTTGTTTGTAACTTGAGCCAAAATTGATATTATTTAAATAGAGTAATATGCTTCGAATGATTGTTTTCTTTCTGGAGTAGATAGAGATGGTGATGAATTTGATGATTTGTATTTATTGGTTGTTATGTTGAAGGTACCTTTTCAAAATTTATTGTTTAGAATATTGGAATTCTTTGGCTGGTCCAAAGTTTTCGTTAAAATTTATGTTTATTCATGACAGCTAATGATATAGAGATCTGTTTATTATTTTTCTACTACTTCTCTTTGATGACGTATTTGTTGGAGCATTTTAAAATGAATTAATGAATTTTCATAATATAGAGTTACAATGAAGTTGAAGGATTTAATGTTGAATCTATATGTATGTTTAAGAGTTTAGACGAAATGTTGAGAAATATGATAATTGTTATTATGAAAGTGTTTAGTGAAGTGATTATTTGATTATTGATTTATTTATAAGGAATTTGATTTTTATATGATTTTTATGGCTCATGTTACAGATGTAGTTGAGATTTTGATTTTTTTTTTCTCCTTCGTTTCGCGAAATTATGTCATGTGTTAGCTAAAATTTTTCATTTTTCAAATGAAAAATTTTTTTTGGGACGTTCGAAGGAGTTGTTGGGTTATACCTTTGGATATTTAATTAATTTAGGAGTTTTGCTTTTTGTTTAAACGTGTTCAGGGGTCTTATTTACATAGTCATTCTCTTTTAGTTATCCATTTTCCAATTGTTTAGGTTTTTGATATTCTTCTGTTCCAAATAGGTTCTTTTCCATAGGTTTTGTGTTAAAAACGGCGAAAGTTCGTTCTTTTTAGGTTTTAGCAATTTAAATTTATTTAAATTGGCTAATTTGTGATTCCATTTATTGCCCTTTTTATTCCCTTTAATTTGATTCCAAATTTATTGCTCTCTGTTAAAAATTCGTTAATTCATTGCAGTTTTTCGGTTTTATTCTATTTTCAGCATTTTAAATATTTCAGAATCGTCCATATTTAAATTATTGCCGAATTCGTATATTTCCAAATCGTTTCACTTCATTTCCTTTTAATTTTCGTCTGCTTTGAAATTCCATTTCTCTTCTTTAAAGTTTCGAGTGTTTAATTGGTTGATCGTAATATTAAAATCGTCTGTCATTAATTATTTTATCGTTCATCGATAATTTTGTTTACAATCTGTGGCAGCGATGTTTCGCAGTATATAAGCAAAATCGCGCGTTTTTTTGCTCTCTTCTGTTTATTGATTAGAACCTGAGATGTGATCTGTCAAAGTTGTTGTTTTCAGCGCTTCGGCGCGAGCCGTAGTTCGAATCCGGCGAGCGCTCTGAGGAACGAAAGTTCTTTTTTTTATTCCCGGCCCAGTAATTGTGCTCTGTTTATTTATTATTCGAGTTTTAATCTAAACATTCAAGAGCTGTTGAAAATGTTACGTCTGATGGCAGAGAATTGTTGTGTCTATAAAGACTGGATGTTTTGATTTCTTGCCTCTTCAATCATTTAATTAGTAATCCACCGTGTTCCCAGCTGTTTGCGATGTCGGCCGAGGAGTCTTTACCGGCCAATTAAGAATTTTGTTTATCTTGTCAAGCAGAGTAGCTCTATCTATGATGGATGGAATGCACATTTCCGAAAATTTAAGACGGACATATGGTCTGTATTCTGTTCTGATGCCAAAAGTCAGCTACAACTGTTTGGAAGAAATTGTTTAATTCCATCGTTACTAAACATCCTGTTTGGGAATATCCCCTTGGAAAAAGGATCCGGTTAAGGATTTTCCTCTCTAGAGATGGACATAATTCTTCTTTGCTGTGTTCTGCGTTTCAAGAGGTGTTCCTTGGGATCTTTGGTGACCTTTCCCTGTGAAGTTCCTTCCTGCTGATCCTTGCAGTTCCTTGGAGCATTTGGTGAAACCTTTGTTAATTATATCTCTCAATAGTTAAAATATGTTTATATTCCAATTGTTTTCAGTTTAATTGTGTTAGTAGAATAAGACCCCTTTAGACTTATATATTTTAGGTCACCTGAACCTGAGGTTAAGTTTAACTTTTGTTCTAAATTTCCCTTTTGGCTAACTTATGTTCTTTTATTCCAAATTCTAGTTTTGATAAATAATTGAATAAGTTTAATATTGTTAACTTTAAAATTTAATATTCTAACGTTTTTTCTACCACTATACGACCGGCCAATCCATTTATTTTTATTATTTAAGATGTTTGATTTTAGTTAATGAGATGTAAAATATTTTGAAAATTATTTTAAAAGTGAAGTTTAAAATTTTAATAAACGTTAGATTTTGAAAACCTAAAATCTGTGTTCTTTCTTTTACTTTTAATGTTTTTATTTTTAGGAAAGTTCCATTTAATTACATGTAGAGTACATATTTGTACACGTAGGGAAACTGGTCAATAGGCCCTCTTTCAGTTTACTTTCTGTTTATTTAAGAATTCAGTTATATTTCTAGAATGTTTTCAGGTTTGAGGAACTTTAGAACTTTTTCAGAGTGTATTTCAAATTTTTCAGAATTATTTCAGAAAGTTTTCAGGAATTTTGAATATTTGGAAATGTTTTGAGTATATCATAAATGCACTTCTCTTTTCCCCCCCAACACAACTCAATTCAGTTTTTTTTTCTTGTTACAGATGTAGTATATTCCCTTTTTCATTCTTGGCGATTTTAGTTGAGATTCTAGCAATCCTTGCTATGATTTAGAGAACATTCCATTCTGGCAACTTTTTGTTGTCCTTAAATCGCCCTTTTGTTGTCCCTCATCGCCCTTTTATTGTCCTTCATCGCCCTTTTGTCGTCCTTTGTCGCCCTTTTGTCACCTAGATAAAAATATAAAAAATTCAGATTTTCATGTTGTGCTCTATGAGCGACAGAACACCTGTTGCACAAGCAGCTGTAGCTACGTGCCACCTCCTACGACCAGCGATACCAGATTCTGTAATTCTTTTTAGTGGACGAGCGTGGCGAGTTAAGCCAATGTTTGAATTGCTACAGATCAACAGTTGCACAAACGATGACAAAAGGGTGATTTTTATCTTGGCGAGAAAAGTCGACAAAAGAGCGACAAAATACACGGAAAGGGTTGCTACAATGGAATGTCCTTCAAATCATGGCACAGATTGCCAGAACCTCACCTAAAACCGCCAAAAATAAAAAAGGGATTATACTACATCTGTTCCGTTTTCTTAAACATGTCTACTCTATTTCGACTCATGTTCCTTCTTTAGGGTTCGTCTCGAAGGTAATTTAAATTTCCGGGACCTTGTCACTACCTTTTGAATTTTATTTTAAATGCATATCAGATATCATCCTAGATCTATTTATAGACAATCTTAACAAATGTTTCAAGGGAAATTTTTGAAATGAAAGTGGAAAAGAAAGCAGAAATGGAAATTATTAGTGAATCATTCAACCAGGCTTCTGGAATTTGATGCTGAATCCATATCAGTTATCATGTAAGTTTTATTTATAGTTAGTCTTTATAGATAGATGTTTCAAGGGAAATGAATGTTTTTGAACGATAAATGGAAACAAAACCAGGAAGTGAAAATCCTTAGTGAACCTCCTACCTCGTTTAGAATTGGATGCTAAATGTTCATTAGTTATCATCTAAACACTATCTATAGCATATCTTTAGAAAAAGATCAAAAAATGTATGGGTAAAATAATTGCTATCAATAAGATTTTTACAATTATGTATATCATTTAATATCTAAATTTTTATATGTAGGAAGCTCAACTACAGATTTTCGATAATTGGATATTTTATCGCTTTTATTCATACTTGTATCACAATAAATCACGAGAAATACTATCAAGAACTATTGTGTCAGTAGGAAATCGAACCACCGACCTCCGGCTATATTATATCCGGATTACACTCCTAGTTTTCTTTAAGTTACATTTATAGAAGTTCTCAAATACTTATTTTACCGTCTCAGTATAAAATATGAAAGATTTTAGAACTGAATATTGAAATTTGAAATAAAACATCAAGCGAATATAATCTTCTTTCTGTAAGTCGCACAAAAAATATACTATAGCTCTCCCAGTATAGAAAATAACTATCAATTTGTTTTTCTCAATCGATGAAAAACTTTGTCTTTTAAGATAAGTTTTGGTACTTTATTTCATACCATTTAAACTGCTGACATGAGAAGACAGTTTTATTATACGGAGAAAAACTATTATTAGGTAGCATGGCCAAGTATCACAGTACAATTAGAATTACCTAGTTGTAGTACTACACTTTTTACAGGCGTCAAAAGTGAAATTGAAACACCATGAAGGAATGCATGTAGCCATATGAGGATCACAGTACTGGTAAAAAAGAGATACATGTGCAAATGATTAAAAGAATAAACAAAGATATGCAAAATAAACCTGTTTATTCAGTACAGAATGTGGATCCCACGGACAGCTATACAGGCCGCTAAAAGACAAGGCATACTATCGATAAGGCTGTTAATGGTTGCCTAAGGTAACTCTTTCCAAGCAGCGGTCTTTGCGGCACGCAGTTCGTCTACGGTATGTACCGGTTGTTCACCACTGTTTCTGACGTCCAATGAGGATCCACATGTGTTCAATAGGAGAGAGATCCGGTAAGGCTGCCGATCAGAGAAGGATGTGTGACAGTTCGCCGTGCGGTGTGGCATTGTCTTGCTAGAACACCATGTCGAGGATGGCCTTCACCAGTGGCCGAACCACAGGCATCACAACTTGCGTGACGTACCGGACTGCTTTCAGATTACGTACAATGTGCACCAGAGCTATCCGTTGATAGAATGTCATACCGTTCCAAACCATGATGCCCGGTTTGGGACAGGTGTGTCTTGCACATATCGCTCGGCGATATGTGCTGGCAAGTGGCGTTCCGTGGAAAGCTGCCACACCCGTTCACGGCTGTCATTCCTCCACAGGCAGATGCGAGATTCATCCGTAATTAATACCCGATGGCATTGATGGGTCCAGTTGCAATGACGACGACACCACGCCAGACGTGCATCACTGTGTCGAACGCTTAGTGGCACCCCCAGTGGCTAGCCGCCATGCGTACAGCTGTTCTTCATGCAACCTATTGCGAATGGTTTGGGTGTATGCAGATGCAACCGTAGATGGTGGCAGGCTGTTTCGGATATCATTTGCCTTTGCGAACGGGTCCGCAATTTAAAGTTAGCACAATTAGAAAACTCATGATCGCCCAGTCTGAGTACAGTAAATGAACAATGGATTTCTATAACTCGTTACATTATCTACTTTTTCTGAAAAACATTCAAACTTAAATTATGCCGAATCAGTCCTTTGAAAATAACAATAACATATCATAAGAAACATACATTAAATATATAAATAACTTTTATCTAAAATAGTAAGACGCCATCAATAAGAAAAATAAAGACATACGCTATTTGAATATGGTATAAATCTTCTATTTAAATAAAGCAATATTTCCATATTTCTATAGTACAGAGTTTGCGCCTCTGCATGACAGGAATACAAAATGTGCAATTTATGCTGCACCACCCTCGGATTTTATTCTCTACGACTCTTAAACAATCACGATTTCAACTTCGTATTCATATTTTTAAACGTGAGATTTCGTATCATTCTTTTTACTATTCTTCAGATTTCTTTAGTTTGAAACGTGGGACTTTCTGATAAAATCATGTTTGATATAATTTGAGCTCATTTGCATCATTATCAGAAACACAGTGGAGACAATACGTTTTCATAAGCTTTCTGTTTTTTTTTAATTTTGTAAAAATCCGATATTTTGCCTTTTTTTTATTAACTTTCAGGTCAGTAGCATCAATGAAGTGGATGTATTTGGCTGATTTGTACAAATATTTTGCACTCCTGTTTTAGAAGTGACTTTTATTTCAGAAGTGACTCCTTCTTCAGAAATCACCCCCTCTTAAAAGTGACTGCCGCTTCGGTAGTGACTACTCCTGTTTCAGTAGTTACTTCTACAGAAGTGACTCCTGCTTCAGAAGTGACTCTCGCTTCAGGTGTGACTTTTGCTTCTGAAAGGATTCTTGCTTCAAATGTCAGTTCTGCTGCAGATGTGGTATTAAAACGTTCTTTTACGTTAGAATCTAGTATTCTAAAAATTTAGAACAGACACTGTTTTAAGCCAGGGTTCGGAACTCGGCGATCGCGAGACACACTTTGTGCTTTAAATGCAAAGTCATTAAATAATTCAAACTATAAGAATTTTTAAACATCTGATGTATGCAACACATGGTTTTTCCTATATAATGCAATGAATTTACTTCTTTCACGGTGAAAGAATTATGTACAAATATAAGATCTACAGCGCCATGTTTGTATTGCTAAATTGCACATTTGACGCTTTTCCGGATAACAACATGCTAGTTCGAAATACCCAATTAACTTCAATATTGATAGTATCTACAATAAGCAATATAATCCATATATTAAAATATGTTAACAATTAATTCAACAATCTGGCGTAATTTTCATTATCTGGGCGTAATGCTTGCAATATTAACAATATTTTCTTTAATCAAGGCGAAATATCCCTAAGTTGGCGATATTCCACTAAATGAATCGCCAGGTTCGCCAAATGTATTGCCAAATTTTATAGAGAAGAGCATTTCTTACATATAAATGAGTGTTGGGGAATTGCTAGGCGTCAATATGTTTTCTTTCATGAACTTAACATTGTAGATCCACGAAAATGATGTTAACAATTTTATCGTATAATATTACACATGACACCTTCATTTCGACCTCATCACAATACTTTTCCTATACATTATACTATGTATATAGGGGAAGTAATAATGCAGAATTTTCCAAAATAGGAAAATAGATGTCTAATAACAGTATCATCACCATCTGGTCCAATGGTATTCAACCTGCCCCTCCCAGTGCCGGACTCGACGATTAACTTTTGGACATTTTTCTTTTGTAAAAGAACATTTTTTATTTTCTAATTATATTTTAATTTTTCCAAAGAAATATATTTTCAACGCAATTTTACTGCTTTTAAGAAAATCATGTAATAGAAAGTTTTATTACAGACTTTACAAAATGTTGGTGCAAAATGTATAATAGGAATTCCTAAAATCTTCTAACGTCAAGCGAATGTATGCAATGCAGTAAGGTAATGCAATAAAGTACGTAAAATTGTATTTTGATTTAAAATGTCCATAATATTTTATTATCTGAGACAAGAGTAAATGTATCAAGTAGTCACTTGATACGCTAATCAGGTTATAGGTGAGAGACGTGTTATATGTTTAAGAGATATTGTAACATACTAACATCCATTTTGGAAAAATAATAAAAACTTCACATACATAACTTGTGAAAAAATTCCAAGCTAATGTACCACATTCAAAATTGCATGCAAATGCGTAACATCGTCCATTTTCAAACACGATTATTGGCCTCCAACAGATTGAGACAGGTAATGTTGCAGCTGAGGTTCAAAATATTCAGTTATTCTGGAAATAACCTGGATTTCAGACCGAAAGACTTTTCAAAACTGCAGAAGGTGTTCTTTCGATGCTCTTTGCATCTTATAATGCACATTTTAAGGTACAATTAATCTCTCGCCTTCTTCAACATATCAAGTTTTATTTCAAAGAAAAAACGTGATAAAATGTGTGCTAATTTGGATAGAGTGTTTAAAATTTTGTACAGAAAAACTGTCAACATATCTATAAATAGCAATAACCACAAAGACTATCAAAATGATATATTATATGGCACTGGCTTCAGTTCCTTGCATATATAAATGCCCGTTTTAAGCCAAAATGTGCTTTAATTACCTTATATTAAAACAAATAAACAGATGAGTCACATTATTATGACCACCTGTAATTTCCAGGATAACCGACCCTGACAGCACGGACGGCAGCCAGACCCAGATGCCATGAGAGTAACTGAATAAGGTGTTGAAAGGCTGGTAGAGGTATGTGGAGCCTGACAGGTGCATGGTGAGGGATCCAGTCGTCGAACATGTCGATCGAGGTGGTCCCAAATGTGCTCGGTCGGGTTAAGATCTGGGGATTTCGGAGGACAGAGAAGTAACTGGAAATCTTGATCACGCTCTTCAAACCACTCGCGAATAATTTTTGCGGTATGGCAGATCGCATTGTTCTATTGGAAGATCCCATCGGCCATAGGGAAGGCCGGCAACATAAACTTGATCGTCAATGCACTTATTGTGTACTTGATCGTCAATGCACTTATTGTGTACTTGATCGTCAATGCATTTATTGTGTACTTGATCATCAATGATGGAGAAATACCCAACGCTGCCAAGAGTGCCTTCTAGAGGAATCAATGGAGCCAGAGCAGACGAAAAAATCAGTCCCCAGATCATATCGCTGCCACCACCAGCTTGTTTACGTCCAATAATGGATGATTTGTTCTTGTAATCGCCGGTTTCATGCCTCGCACGTCAACGTCTATCCATCCGTTAGAGCTGAAAACGCAATTTGTCAGAAAAAGCAACCCTTTACTAGTCGGTGAAAGTCTAATTTCGGTACTCCTGTACAAATTTCAACCGTTGTTGCCGATGAACCTTCTTGAGCATGTGTGCAGTCACCAGTCGTCTGCTCCGGAGCCCTATTTGCAACAGGGTTAGCTGCACTGGTGTTCTGGGCACACATCTGGAAGCCCCCTGATTCGTTTGTCTGATGAATTGCTCCACATTAGCGTGCCGTCATCAACCTGCGCAGGTGACGTTCACCTCTCACATCGATGGCTTATGGTGCTCCACAGTTACCACGTAGAGTCTTCGAAATTGTTCCATTCTTTCACTCGCAGTGTACGTTAACCACACTAGTACGTGAACAGTTCGCAAACTAAACTCGGCAGTTTTCGAAGTGCTGTTCCTTGGGCCAGTAGCCAATGATCATGCCGTTTTCCACGTCTGTTGAATCACGTTGTTTACCCATAATAGCCACGGTTGCTATTCTGGCACGTTGCCGACATTCCACCTCATATACACACGAAGTTTGACCTTGACATTGGCATTCGTTCACTGGCTATGCGACCTTCATGTCAGATGTAGAAGATGGTCATAATGATGTGACTTGTCTCTTTATGTGTTTTCGAATCAACTAGGAACGAAGAATGTTCAAAAATTTTGCTCTTCATCTGATCAATCCCTACTTTTTAAGAATGAGCAATAATAATTGTGATAATAAGTTTATGATAATAAGTTTGCAATAATACTTTTGATAATAAATTTGTGAAAAGATGTCTAATTGTTAAAATTCTCTATAACTTATGCAACATCTAATTTTGCCTAAAATTGCGCATTTGCCATCTATTTCACTTAAAATGCCATTTTAGGAACGCAGCAGCTTTCCACCCCGCCCCGCTTCGCCGTTATATCTGAATCTGTAGCTGATAAGGGTATATTATACTTGGTAAATCCCAATTTTTAGAGGTCTGTAGCTGAATCTCTAAATACTTGATTAATTTCCCTTAGTAAAGTTATCTCAAAGCTGAAAAAAAAATTAACAATTATTGCTGTTACACCAGCGAAAAAATAACTTTAACTTAGCACTTTTTACGATTGCCGTTCCAGACTTTTATTTTTCAGTGCTGACAGCCTTAACTACTGAGCGTCTTCAGTGTAGTTGTAACTACTGAATCGATTTTTGTAAATAGTGACTCATTTTGTGTGTTCTGGTGAGAGAGGTACACACTTTTCATTTGAAACTAAACGATACATTTGATTTAGAATTTTAAAATTAGAAAAATTATAAATAAATGGGGATCGTCAGTAAAATACAGATTACAATGCCTGCTATATTTTTTTACATAATGCTTCTGATGGTACATCATTTTGTATTTGGTGTATGACAACAAAAATAAATGCATAATAGATCAAACAGTTTATAAAGAAATATTTTGAAAATCTTTTTATACCATATATTGAGTTAAATCCGCAGCCACGTTGAGAGGAGGAGGGGTCATTTGTGCTTTAAAAGTAATTTTAGTGTCGAACCATGTTTTCGTAATTTCATCCAGGAAAACAAACAAAAGATTGATTTCAAAATGGGACTTAGAACTTCCACGCAGTTAGACCCTATTTCAATTTAGCACTGAACTTAATAATTAGTTTCAAATCATGATATTGGAGTATTAAATACCAATTTTTCCTGCTATGCTTATTTAATTTATTTACCGAACATAATTTTATTTTTCCTTGGCAATTGACGGGCTATATAGCTAGGTCCATTCTTAACCACACGCAAAGCAAATAAATGCTTTGGAGTTTTAATTATTCATAGGTCGATTTCTTTTACTTCACCATTTCGTATAAATTTTTGAAATACTTTATGACACTTACCAACATAGTTGAAAAGTTTTTATGACTTTGTTCATTCTGCATGTCCGTTCGCACGATAAGTGCCATAAAAATGACTTTATCAAAATGAAAGTTTAGTGTGTTGTTGAGACGGTCTGTGGGACTTAGGAATGTAAATGAATATCATCACTCAATTGGTTTTAGATTGAACCCGGGTTGAAAAAGTGAAATACATTGAACCCCATGGAACCCACTTCTTTAAAACCTTTGTAAGTTAAAATTCATAAATTGTTTCAAAATTTTTAGTAAATATTCAAATTATTCCATAAAATATATAAACAATTTTTTTGTAAAATAGTTTCGATAGTTTTTTAAGTAAAAATTACTGTAGTAATTACACCCATATTATATGAAGAGATCACGTTACACACTTTAAAATAGAATATGACATCAATCATTTTCTGCTAGTGTAAAAATCGTGATTTTTAAGGTTCTTTTAAATTTATATTTAGTGTTGAATTCGTCCTTAAACCGTTTTATTTTTACGTATTTTCCATACATATATTTTCTGTACTACAATATTTTTGAGTTTAAATGATCATCAAACTTTGATTATTTCTACAACGAAGCCTAATTTTAATGGATGAGGAATGTAAACAAGTGAATATAAGATAAGTTATATTAGAATTTCTGCATTTTTTTCACGCCAAATTATTTTGCTTTAGAGTCTGGAATAAAAGTGATATGAATGAAATATTTATTGCTTTTACATAGAGAGCCAGACGATTTTTATTTCGATGACGTCATTTGAATAAAGTTAATTTTTTTTAATGAAGTTTCAAGTTTTCAAATATAATAAATTAGTGTAGTGCTGTGATAAATTAAAATATATCAGTGCTGAATGTATCACGCTTTAGAGATGTTTAAACAAAATTGTATTTTAGTTGGAAAGTGTTTCTTAATCAATGCTTTATGCATGATTAATCTTTATTGTGTTTTACTGTCACTTCTGGACTAAGGAAAAAATTCGTAAAAACACATATAGCAGTTTAAATTAGTTTTAAATATTTCGGGCCCATATCCTATTAGAATCTAAACAAATTACAAATGCTGATAATTATGTTCAGTATTAAAAATAAACATTATTTAGAAAATATCAACAAAATTTAATTTTAAATAGCCGTGCAAACATGTATCAATATTTTATTTGCTCACGTCCATTTTTATATTCGGAGTTCTATTGGGGCATTAAAACAGTTTTTATTTTAGCTCTGGATTATTTTTTTATTTTAAATATTTTTTTTTATTTTAAATAAACAGAAAAGAAGGAAGCGTAAAACTTTTATCGTTTTTTACATTCCAAATCATTATTCAGAAAGTAAAAAGTCACCAGGATAAATATTAAAAAATGAAATAACTTTTCGGTGTGTATTTCGTATTGACTCTAATTCTGCCATATCATGTCTAAATTTTCATTTTATTTTATTGATAGCCCGAAGAGTTATAGGTGAATTTTATTTAATGGTTATCATTTGGATAATTATTCATTAAGCTCTATATATAACAGTATTCTATTACCCCACGGAGCATGGAATTACTAAAATGATAAAATGAAATATATATGCAGAACGTTAACATACACCGATAATATTCTAATAATATATTCTATATGAATTTTTTTTCATTTTATCAGTACGGTCTTTCATTATCATCTATCCGTCAAGAACGTTGCACCGAGTAGAAGGTACAACTAATTGAAATAAACAGAAACATAGACTCTGTCTCAATAAGTAAACTTGAACAAATAAAACACAAATACATAAAAATACAACATGCACCTGTTTTGAAGGTACGTTGGATTGCGTTTGTATACGAGAATACGCAATTTGGCATGTGTGGCCAGCAAACCTCTAACTGTCTCAAATGCGGCCCGTGGTTTAATACGACTGAAAAACACTGCTTTTATCGTTGGTAGGTAAAGGGTCATTACCTGACACCAATTTGAAAATTTTCAAGCAAAGTAATTTTATGTTAAAAGCCCTAAATAATGACTCTACACGGAATATTTTATAAAACACAATAAGTATTATAAAATCAATGCTTATTCACTGGGGAAAATATTATTTGAAAAAGTACAAATTTAAACACATAAAATATCCTATAGCCAAATCTATAAAATATGTAAATTCGTGGAAATTAACCTCTACGTTCATAAAACAATCGTAGAGCACCGACACAACAATCCTGACACCCTGAAATAACAATCAACTGAATTGTTTCATTCTTGTTTCAAATTGATAAAACTACATATAAATAATATTTAACATTTGAATATATTTCAATTTTTACAGAGAGACAGGGACGTAATATCAGGAACGTACCAATACGGTTCTTTGTCAAGCCCAGGGAATACAAATCCCTTCTATCACCCTTTTCAAAAATAAAATCTGCCCTGAAGATCAGTACTGTGTAGGTTAAAAACCAATGATCTAATGTAACTTTGTTTTTTTGTAACAAAAATTATAATTTCACTAGTCGGCATTATCAACACCTATCTTAACTTTGTAATTTGCGTGATCCTAACTTTGTAATCTGCGTGATCCTAACTTTGTAATCTGCGTGATCCTAACTTTGTAATCTGCGTGATCCTGACTTTGTAATCTGCGTAATCCTAACTTCGTGATATACTTGATCCTAATTTTATTATCTACGTGATCCTAACTTTGATAACGCGTATTCTGTCATTATAAACATGGCAGTTTCTGCTCAATTTTAAAGAAATTGAAAACGAGCTACGTGATAATACATCATTCGTCAGCCCCCATCCGCAAAAACACATCCCCAATCCGCACATTGGAACCTTAAATGATGCCACTAGCTATGGTGCTAGGCACATAGCATTCACTTTTATTAGCAATCACATGTTTTAGCAATCAATTCTTTTGGCGATCACTTTTTTTAACAAGTTTGATAAGCGATTACTTTCTAAATAAGCAACTTTAACCTAATTTGCTAAGCGATTACTTTCAAAATGAGTACCTTTGACCTAGTTTGCTAAGCGATTACTTTCTAAATAAGCATCTTTGGCCTAGTTTACAAAGCGATTACTTTCTAAATAAGCAACTCTGACCTAATTTGTTAAGCAATTACTTTCACAATAAGCACATTTTGCCTAGTTTGCTATGCAATTACTTTCTAAATAAGCATCTTAGACCGAGTTGCTAAGCAATCACTTTCTAAATAAGCACCCCCCTGGCCTAGTTTGAAAAGCGATTAATTTCCAAATAAGCGCCTTAGACCTGTATAGAAGACAATCTTATTGCAGACACTAACGATCATGGACCGGTATCGCTTATATTATTTGCTCGTCAGCATGAAGTAGTCGATATCTGCAATGGAAGCAAGAAACGCAATCGAAGCCACTATTTTTAATAATTACTATAGGAACTGACAATTTCTGACCTTGCACTTGGCGTAAAATTCGTTTTATGGCCTTCGAAAAGTTTTCGACTTGATACGTCCTAAATAAGAATGAAAATTGTATGCCATCCATGCACATCAGAGCAGTGGACGTGATACATTCAACACCAAATCAAAACTTAACCCTTTCGCCTGACGGAGACAATTTAAATCTAAACCCATCACTTGATGAGTCTCCATGCGTAACATGATATTATATTTACGTTCTAACATTTAGCTTCGGGTAAAGCCACACAGCGGGCTTGATATTGCCTAAGGGAGAGTAACAGTGTCATGTAATCAGTGTACAACCACGTAGTGAGTGTTTTATCCCCTAAATGACAATGAAAATTCCATGTTAATCAGAGTTACTGTAATTGTGCTAGATCAAAGCACCGATGAAAGAAAAATGGGACGCTATATTCGGAATTATGTCCAAAAATGTTAAATGCACACAAACTAAATCGCAATTTCACCAATCATAATACAATTCGATCAATTTATATATTTTCACTATCTTCCACAAACAACATGATTTTTACTTTCTCTGCAATACATGGTAATGTATAAGGAAAGTATTGGAATCATACAGAAAATCGCAACTCGAGTTTTCAACGGATCTACACGTTTCGAGACCTCTAGAATAAAAAAAAACTATTTTTAGCGTGCCGTCTGTGTGTGTGTCTGTTTGCCTGTCTGTGCAGATTTTGTATCCACTCTAACTAAAAAAGTAATTGACCGAACTTCACAAAATTTGGTAGGAAAGTTACTTGTGGGAGAATCTGGTGCTGATTAGTTTTGGGTACAATTCGGGATAAAAGAGCCCGCCTTTTTTTGCGAAATGGCCCGCAAAAGTTTGTATCCACTCTAGCGGAAAATCTAATGGACCGAATTTCACAAAATTTGGTAGATAAGTGGCTTGTGGGTCATCTTTGTGCTGATTAGATTTTGGTACGATGCAGAAAAAATAACCTGCATTTTTTTGCAAAATGGCCAGCAAAAATCGACAAAATCTAAAACAAAAAACTACGTATGCTGAAATATATCCATTAAATGCTTGTTTTATACGTAATTTTTAATGAACAAAAGAATAAGACCAACACCATTACACTAGGACTAGCCGTTCTCGATATATTTTAGTTTTTTCATATTTTCTCTACGCCACCTGTGAAAAAAATCTGATGTGGGCAGCACATGACTTTCCCTGCAGACTTATATCCACGTTCTTTTTATTTTAATTAAATTTATTTCACTTTTAATTCAATTTTCGTTCTCATTCGGTAACCGGGCTTATTTTCAAAGGTGGCGTAGAGAAAATATGAAAACCTAAAATATCTCGAGAACGACTGGTCCTAATGTAATGGGGTTGGCCTTATTCTTTTCTTCGCTAAAAATTACGTATTAAACAAGCATTTAATGAATATATTGGAGCATACGTAGTTCTTTAGTTTAGATTTGGGCGATTTTTGCGGGCCATTTTGCAAAAAAATGCAGGTTATTTTTTTCCGAGTCATACCAAAATCTAATCAGCACCAGAGTGACCCACAAATGACTCATCTGCCGAATTCTGTGAAATTCGGTCCATTAGTTTTTAGTTAGAGTGGATACAAGCTTTTGCGGGCCATTTCGCAAAAATAGGCGGGTTCTTTTATCCCGAATCGTACCCAAAACTAAACAGCACCAGACTTGCCCACAAGTGACTTACCTACCAAATTTTGTGAAATTCGGTCTATTAGTTTTTGAGTTACAGTGGATACAAAATCTGCACAGACAGACAGACAGACACACAGACAGACAGACACACAGACACACACACACAGACGTCACGCTAAAAATGGTTTTTTCGTATTCTAGAGGTCTTGAAACGTGTAGATCCGTCGAAAACTCGAGTTGCGATTTTCGACATGATTCCAATACTTTCCCTATACATTACCATATATTGCAGGGAAAGTAATAAGTCCACTTTATAAATGAGAAAAAAAGTGAATTAAAAATGAATTAAATTTAATTAAAATAAAGAGAACGTAGATATAAGTCTGCAGGGAAAGTCATGTGCTGCCCACATCAGATTTTTAACACTTTACAACAAAGTTGAAAAGTGTTTATGACTTTGTTCATTCTGTCTGTCTGTCTGTCTGTCTGTCTGTCTGTCTGTCCGTTAGCACGATAACTGCCGTAAAAATGAGTTTATCAAAATGAAATTTTAGTATTTTGTTCAGACGGTCTGTAGGACCTATGGGAATATAAATAAATAATATCACCCAATTAGTTTTTTATTGAACCCGGGTTGAAAAAATGAAATACATTGAACCCTATGGGACCTAATTTTTCAAACATTTTTTAAGTAAATTTAAAATTCACGAATTGCTTCGAAATTTTTAGGAAATATTCACATTATCCCATAGAATATATAAAAAAAAATTCAGTAAAATATGTTAAGTAGTTTTTTAATTAAAAAAATTATTTAATATAGGGAAAAAACAAATTCAATTAAATTCTGACTTTGGGATATCTTCCAGAAAGAAAAGAGAGAGATATTATATAATAAATATCTCTCCATTTGTTTAAACGTTTTGCATATGGGAGTGGCTTCATATTTTAAAATAATTTGGTAGATAACAATTTTTCATTTTTTTTAAATTTTATATAACTCTTCTTGATAAATTTAATTGATGGCATTTTAAATGCACTTTCCTACGTCCTAGAGAGTTAAAATTTGGTACACAGCTTAAATTTGATGAACATTTTATTCGACAAAAATTTGATGGATCTTTAAATATAGATCATACATTTTTTTCGAAATGGCCTGAAAATAATCCCCGTTCACTTCTATAAATCATTGGTGTAATATTGTTAAAAATTCTGATGTGGACAGCACATGTCTTTCTCTGCAGACTCATATTCGTTCTCTTTATTTATTCAATGATAATTTGAGTTTATCTGCACAACATAAGTATTTTAAATGACATTGAATTTACACGTTAAACTTAAATTTGGTTCTCATTTGATAGCTGGACTTATTGTCAAAGGTGGCGTAGCGAAAACGCGAAAAAACTAGAATATCTCAAGAACGGCTAGTCCTAGAGTAATGGGGTTAGTCTTATTCTTTTTGTTGTCAAAAATCACATATAAAATAGGAATTTAATTGATATAATTGAGCACACGTAGTCTTTTATTTTTATATATAACGATTTTTGCTGGCCATTTCGCAAAAATAGCCCGTTCCTTTTTCCCGAATCGTAGTAGAATAACCTACAAATGATTTATATACAAAATTTTGTTAAATTTGGTATATAAATCACTTGTAGGTTATTGAAATATTATACTCCAAATTTTGTTAAATTTGGTTCATTAGTTTTTAGCTAGAGTGGATAAAGGCAATTTCTGCGGCCATTTCGCAAAGAAGGCAGATTCTTTTATTACGAATCGTACTATAATCTAATGAACATCAGGATTTCCCACAAAAAACATACCTACCAAATTGTATGAAATTCGGTCCATTAGTTTTTCAATTAGAGTGGATGTAATGTCCACACAGACACACAGAAACATACACAGATACACCCTTACACACACAGACGTCTTCCTAAAAGTAGTTTTTTCGTGTTCTAGAAGTCCCAAAACGTGTAGATCCTTTGAAAATTCGAGTTCCGATCTTCGGCACGATTCCAATACTTTGAGTACATACACATACACATATATATTATCTGTGTATCTAAATTCCGTGCCTATGCGATTACAATAGTTGTGATTTTAAATGATCCCTAAACTTTTATTATTTCTTCAAGGAAGCCTAATTTTAACATATGCAGAATGCAAATATCTCAAGCGATTGTAAGATGAATTACATAAGAATTGCTGAATTTTTTTCACACAAAATTATTTAGCTCTGGAGTCTGGAATACAAGCTATATGAATGAAATATTCATTGATTTTGCATAAAGAATCAGATGATTTATATTTCGATACAGTTTTAAATATTTAAGTATAATAAATTACTGTAGTACTGTGATAATGTAAAATATATTACCACTGAATGAATCACATTTTAGAAATTTTTAAATGAAATTACATTTCAGTTGGAAAGTTTTTCATAATCAATGCTTATGCATGATTGATCTTTCTTGTAAAAATCTAAAATGAGAAAAAATCAAGAGAAAAATGTATTCACTTCCAACATCCATGGATTATAAATTACTTCCGGGACGAAGCCTACAGAAGTAACATGGGACAAAGCAAAGTAGGCTGTGTTAAAAGAGCCAAACTGAATTTATTAAGATGCGCCGTGGTCAATACACATACATTAAATTTAAAGCATTAAACGGAAAGAGCTCAGGTTCACTCACCGACTACATGCAAAGTTGCTGTCCGGGAAAAAGGCGGCAAGAGCGGCCTAGAACTCTAGTTATTTTACAACGCAAGCTGCTAAATATGGCGTCAAGCAGTAGCACATAGTAAGACCTAGAACTCCAGTTTATCTGCAACGTACACAGCCTAGGAAAAATGGTGCCAAATAGTAGCGTAGCACATGGTAATGCAGGGAATTCCCGTTTATCTGCAACGCACACAGCTGGGAGGAAAAGGCGTCACTAGCACGTGCTAAGATTCACCCACGAATTGAATTTATCGCGATTACTGGCATCCCCATAGCACTCACGTGTCAGGAGCAGAGCGCAAATTGAAGTAATGGTTCGTACTGCGATCTAAGCACAAATTGAAAAATACAGGTGGTTGGTGGCTCTCACATAGCACCTGTCACGAACAGATCACAAACTGATATAATGGCTCGTACTACGATCCAAGCACACACTGAAAAATACTGGTGGTTGCTGGCACCCACGTAGCACGTGCCACGAACAGGGCGCAAACTAAAGTGATGGCTCGTACTGCGCTCCAAGCACAAATTGAAAAATGCTGGTGGTTGGTAGCACTCACATATCACGTGTAATGATCATCTCTGATCTAAAGCACTTCAACACTCGGGTCCTCCCCGGTTATTCTCTCCAGCATGCTGTCTCAATTTTTTAACACTTTACAACAAAGTTGAAAAGTGTTTATGACTTTGTTCATTCTGTCTGTCTGTCTGTCCGTTAGCACGATAACTGTCGTAAAAATGACTTAATCAAAATGAAATTTTAGTATGTTGTTCAGACGGTCTGTAGGTCCTATGGGAATATAAGTGAATAATATCACCCAATTAGTTTTGGATTGAACACGGGTTGAAGAAATGAAATACATTGAGCCCTATGGGACCTAATTTTTCAAGCATTTTTTAAGCGGGTTTAAAATTCACAAATTGCTTCGAAAATTTTAAGCAATATTCAAATTGTTCCATAAAATACATAAAAAAAAATTCAGTGAAATATATTCAGTAGTTTTTAAAATAAAAATTAAAATAATAATAACACCTCTTATGTGAAGCGATCACGTGACCTACTTCAAAATGATATATGGCATCCATCTGGTCTCAAAATCGTGATTTTTAAAGTTCTTTTTAATTAATATTGCGTGTTGTATCCGTCCTAAAACTACTTTATTTTTGCCTAAATTCTGTGCATCTACATACTGAAACAACGCAATGACAATATATTTGAATTTAAATGCTCATCCAAATTTGATGATTTCTACAACGAAGCCTATTTTTCACCTATGCAAAATGTAAACAGCAAAATATGTAGAATGAGTTGTATTATAATTGCTGTATTTCTTTAACACAAAATCATGGAGTCTGCATAGCTGATATGAATGAAATATTTATTGATTTTACAAAGAGAAGGACGATTTTTTTCGATGAAGTTTAACGCATAGAGTTTAATTACTTGTAGCTCCATGGTCTTAATTTTCAAATAAAATAAATTATTATAGTATTGTGATGAATGACATGAATGGGAAATTATTTATGAATGAAATGATGCTTTTATAGAGAGAGCCAGGAGTGCTATTTTTTCTATGACGTCATTTGAATGAATTTCAGTTGTTTTCGATAATGTTTTCAAATATAATAAATTATCGTAGTATTATAATAATTCTAGAATTATTTCCGAGGAATGTATCACATTTTAGAGATGTTTGAACCAGGCAATTTATATTTCAAAGCTTTTATTTGAATGAAGTTCATTTTTTTCGATGAAGGTTTAAGTTTTCAAATATAATAAATTAATGTAGTATTATGATAAGTTTTAAAATATTACCGAGGAATGTATTGCATTTTAGACATGTTTAAATAAAATTGCATTGAAGTTGGAAAGTGTTTCATAATCAATGCCTTAAGCATGATTGATCTTCTTGTTATATTTCCAATACTCTTCTGAATCAAAAGCAGAAAATATATAGAAATTTCTTTCCAAAATTCTCAATCCACCGCTTCTCATGACATCAAGGATAATAAAAGCCTCAAAGATACCTTCAACATTAAATCTTTTAATACTGCATTTATTAACACTTTACAACAAAGTTGAAAAGTGTTTATGACTTTGTTCATTCTGTCTGTCTGTCTGTCTGTCTGTCCGTTAGCACGATAACTGCCGTAAAAATGACTCAATCAAAATGAAATTTTAGTATGTTGTTCAGACGGTCTGTAGGACCTATGGGAATATAAATGAATAATATCACCCAATTAGTTTTGGATTGAACCCGGGTTGAAAAAATGAAATACATTGAGCCCTATGGGACCTAATTTTTTAAACATTTTTTAAGCGGATTTAAAATTCACAAATTGCTTCGAAATTTTTAGGTAATATTGAAATTGTTCCATAAAATATATAAAAAAAAATTTAGCGAAATATATTCAGTAGTTTTTTATATAAAAATTAAAATAATAATAACACCTCTTATATGAAACGATCACGTGACCATGATATGAAAGTATCAAGTGATCCACTTCAAAATGATATATGGCATCCATCTTGTCTCAAAATTGTGATTTTTAAAGTTCTTTTTATTTCATATTGAGTGTTGTATCCGTCCTAAAACCACTTTATTTTGGTTTAAATTCTGTGCATCTACATACTAAATCAACACAATTACAATATATATGAGTTTAAATGCTCATCCAAATTTGATTATTTCTACAACGAAGCCTATTTTTCACTTATGTAAAATGTAAACAGCAAAATATGTAGGATGAGTTGTATAGAAATTGCTGTATTTTTTTAACGCAAAAGAATTTAGCTCATGGAGTCTGCATAGCTGATACGAAAGAAATATTCATTGACTTTACTGAGAGAAGGACGATTTTTTGCGATGAAGTTTTAAGCATAGAGTTAAATTACTTGTAGCTCCATGGTCTTAATTTTTAAATAAAATAAATTATTATAGTATTGTGATGAATGACATGAATGGGAAATTATTTATGAATGAAATGCTGTTTTTTTAGAGAGAGCCAGGCGTGTTATTTTTTCTATGACGTCATTTGAATGAATTTCAGTTGTTTTCTGTGAAGTTTTTAAATATAATAAATTATCGTGGTATTATGATAATTCTAAAATTATTATCGAGTAATATATCACATTGTAGAGATGTTTAAACCAGGCAATTTATATTTCAATGCCGTCATTTGAATGAAGTTCATTTTTTTCGTTGAAGGTTTAAGTTTTCAAATATAATAAATCAATGTAGTATTGTGAGAAGTTTTTAAATATTACCGAGGAATGTATTGCATCGAAATATAACACGTCTGGCTCTCTCTACAAAAGCAGCGTTTCATTCATAAGCAATTTCCCATTCATTTCATTCATCACAATACTATAATAATTTATTTTATTTAAAAATTAAGACCATTGAGGTACAATATATTAAACTCTAGCTTAAAACTTCACCGAAAAAAATCGTCCTTCTCTTAGTAAAATCAATGAATATTTCATTCGTATCAGCTATGCAGACTCTATGAGCTAAATAATTTTGTGTTAAAGAAATACAGCAAATCTAATACAACTCATTCTACATATTTTGCTGTTTACATTTTACAATAGTAAAAAATAGGCTTCGTTGTAGAAATAATCAAATTTGGATGAGCATTTAAACTCATATATATTGTAATTGCGTTGAATTATTATGTAGATGCACAGAATTGAAACCAAAATAAAGTGGTTTTAGGACGGATACAACACTCAATATGAAACAAGAAAGATCAATCATGCTTAAAGCATTGATTATGAAACACTTACCAACTTCAATGCAATTTTATTTAAACATGTCTAAAATGCAATACATTCCTCGGTAATATTTTAAAACTTATCACAATACTACATTAATTTATTATATTTGACACCTTAAACCTTCATCGAAAAAAATTAACTTCATTCAAATGACGGCATTAAAGTATAAATTGCCTGGTTTAAACATCTCTAAAATGTGATACATTCCTCGGTAATAATATTAGAATTATCATAATACTACGATAATTTATTATATTTGAAAAAATCATCGAAAACAACTGAAATTCATTCAAATGACGTCATAAAAAAATAACACGCCTGGCTCTCTCTATTAAAGCAACATTTCATTCATAAATAATTCCCCATTCATGTTCCCCATTCATTCATCACAATACTATAATAATTTATTTTATTTAAAAATTAAGACCATTGAGCTACAAGTAAGTAAACTCAATGCGTAAAACTTCATCGAAAAATATCGTTTTTCTCTTTCTAAAATCAATGAATATTTCATTCATATCAGCTAAGCAGACTCCATGGACTAAATGATTTTGTGTTAAAGAATTACAGCGATTCTAATACAACTCATTCTACATATTTTGCTGTTTACATTTTACATAGGTGAAAAATAGGCTTAATAGTAGAAATAATGAAATTTGGAAGAGCATTTAAACTGAAATATATTGTCATTACGTTGTTTCAGTATGTCGTTGCACAGAATTTAGGCAAAAATAAAGTAGTTTTAGGACGGATACAACACTCAATATGAATTAAAAAGAACTTTAAAAATCACGATTTTGACACAAGATGGATGCCATATATCATTTTGAAGTGGGTCATGTGATCGCTTCATATAAGAGGTGTTATTATTATATTAATTTTTATTTAAAAACAACTGAATATATTTCGCTGAATTTTTTTTTTATATATTTTATGAAACAATTTGAATATTGACTAAAATTGTCGAAGTAATTTGTGAATTTTAAATCCGCTTAAAAAATGCTTGAAAAAGTAGGTCCCATAGGGCTCAATGTATTCCATTTTTTCAACCCGGGTTCAATCCAAAACTAATTGGGTGATATTATTCATTTATATTCCCATAGGTCCTAAAGACCGTCTGAACAACATACTAAAATTTCATTTTGATTAAGTCAATTTTACGGCAGTTATCGTGCTAACGGACAGACAGACAGACAGACAGACAGACAGAATGAACAAAGTCATAAACACTTTTTAACTTTGTTGTAAAGTGTTAAAAAAAGAACTTTAAAAATCACGATTTTGAGACAAGATGGATGCCATATATCATTTTGAAGTGGATCACGTGATACTTTCATATCATGGTCACGTGATCGTTTCATATAAGAGGTGTAATTATTATTTTAATTTTTATTTAAAAAGCTACTGAATATATTTCGCTGAATTTGTTTTATATATTTTATGGAACAATTTTACCTAAAATTTTAAAAGCAATTTGTGAATTTTAAATCCGCTTAAAAAATGTTTGAAAAATTGGGTCCCATAGGGTTCAATGTATTTCATTTTTTCAACCCGGGTTCAATCCAAACCTAATTGGGTGATAGTATTAATTTATATTCCCATAGGTCCTACAGACCGTCTGAACAACACACTAAAATTTCATTGTGATTAATTCATTGTTACGCAGTTATCGTGCTAACGGACAGACAGACAGACAGAGAGACAGACAGAATGAACAAAGTCATAAACACTTTTCCACTTTGTTGTAAAGTGTTAAAAACGGCGGTGGCTCGGTCTCTGGATTCGCTTGTATAGCCAAGTCCAAAAGTTAAGCAAACAAGAAAGATCAATCATGCTTAAAGCATTGATTATGAAACACTTTCCAACTTCAATGCAATTTTATTTAAACATGTCTAAAATGCAATACATTCCTCGGTAATATTTTAAAACTTATCACAATACTACATTAATTTATTGTATTTGAAACCTTAAACCTTCATCGAAAAAAATTAACTTCATTCAAATGACGGCATTAAAGTATAAATTGCCTGGTTTAAACATCTCCAAAATGTGATACATTCCTCGGTAATATTTTAAAACTTACCACAATACCACATTAATTTATTATATTTGAAAACTTAAACCTTCACCAAAAAAATGAACTTCATTCAAATGATGGCATTGAAATATAAATTGCCTGGTTTAAACATCTTTAAAATATGATACATTCCTCGGTAATAATTTTAGAATTATCATAATACTACGATAATTTATTATATTTGAAAACTTCATCGAAAACAACTGAAATTGATTCAAATGACGTCATAAAAAAATAACACGCCTGGCTCTCTCTATAAAATCAACATTTCATTCATAAATAATTCCCCCATTCATGTCATTCATCACAATACTATAATAATTTATTTTATTTAAAAATTAAGACCATTGAGCCACAAGTAAGTAAACTGTATGCGTTAAACTTCATCGAAAAATATCGTCCTTCTCTTTCTAAAATCAATGAATATTTCATTCATCTCAGCTAAGCAGACTCCATGGACTAAATGATTTTGTATTAAAGAATTACAGCGATTCTAATACAACTCATTCTACATATTTTGCTGTTTACATTTTACATAGGTGAAAAATAGGCTTAATAGTAGAAATAATCAAATTTAGATGAGCATTTAAACTGGAATATATTGTCATTGTGTTGTTTCAGTATGTAGATGCACAGAATTTAGGCAAAAATAAAGTAGTTTTATGACGGATACAGCACTCAATATGAATTAAAAAGAACTTTAAAAATCACGATTTTGACACAAGATGGATGCCATATATCATTTTGAAGTGGGTCATGTGATCGTTTCGTATCATGGACACGTGATAGCTTCATATAAGAAGTGTTATTATTATAATTTTTATTTAAAAAACTACTGAATATATTTCGCTGAATTTTTTTTTATATATTTTATGGAACAATTTGAATATTGCCTAAAATTTTCGAAGCAATTTGTGAATTTTAAATCCGCCTAAAAAATACTTGAAAAATTAGGTCCCATAGGGCTCAATGTATTCCATTTTTTCAACCCGGGTTCAATCCAAAACTAATTGGGTGATATTATTCATTTATATTCCCATAGGTCCTATAGACCGTCTGAACAACATACTAAAATTTCATTTTGATTAAGTCACTTCTACGGCAGTTATCGTGCTAACGGACAGACAGACAGACAGACAGACAGACAGACAGACAGACAGACAGAATGAACAAAGTCATAAACACTTTTCAACTTTGTTGTAAAGTGTTAAAAAGGGAAAAAAGCGAATACAAAGACAAGTATTAATTCGAATTCATTGAAACTTGAGCATGGAAGCGCGTACTTGCTAGTCCTTTTAACAGTGATACCGATTCCACAGACGGCAAATGACGGAATGATTGGCACTTAGGGTTCAGGCTACTTACGACCGTCGCTGGCCTCTTTCGAAAAGAAACGTCCTTTTACTTCCCATCGCCTGGCGTCTCTCAGGTAGATGATGTTGTCTACACATTTTTCAAAATTTGGCTATTTAGATTTTCTCTACGGAATCCGTAACGCGGAGATACAGACTCTGCGCAAAACAGAGCTTTTTAACACTTTACAACAAAGTTGAAAAGTGTTTATGACTTTGTTCATTCTGTCTGTCTGTCCGTTAGCACTACAACTACCGTAAAAATGATTATATCAAAATGAAATTTTAGTATGTTGTTCAGACAGTCTGTGGGACCTATGGGAATATAAATGAATAATATCACCCAATTAGTTTTGGATTGAACCCGGAGTGAAAAAATGAAATACATTGAACCCTAGGGGACCTAATTTTTCAAACATTTTTAAGCGGATTTAAAATTCACAAATTGCTTCGAAAGTTCTAGAAAATATTCAAATTATCCCATAAAATATATAAAAAAATTTCAGCAAAATTTATTCAGTAGTTTTTTAAATAAAAATTAAAATAATAATTACACCTTTTATATGAAGCGACGACGTGACCATTATATGAAGAGATCACGTGACTCACTTCAAAATAAAATATGGCATCCATCTTGTGTCAAAATCGTGATTTTTAAAGTTCTTTTTAATTCATATTTAGTGTTGTATCCGACCTTAAACCGCATTAATTTTGCTTAAATTCTGTGCATCTGCATGCTGAAACAACGCAATTACAATATATTTGAGTTTAAATGATCATCCAAATTTGATTATTTCCACAACGAAACCTAGTTTCCAATTATGGAATATGTAAACACCAAAATATATTGAATGAGTTGTATAAGAATTGCTGCATTTCTTTAACGCAAAATTATTCAGCTCATGGAGTCTGCAATATAGCTGATATGGATGAAATATTCATTGATTTTACAGAGAAAAGGACGGTTTTTTGGATAAAGTTTTAAGCATAGAGTTTAATTACTCGGACCTCTATGGTCTTACGTTTTTAAATAAATTAAATTATTATAGTATTGTGATGAATGAAATGAATGGAAAAATGTTTATGAATGAAATGCTGCTTTTATAGAGAGAGTCAGGCGTGTTATATTTCGATGACGTCATTTGAATAAATTTCAGTTGTTTTCGATGAAGTTTTCATATATAATAAATTATTGTACTATTATGATAATTTTAAAAAGATTACCGAGGAATGTATCGTATTTTAGAGATGTTTAAACCAGGCAATTTATATTTCAATGCCGTCATTTGAATGAAGTTCATTTTTTTCGATGAAGGTTTAAGTTTTCGAATATAATAAATTAATGTAGTATTGTGATAAGTTTTAAAATATTACCGAGGAATGTATCGCATTTTAGAGATGTCTAAATAAAATTGCATTAAAATTGGAAAGTGTTTCATAATCACTGCTTTATTCATGATTGATCTTTCTTGTTATATCTAATACGTTTCTTCCTTAAAAAATGTTGTTCTGCGAAATGTTTCCAGTGGGCTAGTTTTCACGTGTGCACATTTGTTATGTACGCAAATTTTGTGGCTACACGTTGTTTCTTTCGCCGAATGTTTTCATTTTTCCGTTTGTTGCTTAACTTTGGGGCATGAGTGTATTTAGAACAAAAGCATATTTTATGCTTGCTTTGTTACTGATTGCTAAAGTTAAGAAAATAAACTGGTATTTTCAGTCCTACTATCGTTAACCGTACAATAGATACTACTGGCTGTTTAGTTATTGCAGCTAGTTTTATTTACATTTGCTGCCTTAAAAAAGAAAAATATACCTGATTATATTTTTTATAAAAGTACTTTCTCTCAAGCGGATAATAAGCAAGAATATATACAGTCATTTGAAAATTTTTCATTTTCGAATAATACGGAAATTTTAGAGAAACAATAATGATATAAATTGACGTTTTTCGAAATGCTGTAGGTTTATATATTATCTGACAGATTCTTTAAGATAAAAAGAATTGGCCAACTTTGTCCATTTTATTTAAACTCATAGAAGATAATACTGAATAAAATCCTCTTTTCCTGAAATTTTGAAATAAAATCTTTTGAATTGGAGATAGAAAACACCCTATTTAAACGAAACATAAAATTGGAAAAAATGGGGAAAAACAAAAAAGGGACTTTTGAAATGAAAAACAAGATCAAGAGAGTGGCATTTGAAATGAGGAACAAGATTTGAAAAGACAAGATCAGAGACTAATTTTGATGCACGGAATGATATTTTCGATATTTTTACTGCATGCAGAGCTTTACTCTGGAGATACGTGGGCATAAAATATGTACATTTTTAAATGTGAACATTTTTAAATATATTTTTAAAATGTGGTAATATTTTTTAAATGCGAACATTTTTAAATATATTTTTTCTTTCACTTATTTAAAATTTTAGAATGTGTACACATTTGGCAGAAGATAGTTTGGTTTACAAGACAATTGGACCTTCAAGGAACAATAATTTGGAACATGATCATATTATAACACAAACTTTCACCCAAAACAAAAAAATTGCCATATTGTCATTTAGTCCTTTATTGATCGAAGAATAGTGATATCTATCAAAGTTATTAACCATTTATATATATATATATATATATTAATGTTTAATTACTTATATATATATATATATATATATATATATATTTATATATATATATATATATATATATATATATTTATATATATATATGCGCCCATAAGAAATTGAGCTACAACCGCGAAACTCGGCATGTATGTATCGTTTGAGGAGATATGCGAATGATTAGAAATTAAGAGAAACAAAAAACGCTTTATTAAAAAATGGTAGCAACATAAAAATAGAATTTTAATAAGTGGTAAATACTCCACTGGTAATTATACAAGTCAATAATTGGTGCGGAATATAGTTAAAGTCGCTTATATCCCTCTACGGAAGATTCTACTACGAATGTTGCAACTAGTCATCTAATCCCGTGGTATACTGAGAAGTCTGCAATAGCCGTCTCAGCAGGTCCCTGACATGGTTCTATTGCCGATAGGTCTGGAGACCAGAATAGCTAAGGGAGGGTATTAATCCCCGAAAACATTGTTGAGAATATCGTGCAGTATGTGGTCGAGCGTTGTCTTAATGTCAAATGGAACCTGGATGGGTTGCCATCATATAGAGAATATCTTTGACGTACAAGAGAACCATCAGATTGGCATGCAGCACAATAGACCAGATCTTTCGACCCAGACAGTCTGATCAACTCGAAGGTGCAAATTATCTATTTAGACGGCCGGGTCAGTGCGTGCCACCCAATTTAGACCGGAAATCGGAGGAGAGGCAATACCCGCAAGGACCGTGCGGTCGTTACCCCGAGATGACTGCCCAGACTGTCACGCTGCATGTGATGGCCGTGTGCAGCTCGACAACAAATGCTGGTTCGAAACGCTGGCCAGTCCTCCTCCACACAAGTCTGCGTTAGTCAACAGAACTGAGAAAGAAGCGGAATTGGTCGCTAAAGACAACGTGCCTCCAATTGGACACTGTCCAGGCTGACCAAGCTCGGCACCAATCTAGACGTCTCTGCCTATGTTGAGGAGTCAGTAATAGATACATTAATGTACGTCTATACCTAATCCTACGCACTGCCAGTCGTCTCTGAATAGTAACCTTTGATACAAGATACATGGAGGTTGGCAAAGGCCTTCGAATTGTTATAGCGAAGCCATTATTGTGGACATGACTCTTCGCCTGACTGAACGATCGTTTTAAGCAATTGTCTGTCTGGGGCATCCTGAGCCTCTGCGAAGATCACGTGTGCTTTTTCTTATCCACTGATGCCAACACTGTGCAACTACCATGTCGCTTCGTCCAAGATGGATACTGATATGTGTGTAGCTTCCCTTAGGCCTATGATGCGACCTTTCTCTAAATCCGCCAATTATTCATAGCGCCATCGAGTACGTTTTAAAGGTTTCTTTGTACATAACTTGCAGCGTCAAAGCAATATGAAAACTACAACGTTCTGTGCTAAATGTTGAATTAAATGTATTTTTGATACATTTAATCAAAGCTTCAGACGTTAAATACATTTTAAACATTTAAGATTTATCGGCCTTAAAATATTTCTTCTAGAACGAAATGTTTATTTATTCTAAATACTCTAAGGCTTAAAAGAGCAATAAACTTCTAGCAAAATATAAGCTAGTGTACTGAAATTTTCGCGTAAAATGTTTATTACCTAATACGTGGCTTAAACGGTAATACTAACTTCTCTGATGTCACTAAGCTGCGTGTAATTAAAATTCCCAGAAAATATCTTTTTCGCAGACACTAAAATAGTCATTTAATAAAAAAAGAATGCAGCAGAATCATTTTGTTGGATATAGTATTTCCAGTAAAATTTAAAGAATAATGTATAGACACGGAAAACGTCTAAATAAAAATCCACTCAGATCGCAAATAACGCTACCTCGTGTAGCTCTGGTCGCTTCAATGCGGTTTTTACACTGTATTTCAATTTTAATTGATATTTTAAACATTATACTAGCCATTTACGCCCATGATTACTTGTCACTAAATGTAACCACTAGTCATATTTACGCCCATGGATAGTGGTCACTAAATGTAACTAGTAGCCATTCCCATATACACTTAATAAATGTTTTGAATATCAAAATTCGTTTCAAATTAATGCATAAAAATGGCGGGCATTTTATTTGTTGGTTAACATGAAATTGAGGTGTGGAAAACAATATTTGATCTCTAATCATTGCGTATGTTCTGTGACGGAGGTTCGCAACTCCTGCGACTACTGTGAGGAGGGAATATGAGGTTAGAAGAGTTTTGGGAGCGCAATGTTAAGAGTATTCATAAGGGTGCTAGGTATTAAAAGAAACAAGAAAAACTAAAAGGAACAATTTAATTTTATTACATGTACTATGTTTTGCCAAAATAGCATTGTCAACTGGAGGAGTAAATGCACACTTCTCAATAACTGCTTTATTTCTGAAATCCTGTGCTTTCTGTCCGCGACATAAGAAGCTCAAAAGCGAGATGGTTCTCCATGAGGAAATAGCAAACACTCCATGATCGACTTTGTCTTACACCCAGTCGTAATAATACAAATTTGTCCTTCTAATTTTCGTTCAATGTCTTAGCGTGATGTGTTCGTTCTGTGTTAAGTCATAAACTTGCGATTCTTTCAAGAGGATTTTTTTGTACTACTCTCTCTGAGGAGGAAAAGAATCTGAACGAAGGGACAAAGTTTCGTTCTTCCGCTGCTGAGACGCTTGTATCTGCACGGTAGCCTGTACCAGAATATTTTGAAAAAAAATTAAATATTAAATACATGTTTTACATTTATATTAAAGCAATATCTATTATACAATAAATAATAAAACCATTCACATTTTAACAAATTTGGTTTTCCATGCATGATCACATGAAAGCTAAGTGGAAGGAGGGAAGAGCGAAATGTTTCACGTCATGATACAATTTTTGTGTTCTTTATGTCATTATCCCCCTCTGGAGAGAAGTAGGGGGACTCCGAGGGGATACATTCTCAAATCTGGTATCAATCGAAATATTTTTTCAAGCCTTTTAAAATGAATGGTAACATGCTATAATTGTGGTCATTTAGTTATACCAACAATACAGTTTTTTATTTCAAAAGAAAAAACTCTCAAGCTACTTAAAAGGATTCTGGTATAAGAAAGTAGAATTCAGCCATACTTCATTTCGGGTTTTTTTATATATAAGTATTACTGAATGAACAAATTGCATAGATACTTCTTCCACTGAATTCTTTAAAGTAAAAACAAATTTTAATAATATCGCCCTTGTAGTAATTTTTTAAGCTTTTTAAAATATTTCCCGCTAGGAGTTTTGAAAGTCATACCATGGGTGCATACATTTGTGACATATATTAAGTTGTGGTATATATTAAGTAGATAACAGCTATTCCATGCTGAACAGAGCTTAAAAAATGTAAAAGCGATTGATGGAAGCTCATATGCACTGTAAGCGCTATCCAAGATTTAAAAAACCCCTTTTAGACGGGTGATATAAGTGTGGGGTTTATGAAATTTCACTACTATACGCTCACCTGCTGCACTTGTTCTTTTAAATTCTCCGCACACATGCAGATCAATACATAGAAAATGTACATAGAAAATAATACATAAATAAATTCATTGTATTCAAGATAAATAACAGTTTAGTAATATTTGGTGTGTTTTATGTATTTAGTGTTATTTATGTAGTGTATTCTATGTTATTTTACAGCAGCCTAAAAAGTAAGTAAATATTAAACATCGCATCGAGCTCAAACTTTATGAAATTTGATGCAGACTGCGCAGTAAAAGTCTATCTACAAAATTCGTAAAATTGTAGCGCATCACAAATTTTCGTGTTGACCTTTCAGGTCACACCTTGCTGAAACAAAGAGATAAAACATTTAAAAACCGATTCAATAATGCTGGTAACAGCAATGGTAGAACGATCCTAAGATTTCTTGCTTCCAGTGCTTTAATAAATGTCATTATATTTTAAGATATAAATAGGGCTAGCTAATTCAAATATACTATAACTTCTGGAATCGGGAGTTGGAAAGTAACTGTATTAGCATTATAAATTCCAAATATATTTTCAATTGAAAAAATAATATTTGGTTCCAAAATAGTTTAATGCTGAGTCCCAGGTAGTTAAAGTGAAACAAATATAGAATGATCAGCTTAATGCAATCTTCCCGCAAACAAAAACACAAAATTTGCCATATTTGGAATCATTATTCCCTACATACAGAATTTTATGGGAGAATGGCTACATAAAACCAAGTTTAAGACACTCAATTCTCCACACTGAGCTTCTATAACTCTCAAGAGCCTATTTATATCTAGAGTCTCACTAAATAGACATCGCCCTCTATCGATTTAACGAAATCTTTATATCGATTTTGGTAGTTCTGTTGGAAAACGGATATCTGTATTCTAAATAGAGAAATGAGTATTATACCAAATTTTTTTCTGTATGCAAATGATACACGTTCAGAATAAATTATGCAAAGTATGTAGAAAATGGTCTTAACTCTTATTCTATTATAATTATAAAATGATTTTATTGATTGTCTTTTTAGCGTTTTATAATTCTGTCACCAATACTAGGCAAAAGAAAGTGTTCCATGTACTATGACGCACAATCTTGCTAAAAATTTATTTTATACGAATTTGTTGATGATTTTAATACTTATTGTACCGGTATTCTAATGGTATTGATATACTTATTATACCAATAGTTCAATATGGTGGCCCCTTTCAGATTTTTTTTCAATTTAAACTTATTGTACCTGGATTCTACATGTTGTATCCACTTAAAATGAATCTATATAAATAAGAATGAAAATCTGTCTGTCTGTCTGTCTGTCTGTCTGTGTGTCTGTCTGTCTGTCTGTCTGTTTGTCACACCATCACGGGAGAACGGCTGAACCGAATTTGATGAAATTTTGTGGGTAGCCCAGAAATAGCCCCACTTAAAATTATATCTGTATTTTGAGTTTCTACGACCAGTGGTTCTCGAGATATTAGTAAAAAACGAAATTTTCGTTTGTCTCATCATCACGGAAAAACGGCTGAACCGAATTTAATGAAATTTGGTGAATAGCCTTGAAATATCCCCCCATAACTTTTGTCCGAGTTTCGAGTTTCTAAGACCTGGGGTTGTCGAGATATTAATGAAAAACGGAACTTTTTCCTAGGAGTTCTACTCCCTAACTCCGTGGTTTATCCAAACGAAAAGCTTGAAAATCGTTTGAAAGTGAATTAAAATTTAATCTCTGAGTTTGATGGGAGATTTTTTGCGTTAATTAGTCACTTTCTGAAAACATGAATTGTTTGAAACATGATTTAAAGGGGAAATCTATCTCCATGGTTCATGGTTTATTTAAAACAAGCTTTTACGGAACAATGAGAAGTATAGAGAAATCAAAATCGTTATTTAATTTCGCAGTTTATGTTATAAGACATGACATATTTAACATGTTATAAGATTCTATCTTATATCATGTTACTCAGAAACGCAATTAAATTAAATCTGTCTGTTAATTTTAATAATTATTTTTTCGATTTGAATAATAAATAAATGGGTATAAAAATATATTTTTGAAAAGAACGATTTGATTTTTCTTATAGCATTTTTGTCTGGATAATATCAATTACGGTCTTCAGGTTTAAAAATTATTATTATTTATATTTTCGGGGATTATTGATTCAAGGATTATTGATATTTTCAAGTTATTATGCAATTATTTTGTTATGACAAAAATTGTTTAAACTCATATATTGTATGTTGTACGAATCTGCTACAAATACATGTGTATATCTTTTAATCTACGAGAATATAAGTAGTACAGGTATATTGACATATGTTTTGATATATATTGGCATATATTGGAATCAATTACGACCTTCTGGTATAAAGAGTACGGATATTATTGATGTTTTCAATTTATTACGTCATCTCTTTTATTTTGGCAAATATTTGTGAGACGCATATTGTAATACGGGTAATCTTCTACTAACACATTGGCATATTTTCTGATCTGCGACAATATAATTAGTACGGGGTTGCATATATTCATTCAATTCCTATTTTTTCTTCTGTAAATTTGCTTACAAAAGGGGGCAGGATGTTTTATTCTTCAGATCTGATCGTGAAGATAATTTTGCATAGTGAGAACATATATTCTTAAACTTCTCTTTAGGAGCAATAAATTTAATATTTTAACAGAATTTGCACATGATTGCGAACTTTAAGTTTCTTTA
This sequence comes from Amaurobius ferox, assembly GCA_951213105.1. NCBI lineage: Eukaryota > Metazoa > Arthropoda > Arachnida > Araneae > Amaurobiidae > Amaurobius > Amaurobius ferox. Next base: position 113,992,729 of record OX578144.1, on the reverse strand, counting down.
AATTATACACTCCGTACGAATAACGGGTGTGCTGTTAGTGGTTAATAAATTTTAACATTTTAGGAGGATATATCATGTTGCTCGGCATCGCAATTAAATTAAATGTGTTTGTTAATGTTTTTATTATTTTTTTTCGATTTAAATAATAAATAAATGGATAAATGGATATAAAATATATCTTATGAATGGACAGTTTGATTTTTCTTTTAATTATATTAATTGCTGACTGCGTACATCAATTTCATTTATTTTTGCAAAGAGTTTTCAAGCTTATATCGTATTTAGCTACTAAACTCATATATTATGTTTAGCCAATAAATTCATATAGCCGATTGTTGAAACAGAAAAAGAGTAGAGCGGGTATATCTTATAATACAATTGTAGTGTTTTCATTTAGTATATTGAAACGGGATAAGAATGTTTCATTCAGATCTGCAAATTCAAAGCTACGAATTTGGAGGGATATCGCTAATTTGACAACTTTTCTTAAACTTTGCCAAATTGACGGAAATGTCGCCAAATTGATATAAACGACACACAAACAGCTGCCATAAACCTTCGGGTTGGTCGTGTGGCTTGGGTCTTCTACATATCAATGAAATTTCTTTTTGTTTTGTTAGAAGAGAGTACTGAAATGATGTTTGGTTAGCATTTATCTGTCAGACCAACCATCCTACTTAGTAATACATTTAGCGAATTTTTAAAATGTCACCAAATTGATAAAAATGTTTTCAAATCTATAAAAATATCTTGAAATTGATAAAATTGCGCTACATAAATGATATTAATTGTTTTTTGTTAGGGGATAGTATTGTGATGATATTTCGTCAATTTGTCGCAAAGTGGAACTGTCAGTTCTACAGTCCCACTTGGCGATAAATTTGGCGATTTTTTAAAATGTCGCTAATTTGACGAAACTGTCGCCAAATGTTCCATAGAAATATAACTATTTAGACGATATTTTTTCTACCAATTTATTTGAAGCACATGATATCATGTCGCTTAGAAACGGATTTAAATCCAATGTGTTTATGCGGCAGACGATTTTTATTAAATCCTTTCCGATTTGAATAATGAAGATATGTATATAAAATAAATTTCATTGCCATTTCATTTTGGACTGGATAATATCAATTATACTCTTCAGGTTTAAACATTATTATTATTGATATTTTCCGGAATTATTGATTCAGGGATTATTGATATTTTTAAGTTATTACGCCATTGTTTTATTGCGGCAAAAATTGCTGACAAACGCATATTGTACGTTGTACGAGTAATCTTTTAGGAATGCACGGGTATATCTTCTAACCTACGAGAATATAAGTAGTACAGGTATATTGGCATATATTTTGACATATATTGGCATATATATTGGAATCAAGTACAGTCTTCTGGCATGAAGATTAAGGGGATTAATTATACATTCAATTTATTACGTCGTCTGTTGTATTTTACCAAAAAACATTTGTGACTCATATTGCAAAACGGGTAATCTTCTACTAATATACGGACATTATAAGTAGTACGTGTATATCTTCCCATATAATTTTAGCACTTTAATTTTGACATATATTGGAATAAATGACTATCTTCAGATTTAAAGATTACGGGTTTATTGGTATTTTCAATTTATACATGTAATCTACTAATACAGGTTATATTTTCTAATATTCGCGTATATAATTAGTACGGGTCCCATACAATTTTAACGCTTTTATTTTGCATATATTGATTCAATTCCATATTTTTTTTATATTTGCTTACATAAGGGGTCCAAGATGTTTTATTCTTCAGATATGTCCATGAAGATAATTTTATATAGCGAGAACAGAGATTCTTAAACTTCTTTTTAGGAGCATTATATTAAATATTTTAACAGAATATTTTGATTAAACATGTCATTTAGTATACTATAAGAATTTGGGCATGATTATGAATTTCAAGTTTCTTTATATTATATACTCCGTACGAAGAACGGGTATGCTGCTAGTAAACAATAAATGTATATATTTTTTATTTTAAAATTTTGTGTCCGTAAAAAACAAACATGGATGCAAATTAAGTGAGACCAGGGCAGAATTGGATACTGGGATAGAACAGGGAAGAGGGTTTATTTATTTATCACAGGGGGCGATAGAGTCGACTGTAACTCTTTGAAACTCTTTGCACATCGTGCATCATTCAATAAGGACATGTTGATTACTGCTCGTCCTTGACAGTTTATTGAAGAACGCAACCAAATCCTGTAGGCTATTGTAATGATCTTTAAATTTTGAACGAAGGTAAATCGTGTTTGAAAACATTTTCTCGATTAACGTTTAACTCAGTGAATACATCATGTTTCTTAAGTAAGTTTTTGCCTGATGAAATCGAGAGAAAAAAAATGGTGGCTGTACTTATGTGTCACACTTTCTCAAGCAATGTGATTGGGGCGAAATTGAGTATACAAAGAGAAAGGACAGAGCTGTTAGATAAAAAAAAAGGAGGAAACTACGAAAAAAATACTTAATCCAAGAAAGCCGAAGAAAAAAGAAAGTGAAATCGAAAGAAAATGAAGACGCAGTATGTCGGTATTGTAATGCACTGTGTTCAACCTCAAATAACAGTTGGGTTTCATGTAGTGAGTGTAAAACGTAGGCCTGTAACTACAGTGCTAACATGTCCTTATATGTAATATTAAAAGAGGATTCCCAGTCTTTTTCGGCCATATATCAAACGTCTATATTTATATCATCAATCGAAACTTACCCGTAATTAAAGCATTCCGTTATAGCAAAAATCCGTATAAAGAGCGGCCGTTATAGAAAAGTCATATAAAGAGCTGTGGTTATAGAAAGTACATATAAAGAGCAACCGTTATAACAAAAAGCAGTATAAAGAACGACCATTGTAGAAAAACCGTATAAAGAGTGGTGTTATAGCAAACAGCCACATAAAGAGCTGCGGCATAACGAGATATGAGTATATTTCATTTTACCTTCTACCATTTTATCCAAGTATTTTAAATGAAAGAAAAGACAATGTGTCTAATTTAATATAAAGTTTCCAAATTGCTACAGCTCTGACTTTAGCATATTTGAAAAATTTCTCCAGAGATGGAATATATTGAAGAACAAACTTTATAAAATCTACTTTACAAAAAATTCAATTCTTCGCTCCACTTTTAAGAAACTTTCAAGAGGATATTTATATCTAAAGACTTAATAAGTAGACATCGCTCTCTATCTGTTACTAAAATTAGTATATCGATTTAGAAAGTTCCGCTGGGAAACGAACCTTTGTAGTCTAAATAGTGAAATGTGAGCTGTAAAGAATTATGTTTCCCTATTATATTGCGACATATATCTATTCAAAATGTAATCAAAATAAATATTTTCGCATTTATTTTTATGGAAACCATTCATAATTCCAGTTTTTTCATAGTGGAAGACCCAGACCACATGACTGACCCGAAGGCTTTCAGCTGCTGTTTGTGCGCCCGGAGATTTTTCATAGTGAAATAATGCAGACTTTCCCGAGTTTTATTTTCGTATTTTATAATTGAAAAAATACGGTTTCTCCATGAATTTTAGAATTTCAGATTTTCATGGATATCATGTTTTAAGAATTTGTTGACTTAATTTAATCGCTAAATTACAATTGGATAGAATAAGGAACAAATTCTTGGTTTGTATTAAAAAATCTGACGTGGGCAACACATGACTTTCCTTATATAATGCAATGAATTTACTACTTTCACAATATTATAGTAGATATTTATATTTTTTCCAAGATATTGAATGTTCGTCAATTAGACGTCATCTTCAATGATTTAGTGTCATTTTTATCTATTTGGCGAGATTTTCATTAATTTGGCAACATTTAAAAAAGTCGCCAAGTTGGCGACATTCCGCTAAATTCGACGCTAAAATCTCGCCGAACGTTATGGACATAGAAATAAGTTACTCTTACAGCAAATATATTGACTATTGGCGTTCAAATACAAAAGTATTACTCAAAGTATATCTTCTCATAAATGGAACGAGCTAGATCTACGAGAATGATGTCACCAAATTTATCGCATGATAATACATATGAAAAGTGAACATGTTTCTCAACAGTTAATATATTTTTTTTTAATTTAAGGGATCGTTTGAAAAATTTACTTGAAAAATGTGCAATATCCTGAGAACGGTAGATGCTAGCGTTCTAAAGTTTATGTCAATCGTTTTCTAAGGAAAAATTACATCGGAAATGTCTATTTGCGTAACTTTATTAAATGTTTTGATTTTTTGATGATTTTTTCAAATTTCACTTGAAAATTTAGGGGGGGGGGGTCTGAACGTTAGATTACGTTTAAAAATAATAGGCTTCCAGTATTCACGGGTTGTGATTTTTGTACCAAATTTCATTTGAATCGCTCTATTTGTTCGTGAGATATCGTCTCCCCCCCTCCCCACACACAGAGAGAGATCACTTCAAAAATGTTCGATTCGTGATATCAAGGATGCTTGAAATCTGCTCTCCCGTCAAAAACTCGAATTCGAATTTTCGACCCCGTCACAATACTTCCCTTATACATTATGTATATAAGGAAAGTAAAAAATGCTACAAACTATGCCACTCTAGTGATGATAATTCCGTTAAGTTACATAATACACCTTCAAAACGAAACCTGACCCCAATTCCCTCCGAGCACAGCTGAGCTATAAATTTATTTCGGGTATCAATTGCAACAAATGATGTAATTGCAGCTGGAAATAAAAATCAGTTTGAAATGGGGATGGACCCTGAACTCTCAGCATATTTGCAAACGGCGGCGTAAAAAATGCCTCAAAAGACATTACAACATTTTTATATTTTTCGACTACTTTTAAAGTGATATATATCAGGGCTTACATATCCAGTGTTGATGATAAGACTATCCAGTGATAAGACTATCCAGACGATAAGACTATCCAGTGTCGAAAGATAAGACTATGAGCACGAAACTGTTTATTATAGATTCAGTACGTTAAAATATATGTAGCTTGCATTTTTTGTAATTTGCACTTTTTTATTTATTAACAGCTATTCTGAGTTTTGATAACAATGTTCTGCTATTCCATGATATTAGCTACTTCATGTTGAAGAATACGTAAAGCATACCAAAGCGATCCACTAATGCTGTTATTTACAATGAAAGCGAGTTTATCGAGCATAGGCTACGTAAAAGATTTCCTCAAATCCGCCTGCTTGCTGCGCTTACTCTCCTAAAATTCATGAACACACGCAAACCATGCACTTGTCTCAATCTATATCATTAATTACTTTATGACCCCCGAGCAAAACATAACCGCTATACTACCCTTATAGAAACGCAATAATTTTCCGACTCAGTTGATCTTTACCCAATTACCAAAATAGATATGGGCTAGTTGCACATCAATATAATTCCATTCTCTTATCAAAACGGTTAATTACATGTGTGATGGGGATGAGTGTGGGTCAGTTGCACTGTTAAATTTATAAAAGAGGTTAATTGTACGGCTAATGCTATATCGAAAAATCGTCAAGATTATATTTTTTCAAGTATGTCCTCAAATTTGCCGAATATGTCCCTAAGCGTAAGATTAATAAACCATAATATCGGCTTTTCTCATGCATATACATTTTAAGGTTAACATTTAAGAAAGTCGCTTAAACATATTTTTTAAATACACGTGCTTAGCAAATTTAATAAAGTTTATTGGATTGGAAAGAAATGTACAAAAATTATGTTAGCATTGTGTTCAAAATAGCATTAGACAAAATAGTCTTAATTTCTTGATTTTTTTCATTTTGAAATATCTATAATTTTAAATAATAACAGTAATATACATTTACTCCATTTTTTGCAAATACCTGTAGCTAAACTTCACTTTCTCAGTAAAAAAATATAGGTAACTTACAATCTTTCAAAGTTACTTTACCTAAAACTTCTGTAACACATAAATATCAGCATATGACACTTAGTACACTAAACCCAATTTCTACGAACTTAACAAACTTTTCTGAACACAAAATGATTAATTAATTTTCCTTCTGAGTTCTAAATGAGCATTTCAATAAAGCATTTGTAAAGTACTTTTCTACGAAAATCTTGAATGTTCCGTTGCAAAATTGCATTTTATTTTAAAAGTTTATCCAACACATTTATGTGAAACGGATGATGAAATGCATAGTTTAATGTTATGTTTCCAAATGCAGAAGCACTGAATGTGCCATGTTTGAAATTATTCCCTACAGAGGGAAAATACTGAAGGGAAAGGCAGATAAAACTTACGTCGGGAGAAATTCAATTCTTCGCTCCAAGATTCTGCATCTCTCAAGAGCCTATTTATATCTGGAGTTCTACAGAATAGACTTCGCTCTGTATCGATTACGGAAATCGCTACATCGATTCTGGCAGTTCCGTAGGGAAAAAGATTCCAAGGACAAAAATTGTTGTATAAATAATTTTCTTTCGTGGTGTAATGTTACATTGTATTAATGAATTTAGAGAGATGGTATAGAAAATACATTGTAGGAAATAGGAAAAACTTGAGCAACAAGCACAAATATAAGCGTATTTACGAATATATATATATATATATATATATATATATATATATATATATATATATTAGTACAAATAGTATATATATATATATATATATATATATATATATATATATATATATATAGTACAAATAGTATAATAAAGCAGCATGTATTTGTTTTAAGACTACACTGGATTTCCTTCGTCACTGCTAACCAACCAACAAACATGAAGTTGAAAATACGAAATGGGAATGAAATATCAGAATGTATTTTTGACTTCGGATTTGTTGGCACTGACGAAGGGGATACAACGTGCCCCTTCGAAACAGCTGTATGTTGCTTTATTATTCTATTTGTTCCTAAATACGTTGCTCAAGTTTTCCTTAATTTTTGCACAAATAGTTTCTTACTTATTTATTGTAATCAATAATTGGTCGCGAAATATTATTTAATATTCTAATTTTTCACTTTTTCACTCTGTAGTATACTGAAAATACTGATTCCCTAAAATAATTTAGTTCTGCAGTATTGAGGATGCAGTGTTTGCTTAAACTGCAGAAGGGTATATAATTACCCGAGTAGCTCAAAAGATAACGTGTCCTTTGTGCAGCCAGAAAGCAATGATTCAATTCCGCTAAGACAAAGTTATTTAAAACTAATACAAAGTACCCAGCGTCGCTGGGGTATTAGGCACTAAATAAGAGCCCGCTACGTAAATAGCACAGATAAAACAACGCAATTAAAAAAAATCCATGTCGAACAAAAAATCATTCCCATGCTCCGTGTCACAGCAGAAGGAAATTTAATTTTATGGCAACTGACATGTATATGCTGTCTTTCGGTTTAAAAGAAGTGCAAACGTACTGCTATTTTATATCTTAATTTAGAATGTCAACTTTCATAGACCCACTTAAAAAATCAGTAAATGAATAATTTATTTTTGACGTAGAATTTACACTTTTCAAATCACTTACGTTGCTTTTACTTAAGGAATTGCAGGTACCGTTCCAGTGTTGCGGTAGAATTTTCAAACCATCGTTCATAGCAAAATGTAATATGCAAAAATTATATAATGTTTGAAAGAACAACGATGGTTATATACAATAACGCAAGCGTCAAGACCGTGCGTTATTGCAAGCGTAAATGGTGGGAGGGGGGAGTAGACGCTCGAAATCGGAACTCGGTGCTGCAGTGCGCTCTCATATATGTTGCAAACTAAACGCTATAGAAAGGTTGGGCTCTGTTTGTTTGATAGAAATTCGATTACAATACTCGAGTTTGAGTGCAAGGAAAAAAGAACCTAAATGTTGTAAGGTACCTAAAGGTGACGATACTTACCTCCGAACCTCCCCATACCTAAGAAAATTGTTGTTCAGTGCGTGGGACAATACTGTAAAATGAAGGTTTTAGTAGAAGCCGGAAGATTAGAAAGCCCTAAGGTCACCAAAATTGGAGCTGACCTTGTCCGAGACTACACGGCCAGAAAATCTGCAGAACAATCTTGGGCGTGTACGGCTCATCCGTCAATGCTCTCAAACGCTTTCGACCACCAACCAACGGTCGGCAATATCATCCGCGAGAGGTTCTTTGGCTGTTTTAGAAATGTAAATAAACCATTACTGCAACTTCCCAGTCAAAGTGTCCAGAGGCCACAATTTAAGAAATTAAGCGGTTTCTCGACAACGAGGTTTCGTCATGATCACTCCACTAGATAGCACTCAAGAGGACAAAGATAACGCTTTTATCATCTAAACTGCAAAAACTGGAGTGAAATTTATTTCTTTGTACAAATGTGTAAAAAATAAAGGCTTTAAACTGTCTCCTATTTTTCAAACATTAAAAGAGAAAAATAAACTAACACAACGAACAACTCGAAAGTTATCATCAAATTCGCCCAAAACCTCTCGAACCCAACAATGATCCCTCTATTCCCCCACTCAATTTTTCATTAATATAATGCAAAGATATCAGTCATCACTCTACATTCATGCCAAAAATTATAATTGCGTAAAACTTCAATTCTTAAATAAAATAGCATAAAACATGGTTATTTTGATGTTTATGTAAGCAAAATTTAATTATAAAAAATTGTCCTACATATTCATTACACCGCTTGTTAGACATGATGTTTTTAATTCTTTACGATAATGTAAACATGAAAACTCTAACATAATATGTTTGATCACTAAAAAACTGATTTGTGTGAATATTACTCGAAATTGCTTTCCAACATAAAATAACAGCAACAACAAAATAAAACAAACTCTAAATCGAATATCGTAGTTGTGGAGTCCTCAGATTTCTGATATTCAACCGACGGACAGACAAATATACAAACAAACATCATCATTTCATTATTCAAGATTAGTGCAATGGCTTTCCAATTTTTCCAACTTTTCCTTCAATATTTATTTGAATATTTATGAATGAAATTGTCTTCACATATGATAACGTTCATAAAAGTTTTTACTGTTATTAATACTGCTACTACCTATTTACTTTTTTGTATTTTACATTTATTTTATTAAGACATTTGCTTTCAATTGAAAAGCTAAAATTGTTTGCATTGCTGATAATATTTTTAAAATAAATTAAACAAGTGAATGTATAATTTGCATGTATACAGAGAAAAAGAGACCATACAATTATTCTGAATTTCTTCTTATCATTATAATAAAATTTTAAAGAAATATATATACAACGTTGCATAACGTTTAAAAAAGTTTTTAATTTCAAAATCATAAAAATGTTGTCTAAAATGTCTTTTAAAAACGATATTATATTTGATATTTTATATTAAAAGTTTAAAGAAAAATATTTTTTATTTGATTCAGAAATATTACATTTCATTCTTTGCGCACTGAATTTTGCTCCTAAAAAATTTATGAAACCACTAAAATATGAGTGATTTTTTATTCACTCTGAAGGAGACATGACTTTCACTCAAGAGCGAAGTTATGTTTTCACAAAGCAAATGAGGCAAAATTAGTTCAAAATAACAAAAATTTCCTCATTTGAGATTAGATTAAAACAATTCTCCTCAAAGTTAAGTCGCCAAGTTGGCTATATTTTACCAAATGTGCCGCCAAGTTCTCCAAATATTTCGCAAAAGTCAGGCGACAATGATTTTAATTAAAAAGAATTACTGCCTGTGAAGCTTGCTTTTCAGCGTCTATAGACTCAACGCAGGGAAATACTTATCAGGTGTTTGAAGGAATATAAAGAATTTCAACAAATATTATCTTCTGGAATATCACCTGCTCAAATGCGAAAATATTTAAATTGTATTTTTTTTACTACTTTTACCAAAGTACTAAAGATTTTCGTCTCACAAAATACGACTTTTTGCATTCAAATAGATTTGTATTTTTCTTTAAAATATCACGTCAGCGCTTTTCACTTTCCACTTTGCTTCCTTAAAACTTATTGGTTTTCCAGAATACTATCTCTCTCTAAGATTAGTATTCAAATACAATACGCAGTAGCATGCAAGTTTCAGTCGTGCATTGTACAATTTATTTTTGTGTGATATTTTCTCACAACTATGTGCATATTCGTATACATAGATATATCTAAAAAGCCGAATTGGAGCAATTGGTAGAAATATTGTAACTACGTGAGCGGTGTTTTGGATTTGAAATGGTATCAAAACCATATCCACTTTCTTCCCAACAGACATAAAATCTGGGAAGTGTAGTTTTCATATTATTTAGAAATTTTATTTTTTATTATACACAATATCTATCTAACACATCTGTGTTATATAAATATCTTACATTTCTTTAATGTTATTTATAGGATGTTTGCCATCAATAGAAAGGGACCTGATATTACAAATCTAAGGAATGTTAAGATGGGATAGTAGTTTTTGGCTTTCAAATAATTAGATATTTCAAAATTAATTTTAACAAGAAAGATCAATCATGAATAAAGCTTTGATTAAAAAAAAACACATTCCAACTGAAATGTAATTTTATTTAAGCATCTCTAAATTGTGATACATTCAGCGCTGATATTTTTAAAATTATCACTAGTACTATAATAATTTATTATATCTGAAACTGAAAACTTCTTCAAAAAGGACAATGCTAGTGACCATGGATGTAAAAGTAAGGAGTTGAAACTTCACATTAAGAAAACGCCAATGTCGTGTGAAAAAATAATTCAGGTAGCACTGGGATAAGATAAGTAGTCCTGCATTGCATGAATTTCTATTGCGAAAGGCCTAAAATATTTTTTTAAACCATCAATTTTGTAAAAATAAATGATTAGCGCGATGCAAGTTAGAATTGAAACAATACAGAATATTCCTACGCATTCAAAATTATTTTACTTTCAATTTATTTTTATCTCCATAGATTCTATGCTCTATACTACAACTATGATAAAATACTGGTTAATTATACTCATAATTAGGGAACCCTTAATTTAAAAATAGTTGAAAATACATATACCAAATACCCCGCCTTTCTGTTGTATCAATTAACAATAGCAGCTACTTCACTAACACTAGCGACACCTAGATATAATTCTCAAAGCATTAAAGCATTTTTAAGCGTTTCTTCCATAGGAGTTTCATCTCCTTCTTTCTAACTTCATGCTAGTTACACTAAATGAATTTTTTTCAAATGACGGCATAGAAATATAAATTGCCTGTCTATGTAAATTCAATGAATATTTCATTATTTAAAATAAAAATATATTGTAATTGCATTGGCACAGAATTTAGATACACAGATAATACGCAAAAATAAAGCGATTTTATTACAGATATGACACAAAATATAAATGTAAACGATCTTTAAACATCACGATTTTTACTCAGCGATAAAAAATGGGTACCACATTATATTTTGCAAAGAGTCATGTGATCTCTTCATATATCATGAGTGTAATTATTATTTCAAATTTTATTTAAAATACTACCCAACATATTTTGGTAAAATTTCTTGTACACATTTTATGTGATAATTTAAAGATTTCCTAAAATTTTCGAAGCAAATTGTGAATTTTAACTTTTCTTAAAAAATATTCGAAAAATTAAATCCCATACGGATCAATGTATTTAATTTTTTCAACCCGGGTTAAATCCGTAACTAATTGGGTGATGTTATTCATTTTCATTCCCATATGTCCCACAGTCCATCTCAACAACGAACTAAAATTTCATTTTGATAAATTCATTTTCACGACAATTATGGTGCGAACGGACAGACAGACAGAATGACTAAAGACATGAATACTTTTCAACAATGTTGGAAAATGTTAAAACTGTGTTTTTTTAAATGGTACAAATATAGAATATTTTTATGCCAACTGATATGCTATATGGAAAGAATGGCTATATATCTATATAACAATTCTTTAACATGTTTTTGTCTTTCCAGACCTACCGATCATTTTAAAAAGAAATCCGGTGACTTTGAATAAATCTTATCTTTGCACACTTATATTGTCAGTCATGGGACAGAACTAATGGGACCGAATCATCAACTTGCCTCTTCAAATGCGGAGAATCTATATACAATTCTCAAACGTGTAAGTGTCTTTCCAGGCCCTACAGAAGCATCCCGGTGATCTAAAAGACTGAATCTTTGTACACTCATAGTATTGATCTCCGGACAGAACCTAACGGGCCGAATTTTCGAATTCTCCCTCTAATGGTAATTCGCTCTATCTCTCTTGTGGTAATTCAACTAATCTTTAGTGATAATTCGATCTATCTTTCATAGATATAGACGTACCCAATATCCTGGAAGGAGATGAGCGCTGATAACCATAACAGGTCGGCTACCGTCTTGTTGTCAATTGGGATGGTCTACAGTGTCGGTATTTCCAAAATGAACCGCATAGAGACCCAATATAATCGTTTACCCAATGATGTGCATGATTCCCAACACTCTCCTCTCTGTCAACGTCACTAGTTTAAGCTACACGGGAATACATGCACGTCATTAATACAATTATTGGCTAGTTTATATCAGGGTATTTAAGGCCCGAACTCAAAGACGTTGTTTTATGGGATTCAAAGATTATTCAAAAGTGATTCAGCATTCTTTATATTTTTTGCACAAAGAGACACGGGATGATTTCTCAGATCCAAAAGTATCAATTTAAAAGGATAAAAGCTATATTAAAAATAAATTGCAATGGTAAGTAAAATAGACTTCTTAATAATTGAGGGTGTCCGGCATTTCTCTCTTTTACTTATGGTAAAAAACTGTCCTATTGAAAATAGGATCTACGTGTCCTTTATTAGTTTGAGCATTTATCTTACACGGATTTGTAGTACCCTCTTAGCGAACTATACAATTTACTGTAGTTGCTAAAAAAGAGCCTGCGAAGCTTATAAATATTAAAATGCGTTTTAAATGTAGATTAGAAAAGAAATTTAATAACATTTAGAGTTTAAATAAATTTTACAAACATTTGAAAAATAGGAATACCAATTAAATGCCTGCCAACAAAATTTTTAATTTGTGCTAGAATTTCATTCAGAAATTGCAGGTAATTAAAATACATAAATTTCTCGTTAGGTTAAAAGATTGCTGGGTTTGAGGATGGGAAAAGTATTTCTGATTGCAGCTCACACTTTGATGGCCCATCAGAAGTATAGAACCATCTTATTTAGCATATTTACTTTCGTACTATATGACCTACTTGGTCATGAATTTAGAAAATAATTTACTTATGGGCAAGATAAAATAATAATTAAACTTTTGGAAAGATATTTAATATAAAATATGCTTCTGTTTTCTTTCCGAAGAATATAGCAAGAGTCAGAATTTAATTGAATTTGTTTTTCTCCCTATATTAAACAATTTTTATTTAAAAAACGACACAACATATTTTGCTGAAAATTTTTTTCTACATTTTATGTGATAATTTGAATATTTTCTAAAATTTCGAAACAATTTGTAAATTTTAACTTTGTTTAAGAAATGTTTGAAAAATTAGGTACCATAGGGTTCAATATATTTTATTCCTTCAACCCGGGTTAAATCCGAAACTAATTGGGTGGTAATATTCATTTTCATTCCCATATGTCCCACATACCGTCTCAACAACATACTAATATTTAATTTTAATTTTGATAATGTCAGTTTTACAGCAGTTAAATTGCGAACGGACAGACAGGCAGGCAGAATGACGAAAGTCATAAACACTTTTTAACTATGTTGGAAAGTGTAAAAACTATATTACATTCTCAAGATAAAGTCGAAGCAAAATGCATCGAAATCAAATGCAAATTAAGCATGCAGCGATAACATTTTCTCCCAGTTTGCTAAAAGTTTACTAAACTTTTTATCCTCAGTTCAAACCTTTTACTCTCTTAAAATTTCTGTGTCTATACTCATAATTACACAAAACGTTATTTATCCTACTTGCTTAAAAATTATATTTACATAACGGATAAATATACATACACTAAATCTAAATTTTTTAATGTTTAAAAATTAATTTTAGAGTAAAACATATTTTTGACTGCTTTAAAAAAATATCAAAATTGGCATTTACCATTTTTCAAAAACACTTTTTTAAAAATATTTTAATATATTTTAGGTATAGTGTATAGAAGCATTAAATAAATTCACTTTGATAAAAAGAAGCATTAATTCTGATGACTTTAGCTGAGAAGTAATCTCCCGGACATTGGAAAATATTACTTTTTTCAGGTATGATTTATTTTCAAAATATTATATTTAAAAATCAGATAAAATATATATTAATAAAGCAATACTGTTTTCATATTAAAAACATGCAAATGATGATGTATACAAATTTTCATTTAAAAATATGAAAAACTTATTCCTTTATTCAAAATCGAAATAACGTGTACAATTTTTACCCTCAGAAATTACGATCACCACTTTCAAAGGCATCTTCAATAACAAATTCCTAAATCCTAACAGTTCAGTTGAACAAAGTGAGAAATAACTATCACTGAATTTGTACTTAATTTTACACACTATAAGGCATTATCAAGGAATACAGCGGAACTTCGACATTTCTATTTTGATTTTTTTTTTAAATATAGAACTAATATATTTTGTTTAAACTTTTACAGTTTTCAGGAAGACCTAATACACTCAGTTGCGGAAAAATTATATGTACCCATAAGAAATTCCGCAAAACTTGGCATGTACGTATTGTTTGAAAAGATATAGACATGATTAGAATTTGGGAATAAAAAACGTCTTATTAAGAAAATGTGACAACAAGAAGAGAAGCATTTTAGTAATTAAGTTGCTTGTGTCCTAAGCCCATTATGTTACTTGTGTCCCTATGTAAAAGATTTTGTCTCATGCTACAGCTGGTCAGCTAATTCAGCAGTATTCTAAGAAGCATGCAATTGCCGTCCCAGCATGTCCCAGACGTGTTCTGTCGGGATTAAGTCTGGGGATCTGGATGGCCATGGGAGGGTATTAAATCCTCAAATACATTATTAGGAAAATCGTGGAGCATGCCGTCGAGCGTTGGTTTGTTGGTAAATGGAACCTTGGCAGTTTGACAGTGTAGACAGAACAATCAGCAGCATAATATCGTTGGCGTACAATCGAGCAGTCAGATTGGCTTGTAGCACAACTAGGATCGGTTGTTCCACAAGATGGTTCCCCATAATATCACACCATGTGGGGTGGCCGTTAGCCTAACGACAATAATAGCGGGGTTATAACGCTGACCTGTCCTTCTCCACATACGTATTCGGCGGTCTTTAGCACTAAGAGAGAAGTGAGATTCGTCGCTAAAGAAAACATGCTCCAATTGAATACTGTCCAGGCTAACCAAGCTCGGAACCAATCTGAAAAGCTCTGCCTATGTTGAGGGGTCAGTGGTAGGCGCCTTAATGGACGTCGACACATAATTCCACCTTCTACAAGTCTTCTCTGAATATTATCCATTCATACATGAAGCATGGAAGATGGCAAATGCCTTCGAATGGCTGATATTAACTCCATTGATGTAGATGTGGCTCTTCTCCTGACTGCACCAGCCTTCCAGGCAGTAGTCTGTCTAGGGCGTCGTGAGCCTCTCCGTCGGTTACATGTGCCTTCTGTGATCTACTGTGGCTAACAACGAACAATTACCATATCGCTCCGCCCAAGATGGCGACTGATACGGCTGTTAGCCAAACTAGCTTCCCTTAAGTCTATGCTATCACCTCTCTCTCTCTAAATTCGACAATTGTTCGTAGCGCCATCGAGTACGTCTCAAAGCCATCATTATAAACAACCTGTTGTATCAAAGCAGAAAATCTAGTTTGTGTTTAGTTTAACTTATATACGGTAATATGCATTACTAATGACTTTGTTAAATTTCCCAATTATTGAACTTTTTAACAAAATCCTTAAGCGAAGAAAATTTAATTTTGTTGCTAGGGAAAATATTACCTGCAAGTCAAACTTATTGAGAATTCTACCAATTTTATAACTAATGTTAGGATCATGGAGATAAAAGTAAGGAGTGAAAACTCCATATTAAGAAAACTTCAATATCGTTTGAAACAATAATTCAAGTGGCGCTGGGATAAGTTGTCTTACATTATATGTATTTCTATAGCAAAAGGCCTAAAATATTTTTTTAAATTGTCCATTTTGAAAAATAAAATATTAGCGCAATGCAAAGTAAAAATAAAGCAATAAAGAAACAATTCAAATTCAGTGCGTTTTAAACTCACAAAATATCAAAATCATATCTAGTACTAGTTTTGCTGTTTTGTTAAAGTCATGCTTCTCTGTAATGAGTGAATGCGATCTTTATCCTATCAGAATCTCATAGATACGCACATACGAGTATATATCTACATTCCTCTCTTAGCCACCAGCTTTTTCAAAATACAAAACCGATATTTCTTCCAGTGCAGATTTTACCTCATCAACAAAAGTTACTTTAATGTAGCTTGCCAACTTCTGTAGTGCTGCCATGCCCACACGCACATAAACAGTCAAGCTACCTAAAAGTGTTCGAAATAGTGTAGGAGGTCTCTAAACGTGCTATTTCAGCAGAATTACCACTAAGAAATATCTCAAGAGAAAACTGTACACATAAAAAGTAATAAAAATTTAATAACTCAAGCATTCTATTTTATTAACTTTCTTTCATTTCGTTTTATTCCAATAAGTGGATTTAAAGAAATTGAGTAAAATTAGATTTGAGATTAAATAGAGTAAGGCTTAATATGTCATTGATTAGTAATTTATTCCTCATTCTTTCAAACAATTGTGCAAGAAGCTTATGAGATTTTTATAAACGATAAATGTTGAAACATTCACACAATAAACAAATTAAATGCTTACTAGCCGAATACCCGTTGAAAATCAACGGTCTCTCAATAAACAACCACTGAGTATTGTCATTTTTTTAATAATTCGCGTTTCACATTTATTCGGCAAATCGAATATTTTAGCGTGCTGAACCCCCTAAAGAAAAAAATATTGTAAATTTTAAATTGCGCTCTTCTTCCTTCCGAACTATCTACTAGTACACCAAATTAAAGTCTCTATCTCATCCTGAAGCATACTATTTTATCATTTCCCCTTTCAAATGTTTTTCTGTGAGCACACCCATAAATGAACATTTTTGAAAAACTCTGTTCGCCTTGGGTTTCTTATCAGATGATTAGCTCATATACCAAATATCAAGCGTCTATCACATTTAAAGGAAGCGTGTCTTATTTATTCCGAAAATCGAACATATTGGTTTCCGGCACCCCCAAAAGTTCCAAATATTGGATATTTGAAATTGCCCACTTTTTCCTTTCAAACTATCTACCAGTACACCAAATTTGCTGTCGTCTCTATCCTGTCGTGAAGCATGTTTTTCTATTACTTCATATTTCGAACGTTTTCCTGTGTTGCACCCCCTTAAATGATCCTTTTTTAAAAACCGTAATAACCGTAGAGCTCTTTTATCAAATGATTACCCCATATACTAAATTTCAAACCTCTATCATATTGTAAAGGAGGCGTTTTTCAGTTGTTCGTCAAATCGAACATTTTAGTGTGCGGCACCCCCTACAATAGCAAATGTTGGAAAACTGAAATTGCACACTTTCTTCCTTTCTAGCTATCTACACGTATACCAAATTTTAAGTCTCTATCTCATCGCGAATCATTCTTTTTCTATCATTTCATCTTTCGAATGTTTTTCTGTAGAGTACCCCCCCCCCCCTTAAATATACATATTTGAAAAACTCCATTCTTCTTGGGTTTTCTATTAAATGAATCACCTATATACCAGATATAAAGCATCTATCACGTTCTAAAAGGAGTGTTTCTACTTCATTCCGAAAATCGAACATTTTTGTGTGCGACACCCCCTAAAGTAGACTCCCCCACTGGGTTCCGGTCTAAATTGGGTGGCACTTCCCGGCCGTCCAAACAGTTACCTTGCACCTTTCTGGTAGGTCGGACGGTCTGGGTCTCAACAACAACAACAACCCCCTAAAGTAGAAAATATTGGAAACTGAATTTGTACACTTTCTTTCTTCCAAACTATCTACTCGTACATCCAAATTTCAAATCTCTATCTTATCTCGAAGTATGTTTTCTTATCAATTCACCATTCGAACGTTTTCCTCCAGAGCACCCCTTAAACGAACGTTTTTAAAAAACTATAATCGTGTTGGGTGTTTTTATCAAATGATTATTCCATGTACCAAATTTCAAGCATCTATCAAATTTTAAAGCAGCCGTTTAGTAGCTAAATCGAACATTTTGGTGGGTGGTACACCCTTAAGAAAAAAATATTGGAAACCTGAAATTGCACACTTTCTTTCTTTCGAATGATTTACTTATACACCAAATTTTAAGTCTCAATCTTATGGCAAAGCATGCTTTCCTATCATTTCACTTTTCGAACGTTTTGGTGTGGAGCACCAACTCTAGAGAACGTTTTCGAAAAATTCGATTTTTCTAGGGGGTTTTATCGAATGATCGAGCCGCGTACCAAATTGCAAGTCTCTATCTATTCGGGAATTGCCTAAAAAAGCGTGACAGACAGACAGACGGATACTTGGCAATTAGTATATATAGATTGATTTTTTAAACCGTAACATGCAGACGATTTTTGTGAATGTTTTACAGAATAGTTTTGATTAAAAATAAAATAGTTTAATCATGGAGGTAAAAGTAAGAAGTTAAAACATCATATTAAGAAAACACCAATATCGTTTGAGGCAATAATTCAGGGTGCGCTGGGATAAGATAAATAGTTCTGCATTGTAGGCATTTCTATGACAAAAGACCTAAAATATTTATTCAAACTACCAATTTTCAAAATATAAATTATTAGAACAATGCAAAGTAGAACTGAAATAACGAAGAATATTCCTACGTATTCAAAATTATTTTACTTTCAATTTATTTTTATCTCTATAATCTGTACTCTATCCCAAAACGATGAAAAAATACTGTTAATTATACTCATAATTAAGGAACCCTCAATTTAAAAATAATCAAAATATATACTAAATACCTTGCCGTTCTGTTGTGTCAACTAACAATAAACGCTACTTTACTAACACTGGCTATAGATATAATTTTCGAAACATTATGGTATTTTCAAGCATTATGGTATTTTCAAGCATTTCATCCATGGGAGTTTTATCCCTTTCTTTCTAACTCAATTAGGCTAGGACGGGAGACATACAATATTGCTAAAAGTTTTAGCTGGATCTTCCTTGCTCTGAAGTGACTTAGAAAATGTATAAAAAAACACATCAAAGATTTTCGGCGACAATCCATGATCTAATGCGACAGTTTTTAAATAATCCAGCTAAGATTTTAATGTGTTTGAGGTAGAACTTCATAATCCGGTAGACATAATTGTTGAATTCGCCAATCTTTTGATTAGGCTGAGGACAAGAATTATTGTAAGAGAGTAATGTAACAGTGAAAGGTTTCCGGTAAACAGTGGTTTCATTGTGAATGATTAGAGCATCAGGAAAGAATGTAATATGCTTATATATTTTGTTTTGCACTGTATTGTCGTTGTAAACTAGTTCATTATTAATTGCGCGCAACATCACATGCAGACTTAATTAAGTAGCATATTCATGAATATACCAATAAAATTAAAGAAAATATATTTAGGTTTATTTTTATCCTTTATAAGTGTTTATATAACACTTAGTACAACGAGAAAGAGTTTATAGAGTTAGTCAGACAAGCCTTAATATGGGATGTTGTCTCCCTTGACTGTGGCACCATCTTCGCATCAACATTTTATTCCTTCAATGAGGTGATCCAGCGTAGCAGAGGGCAATAACTGCCATTCCTGTAGAAGAACAGTTTTCAGCTCTTGGAAAGTAGTTTGAAGGGTAGACGGTCAGAGGCAGCTCTTATAAGGGCAACTCAAAGATTTTTGATGTGATTGAGTTTCAGAGAATACGCTGGCCGCTGCATAAAAGCAATAAATCCGCTCTCAAAGGACTCGTCTATCACCTCTGCTGTATGTACGAGCGTTACTGTGCATTAAAAGAAAATATGGACCCACTGCTACATATTTGAGTCTCACGAAGAGTTCAACGATTGGATCCTGATAACTTTCCGCCGTCACAGTAACCCCTGTCAACACGTGTAGGTCTGTTTGATATCCCAAAGAAAATCCAGCCCATACCATCACGCTATCACGACTAAAGACGTGATGTTCAATATCGTTCTTCTTCGACCCAGACCGTCCGACCTACAAAAAGGTATAAGGTTTGGACTACCGAGAAGTGCGACCCAATTTAAATCGGAACCCAGTGGGGTAGACATCCACAGGGACCGTATCTCCTTCCCCTACCACCAACCTCTTAGAAAGACTTACGGTCCCACATGTTTAATGTGATCGTACTCTGCGTGAACACGACGGCAGCTTTGGCAGTGGCTAGAATCGAACCCGGACCGTCCGAGTGCAATTCCCGCGCGCTATCCACTGGGCTGTCGAGCCCCACTTTTGCTCTGTTATTGGTCTAGTTGCGCGTTCCTAGTTCTCTCTAAATACTTTATTGTCTGAATCTAAGGCAAATTGTGACTTCTGCTTAAGTCGTCTACTAACAACATCAGGGGGACCATGACCCGGGCAATGACTCTCAAAGACTTCCCTGATCCGTGATGAATGCCAAGCTTGTCGACGTCAGGCTGACAACTTTTTGATTGCTTGCCTGATCGCCCAACCTTATATTAAATAACCTTAAATAACATCACTTTAATAACTCCTGAACATCAGGGGGGGGGGGTCCTATGCCGAGCATGACTGACTTATATTTTTACATGGATTTGCCTATGTGATGTCACGGGAATAACAAACGCTCGCACTTTGATCTTGGACTCTCTGAAGAGACCGAGAATCTCTTTGGATGTCACTGAGAAAATTGTGCACAGCACAGTTAAAAATATCTGGACAAGTTTTTTACGTCTAGATATTGCCACTTCAAAATTAACAAACAATTTTAATTGTAATAATGGGAAAACTTGCTATGTTTTGGCAACGACTCTCAAAGTTCTCCATGGTCCGTGGCGTTACGAATGACGAAATGCGAAGCTCACCACGCCAACTGTTTGATTGGTTACTGGGCTGATCGCCCAACCTTATATTTAGGAAACTTGGTGTCTGCGTCTTTTCTTCTTGTCCGAACATGGTTGGCAAGATAGAAGCAGAGGGGAGGGCGATCATCCTGGGTATGATTTTTTTTACATGAATCAGTGCATGTGAGAAATAACCGAGAATCTCTTTAGACGTCACTAAGGAAGGCGTGCACAGCACAATTAAAAATATCTGCGCAAGTTGTTTACGTCTGGATATTGCGTCTTATATTAAAGAACATTGGATAGATAGTGGGTGTTTTTGTGCAGATAATAAAATACTATAAATATGTGTTTAATCAACGTTTAGGAAATCATAAGTGGTATAGTTTTGAAGATTATATTTTGCTGATTATATAGTGAGTGTTTTAAAATCGACTCGTGTTCTTGTAGTGCACTTATGAGTTAATTTTGTGTCGTCGTGGACCTTCGTGAGCTGTACTGTTCACATTTAAGAGGCAACTATTGACATCCGGAATCATTGAACTTATTGGATACATTAAGGTATTTTCTTCAATTAACTATCTAGTACTATTGAATTAAAATCTTTCGTGAAACAGTAGTTATTGTATACCATATAGAGAATATCATTTGCTGATAAAAGGCTTATTATAGTGTATAGATTAAATATATTAACATTTTAAAGTTGGCGCCATTTGTGCAACATTTGGCGGGTTATCGTGCTGTTTACTTGGGCATCCTGATTTTTGACTAATTTTGCTAGTCTCATGTGCTTGATTTTCTGAAGTTCTATTTATCAACCAGTCTGGGCGGTCAACTGTATTTCAATTTTTGAAACCTTGTTTATCGGTTAGTTCTGTCAGTCAGTTGTATTGGGATTTTTGAAGCTTTACTTATTTATAGTCTTCAATCCGAAATCAAGCCCGTGTAAAGTCTTTAATACATCCCAGATCTATTTTAGTCGCAGCTAAGGCACTTTTAAAGACTCGCGATGTTACTATCTATCACTCAAGGTGGTGTTCTGTTTTAGTAATAGTTTATTTTATTCGCAAATAAGATTACAATCACATGAAAGGAAATGAAGTACTTGTAAAATGAATCGTAAAATATATCTCTAAATGAAATGTACCGAATTTTAATCGCTGTGGTAGGTGTGATTTCAGTGATCTAAAATATTTGGGTTTCTCAGTTGGGAGGTGCAGATCTTATAATGTGCTCAAAGCATCATTCACAAATTAAAAAAAAAATCGGTTTTTAGTTACTTACACCAAACCTGATCATTATTGGGGAAAATTCGTGTACCATATTTTTGAGTAAATTTTGTTGGCTGAAATGTGATATATCTGCTTGTGCGTGCAAATAGCTACTCAAGTGAAGGTGAATTGATATTTTTTTCTGTTATACTCTTCTGCCTCTACTTTGGTGGGTGGAGAATTAGTTGGGGAAGTGCTCCGAGTTTTATCTAAATAAATATTTTCGCATAAGACAACAATTCACACAATATAACTAATGTTTCACAGTATTGTATGAATTTTTTATTTCATATTTTTTTCTTCTATTTTGTGAACTCGCTACGCGGATTACATGCGCCAACGTAGTGGACTCATTTTCATTAATACCTTTTATGTGTGGCTGCTAAAATGTGCCAGATAAAAAAACTTACCGCTAAAAGTGTGACTGCTACAAAAAACAACACATAGCTGCGAGCACAGTAACTTATAATTAAAAAAAACTTAATAATTATGTTTTAAAATTTTGAATGCAAATTATTGAAATTTATGAAATAAAAAAATATAGTGATATCAAATACAACAACAAGTCCTGTTAAAGAAAGTCGCCAAGACCAAAAGTTGAAAAAAAATTAATTTTATCTAAAGTCAGAAAATTATTTGTTTACTAAAAATTATGCAGCTTGCATGAGATAAATAAGCAAAAATATTTGTAAAATTCCATCACATTTAGTAAGTTTCTTAATCGAAAAGGAAACACGCAGAGTTTGGAGCGGCTGTTTTTCATTTTATAACTTTCTAGTACTTTCTTAAAGAAAGCAGGCATAATAAATTGAAAATGAACTAAGATTTCTAACTTAATACAAGTTCAGATCATAAGTTTCTTCTCAATAGTTGAATTTTAAAAGTGGTAAAAAATAAAAGTAAAACTAAGCAAAAATATTTGTTGATATAAGATTCCTTTGTTGAAATTTTCGCATATTTCTAATTCTTTTTATTTTATTTATTTTTTCGCAAGATGTTTTTGATGATTAATAAATAGTTTTTAAGAAACCAGTGTCCGAATTGTATCATTTTAATCCAGTAAACGTAATTTAAACGTGATCCAGTTGACATCTTTAATACTAGATACCTCTGCTATATTGGCTTACGTATCTTATATCACCCATTTTCTTTCGTTTTAAAAGATGAACTTTTTATTTATGTTTGGTCTTGGCAACGAGTGTTTTCACGTGTGCTTTTGGTCAACACAACGAGTCTTTTATATGTTTTTCTATTAACATTATAAATCCCCATGAGATCATGCGAAAATATGTTAATCGTTTATTAGCGCATTTTGTACTTAATTATATGTGATGACAATTAAGAGCTTTTTGAACTGTGAAAGACTTTATGATATTGATAGAAACTTTACAAGTTACTTTTACAATATCAAGAAATAGAACTTTTCAATTTACCATTTCTATTATATAATTCGCAGTTGCAAATATTTTATGTTATTATCCTAATTTCGATAAAAAAGTTTTTGATTTTATATATATTTTTTGTATGTCTTGTAGGTAAATATCCATATATTTGTATTTTGAGAAACGACAAAATAATTAAATATAGGTATGATGAACAGAATGTTCACAAATAATTTATATGCATATTACATACTTAATTTCAAATTACTTAGCTTATTATTAATTAAAAATATAAAATTACAACACCGATTTTCTAATGGTAGTTTAAGAAATTTAACCACAAAAGTTATGAAGTTTCTAACTGCAACGAAGTTTGAGACTTAAATCAAATTTTAAAATATTTATATTAAATATGACAAATATAAAATTACTATTTTACTGAGAAACAGATATGCATTACTGATGTATAGTACTTCTTTAACAACATCAAAATTGTCTTTCTTTTTAATACTACATAATGCAAGTTTTAGTTATACTGTTAACTCATGCAAACAGTTTAACATAATATACTTGTATAAAAAATTTAAATATCCCCAAAAGATTTACTTAAGTTTATAAAATATCATATAAATGGATTTATATTTTATTAAAAATTAATTCTTACTCAAATGTGCAATTTTCATTCTACTTTATGCACGCTCAACTAGTAAAAATATTTTTTATAACTGTGTAAAAACAAGTAAACATCATCTCATACAATAAGCAAAACACTTTTCTACTATACATATAAAATACAAGCCATTTATACCCACGCTTTGCGCTTTCGTAGCGACTAGTTGTTATTAAATTCGACACTTACATATTTAAAGAAATTTATTGCTGATAACTATTCTCAATATTAATTTTATTTTTTCAAATTTTAGCATGAAAATGGCGCACATTTTATAATTGTGTTAACAGGTTAAATGATAAAATATAATTAATCTTATTTCCGTGCGTGACAAAATAATTTAAATGTATATTTTGTTTTTATTGGCAAAGAATGGATATCAAATTGTGTTTTTATTATTTCTGAGAGACAGAAAGGAGTCAATTTCTTGAAAATCCCTTTGTATTGCCACACCTAATTTGAATTTCTGAAAAAATTGATTTTTCCGTTGATCTGGACGCTGAGACGGATGGAATGAGAACAAAACTAAGATTCTAGCTAGAGTGAAAGTCCTCAATAATTAAGCAAAGTGTTTTGAGATTTTTGATTTTACCTTCGTATCGTCACCCCTAATTTAAATATTTGAAGTATTAGATTTTCCTGTTGATTTGAAACCGAGACTCTAGCAGAAGTGGAAGTGTTCCATAATCTTGAAAAGTGACTTTGAGTATTTTGATTATCTTTTCGTACCGTCACCCCAAATTTGAATTTTTGAAATTTTAGATTTTTCCCTTGATCTCGATGCTGAGACGGATGAAATGACATCCAAAACCAAGATTCTAGCTATAGTCACTCGATATGCTCCATAATTTTGCTATGTCACCCAGTCAATCATATCAGGGCATATTATATACGTATCTTAGCAGCATTATCTACAAATGCATCTTTTACTAAAAAATTACTACCAATAATTTTTCTAAATAACGTAAAATTAAGATATCTTCCAGCAATTCACGTTATTTCACACAAACCGTATCTTAAAATATGTGCATCAAATTCTTGAAATGTTGGAAAATTACTACTAATCATTTTTACAATAATGAATTGTTATTACATTTCCGTTACCCGTTAAACAATGCAAGAAAGTTCCCACACATTGTATTTCCTGTTCAAAAATGGGTCGCTTGAAACGCTACAAAACGGCGAAATCAAAAATCCCGCTATGTATCGAACAACTATGTATTAAAGTCACACCTACCTTTTCTTAAATAGAATCCTTAGGCACCAACGCACAAACAGCGCATAGCAAAAAAACTGCAAGCAAAGTTTCTGCACCTAACAAACACACACTCTTTCTCTTTCGAAAATGCTCTTAAATTGCACACGATGCAAGTGTTATAATGTTTTCAGGCAGAATTAAGTGTATAAGATAGGCAGACGTGTCAGCTAAGTACCCGGCTAAAATGTGAACAGCGAGATCGCTTGGGTCTGTAGTATTGATTTAAGAGGGGGACTAGTGATTCGAGTGGATCTACAGCGCCATCTAGCGAGCGGACGGAATGAATGTATTATACTCATAATAGGACGTTAAAAAATATTTTTCTGTATTCCATATAAGTTACAGTAGTTTCATATAAGTAAAGTGGACAATTAATTCGAAGGGCTATATATTAACACTTTTTAACGTAACATGCTGTATTGATATTTAAACAAATATATTAAGTAAAAAGAAGTTTGGAAAGGTGAGAGCCAGATATGGCCATATCGCCTAAGGAAATGTGATTCATAAATGATTGTGGCGTGTAGACTTGGTGTCACAGAAACACTACGTCATAATAAAGTTCTCTGAAAGTCAAAAAACTAAAGTATTTTTCTAAAAAAGTTATGATCTCTCAAAATAGTTTGACTCAAGTTCCGCAGAATCAAAGCTATATTTTCAGACCCAGGCTACTCTGCTGAAAGGTCCTTAATCTCCTTCAAATCATACGTAACCCTTTTTATTCATTGTCATTTTGTTTTAATTGATTATGATTAAAAAGGGCTACTTATAATTTGAGGGTCGGAGGGGCGGTAAATTCTTTCATCAGGATGCCCTACACCTGAAAGTACTCCAGTTTTGTGTGATCATGCCATAAACCCTTTGGAGATGTCATAACTTTTTTGCAAGAAGGTTTTTGTTTCTTGTACCTGGCGATGAATCTCTTATTTACTATGAAATGGTGTTTATGTGAGATTTCAATACCTAGTGGAAATAATTATCAACATGATTACACAACAATGATATAGTATACATTGCCAACTGCACTTTAACACCTATATGCAGACTTTTGCAATTTTTGAAATGATAAATAACTTTTATTTTAAAGTTTTAAAATAAATGTGTGTACTTCCCACCAGAACACTCAAAATGATCCGTCATTCATTAATATCGATTCAGTAGTTAAGGCTGTAGGTTCGTCAACATTGAAGAATAAACAGGCTGGAGTAAAAGCAGTGTTTCTTTCAAGACTTTTCGGCCGGGGGGAGGGGGCAAGTTTCCTATTTGGCCTATATAAATATAGCTTCATGCTTTGTCACATAAATTCCGGGGGAGGGAGGGAAAATACTCGTCTCAAGGGGGCTTCGCGTTCCAGGAGGTATGCCTGAAAGAAACACTGAGTAAAAGATACATTTTAAAGTAATTTTTTTTGGAGTGCTACTGCACCAATTGTAATATTATTCTTTTTTCTAAGTTTTGTATGCGCATTACAAAGGGGAAAAATCAATCATTCAGCTATCTTGATGGCTGAGCTTAAAAATCGGGGTTTGTCATGTTAAATATAATATACACCTTCCCAGCCACAGAGTCACACATGATTCGGATTTTTGATTGATTTACACGTTTTGGACACGCTAGAATACGTATCAACTATTTTTCGCTTGTCGTTTTGCGGTGCCTATGTCCGTACAATGCATGTGCTCACTCTAGCTCAAAACCTATCTGTGTGCAATAAATAAAACTGCTGATTGTGAGAATATAACTTTCAAATACTTTATAACAGAAAACAGGCATAAAAAATTATGTGACTACAATCGTTTCGAGAACGTTTTAAGTTCACTTCTTCAGGTCAGAAGCAGTGTCTTTTCTTAACACGTTCGAGATGGAGTCAATTTTGATATGTTTTCCGTTAGGTTGTTCCGCTTGATTGTTAGTTATCTGCAGCGGATTAGATTTTGGTTAAATAAATAAATAAATAAGTGCTGTTTTCATTTCAAAATGTTCCGCAAAAGTCAAATTTAAAATATAAGAAAAATATGCATAAATATACTTTAAAATATAAATAGGAAATAAAAATATGAAGTATATAACTTGATTTCAATAATTAAATGCTTGATTTATACATAAATTTTAATAACACAGTGGATGCAGCCATTTCCATTCCGCTGGGGAAAACTGTTCTTGGGGGCATTTAATCTTGGCAATTTAGCTCTT
Organism: Amaurobius ferox; assembly: GCA_951213105.1. Taxonomy (NCBI): domain Eukaryota; kingdom Metazoa; phylum Arthropoda; class Arachnida; order Araneae; family Amaurobiidae; genus Amaurobius; species Amaurobius ferox. The sequence goes on along the minus strand of OX578144.1, from coordinate 113,964,899 downwards.
TTTGGAGTCGTTTAAAAAATAAGATTAATGTAAAAATTGAAATTTGTTGTTTTTATTTTCAAATAAGTAGCAAGATAAAAAAACTAAATTTGCTTAAAAATGTAAATTCGATGAAATTTAATAAAAAAAATATTCATTTATGTTTTAAATTGTGCGGCAAAATTCAATTCGAAAGAATAAAATATTTGAATCCGAAGAAAATCAGTAATGCCGACATCATATTTTTAAAATATTTTTTTTAAAAATGAAACATTACCATTTTCAATTTTTTTTGTTTATTTGCTTGTTCGTTTGTTTGTTTCGAAATTCGTGAATTAAAGATACATTTGTTGCATTTCTGAGATTCTTGCTAAATATTTAACGTTATTTTCATAAGCAGCTACGCTGAAATTTCTTTTATGCTTCAGAATGTAAAATATTATTTTTTATTTCGTATGATTTTTCTTTAGATTTGTATATTCCTATTTTATAAAAGTACTAAATTATCCACATATTTTAGAAATGTTCAACTCAGCTTTTTTTTTATGAGCCTGCATTTCAGTTTAAAGTGAAAAGCAAATATAATTACATGAGTATGCGAAAAGTGTTTAAAAAATATATTGATTTACTTAAAGTAAAATCTGTAGAACATAGAACGGAGATTATGCATATTATTACGGAATAAATATAAAAATACTAAAATATATTTATATTGTTTCGGCAGTACAAAACATTTTAGAGGGATGTAATATTTTATTGTGCCTGTGTTCCTTGAATTATTTAAATGCATTTATTGTTCACTAACAATACAAATGTTGTTCATACAAAATACATTATTTAAAGAAACTAAAACAGTATGTTGCAAAAATATATGGACCCATAAAAAATTGAGCTACAGCCGCGATACTCGGCATACAAATGTCGTTTTAAGGGTTATGCAAATGATCAAACTGTCAGCGCCAATGATGTTATAAAGCTCGTGCAACGTGCATGAGAACGACTCTGTATTTCTGCTTCGATACTGCAAATTGTGTAGAAAGATGCCTTTGATGCGTACTCGAAGTCACTACGAACAATTGTCGGATTTAGAGAGGTAGCATCATAGCCTGAGAGAAGCTGATCGGTCCATCAGACCTATCAGTCGCCATCTTGGTCGAAGCGATATGGTAGTTGCTCGGTGTTGGCAATAACGGATCAGATAAAGCACATTAACCGTCGCAGAATCTCAGAATGCCTCAGACTGCCAACAATTCGAGAGGATCGTGCAATCAGGAGAGGAGCCACGTCCGCACCAATGGCGTCTCCTTAAGCCATTCGAAGGCAATTACTATCCTTCATATATCCTGTATCCAGGGCTACTAATCGAAAACGATTGGCAGAAGGTGATATTAGGTGTCGACTTCCATTAAGGCGTCTACCACTAACCCCTCAATATAGACAGATCCGTCTGGATTTGTGCCGCGCTCGATAACATGGACAGTGTCCGGTTGGAGGCATGTTGTCTTTAGCAAAGAATCCCTATTCTTTTTTTATACTGATGACCCCGCATATGTGTGTGAAGGAGGGGTGGTCAGCGCTCCGATGCCGCATTTGTTGTTGAGCTTCACACGGCCATCCCATGTGATGTAACAATCTGTGGAGCCATTTGGTGGGACAGCCGATCTGCTGTAGATATGCTCCCTACCAATCCGACGGCTCGATTGTACATCACGGCAACCTGGACAGTGTCCAATTGGAGGCATGTTGTCTTTAGAGAAGAATCTTTTTTTTTTCAAAGGAATTTGCGAAAAAAAATATCGTTTACATAATACTATACCTATGGCAAGTTCGTTTTTAGTAATATATCGTCAAACCTGGTCTGTCTGGGATAGATGTGCATTATTATAAAATCAAAATTACTGCAGCTGAAAGTCTCTTTCTCCTATTAAGTTCGATTTTGTCATCTTGGCAATTAATTTATCACAATTCTGACAAAAGTTTACATATGCGACACAGTTTTAAGCATCCAATGCAGGCAACTAATATATTGGAACAATCTTCTTTTCTTTCTTCTTTGTCAAACTATCTTCATCGCAGCCTAAACATTCATTACAATAATTTCTGTCTACTCCCATTACTTACATTTTTTTCTAAAGGCTACCTTTGACTCCGAACATTAGGAATTGATAATCTCTGATTTCTTTTCTTTCTTAAATATTTATTTTTTATTCTGTGACATGATTATTTTTTTTCTCAAATTGATTTTTGCACTCGTAACTTCAGCACTTTCCTTAGCATACTTTTCTCTTATAGTTGCTATGTACTACATAACAACTCATCATCCAAAAGTATCCAAAGTTAGATAATGGCCGAAAGGGGAAATTTTAATTTAAAATAATACATTATTTAATAGTGAAAAGAGCAAGAGAGTTGGTAAAGTAAGGGAAGATATATATTTTTCCTCCTCCCTCAATAATCAGAAGATGGTGACCACAGTGTCATGTAATCAGATAAAGATAGAGCCATAAAATTATTAAAACTTTGTGTTAAAATATAACTGTATTTTAGACGAATCTGTATTTTAAGTTTTATATCAATTGGACTACCCGTTTAAAAACTAGAAAGGTTTTAGAAATAAAGAGAGACATACATACATAGGCTGAACGAGAGTCAAGCACACTAAATATAAGCTAGTCAAGCACACTAAATATTCACTATTTAAAGTGGGCCTACTCCTCTCATGTAATGAGTAATCATCTGTCGTCAGTAGATCTGGAGAAATGGCCACAGTCATTTTTATTGTTCGGCAGCAGTTAGAAAACATTTAGAGGTTTAGGTTTTATCCATAGTCGTCGTGGATTGTAAAGATGCAAAGACTAAATGAAAACACTAATAATAATGTACTTACTGGAAAATATATAGCCTCTTAAAATTTTCGGAATATCTTTAATGAAACTCTCTAACTTGAAAAATATTAATTAAGAACCTACTGCCTAAATAAAACAGTGCTACTATAGGTTTATGCAGCTTTATCTATTATGCATCTTCTAGAATTTGTGTGGATGGGTCATCTCTGCTGCACTGCAATCTCTTTCGGACTTACCCTATATAAAATTGGAAGTTTCAGTCTCTCTCTTTGTCTTTCTCTCTATTTACTCCACAAAGAAATATATTTTAACGATTTTTCTTTCAAATGTGACATGATTATTCCTTATTTCACTGTGGAAAAACACGTAGATGTGTTGAGATTCTTGACACGTATATTAAACAAAACCACAACATAATTCCATCAACTGAAATAACACTAGGCGGGAGATTTTTTAATACTTATCTGAGAAATAAAATTATATTTCGCATGTTCTCAGCTATTTATTAGCTTCGTGCTTTGCAATATCGATCGACCGTGCATCACTATCAAAATTAGAAGTCCGAACTTTTGGCTTTCTAGGCTTTAGGCTAACTCGGACAACAACTACCGGGCTACAGCCAACGGGCTATCTCCAGCGTGGTCCCGCATTCGAATCTGAACGGGAGTAAAATAGCCAATCTCTGCAATGGTAAATTGATAGAAAAGAACACGCAACCAACACTAGATGGCAACACCACAAGGAGGTGCATCCTCAAGGGGTTGCCCTTCGCTGTTCTCACAGACTCTAACGAAGTCCGCAGAAGTTCCCTTTGGGTAGAGAACCTATTTCTTTTGTAAATAAACATATTTTCTTAGTTCGAAAGGCTTTGTGTTTCATTAAAGTAAACAACAGACATTTTAGAACTTTTCCTTTTCAGGAGACAATTATATGGAAAAGTTTTACACTGTAAATTTTATAATTGAAAGTGGAATATTTTAGAAAAATGTAACATGTTACTAAATATCAGACAGTCATTAAAAGAAATAACATTCTTCGGGAAAGAAAATTTTTAAATTATGATACCACGTAGTTTCTGAAGGCGTTAAAAACGAATTGGAATTTTCTTTTTCTTCGGTTTATTTAATCTATCCCTCTTTCATTACAGTCAGAATTTTCGAGCATGCAATGATAGATACATTTAATTATGGCATATATATTGCAACGTTTTAATAAGTGAATAATTGGAAAAAGTAATGAAATACTTCAATTTCTAATTAAATTTTGAAATTATGTGCACTTTAATATTTGCATTTGCCAACAAATAAGGAAATCCAACTTATGAACATTTCCTAAATATTGAAGAGATAATTGCTTTTCTCTTATTTTGTTCATTTACAAATACATGAAAGAAGCAAAACTCATTACATTTTTTGAAAAAGATTGTGGCAAAAGATCCCATTTGAAACGCTATATATTATTGCAAAGTGCTAATTAAACATTAAATTTGTGTACAAAATAGCTTCGTTTAAATTATTTTATTTCTATATAATTTTAATTATTTATCTACCAAAAATGTAACATGCATCCCATGTTATTTTCTTCACACATATGAATATATACTTTGTCAGTTATATATATATAAATACACTCGTTGCCATAAAAATTTGCGCACTAAGAAAGAGTTGTTGAACGAAATTTTATATATGTGAGTGCAACGTTGATAAAGTGAGTGATACAAAATCAAAGCAAAAGGATCATTTATTACAGGAAAAAATACAAATGAAGGTTCTAGTACCCTGTAGGGCCACCTCTTGCGTGAATACACGATGCGATACAGAAGGACATTGAGGCATACAGGTTCCGTATGGTGTCCTGCGTCATCTCAGTCCACAGTTGTTGTATGTGCGCCTCTTGTTCGACGAAACTCGAAGGCTGTCCAACTTTCCGTCCCAAAGGATCCCAGACATGCTTGATCGATTACAAATCTGGGAATCAGGCAGGCCAGGGAAGGGTGGTAATGTGGCGGATGCATTCCTTTGACACTCTTGATGTGTATGACCGAGCATTGTCTTGTTGAATAATGCCTCCTTGGAGACCTGCCATGAGTGGCAACACATGTGACTGAAGAATATCACGAACGTACCGCTGGGCTGTCATGGTTCCGTGGATCAATATTAGAGGTGGGCGGGTGTCGTATGCGACGGCACCCCATACCATCACACCAGCTGAGGGAGTGGTGTGCCGCTGTAAAGCGAAGGCAGGGATGAGGCCTCCACCACGGTACCTCCGCACACGTACACGGCTGTCATCACTGCCCAAATTGAATCTCGATTCGTCGCTTAAGACGACCTGGTTCCATTCGGTTACGGTCCAAACCCGTCGAACGCGACACCACTCCAAACGGAGGCGACTGTGGGTGGGTGTCATTGGCAGCACACGTAACGGACGCCGCGAAACCAAATGTCCTTCAGCCAGGCGCCTCGCGATGTTACGGACAGACACAGGGGCCTATAGTACAGGTGCTGCCTGTGTCCGGATGGTGGAGAATGACGCAGTTGCCGCTGTGCGTGCGTGTCGGGTGATGTGATAGTCTTCTCGGCTATTGGTCTGCCGAGGGGTCCTGAGCCTAGCCGACGTGTATGCGACCTCTCTCTCGCCCACTGGTCCCAACACCCCCCTCACAATAAAGTCAGAACGACCTAGGTGATGAGCTAATGGCCGAGCTGACCACCCAGCTTCGATCATACCGATGATTCTTACTCTCTCGAACTCTTGACAGCTAATCATATTGTCTTCGCTGGCACGTAACAACATCCCTAATAAAAAAAGCGTCCCTCTATAATAGATTAAGTACAGGCAAAAGCTATTTTCTGCGCCATTTTCTGTGCTAATTTCTGCGTAGCTATTTTCTGCGCCATTTTCTGTGCTAATTTCTGCGTAGCTATTTTCTACGCCAGGATGAACGAAGTTCAACGCCCTCTGGTGGCAAGGCGCAATCGCGCTGTATTTCTAATCATTTGCATATTTGCCTGACACGTACCTTCATGCCAAGTTTCGTTACGATCCCACAATTACTTCTTGGTGCCAAATTTTTATGGCAATGAGTGTATATATATATACAAATATAACGCTTCGGCAGACGATAATTAGCTGAATAATTTAGAAATAAAGTTGGAAATTTCATAAACGCCTGCAATTGCGGTTGTTCTAATAGTTTGCTAAAGTTTTCGGCAATAGCTGAAAAAAATGAGCAAAGGTTGAAGAATGTTTTACAGTATAATTGAAGTGCATGCTTTTAATTTCTGAAGTAAAGTATAAGTTTAATTTCCAAAGTCTAAAAGTAAAGTATAAAGTAAGTTTGATACCGTTTCTTCAAAATTTTTGAATTGAAACATCTTAGGAAGCAGGGTAAATCATGAAAGACAAGCGACTGGATGAAATGTAAGTATGTAACGGAAGTGACATAATAATGTTGCAAGTACCGAATAGAAAACCCTTATGATAATTTAAAAATCCGTGTTTCTTGAACTTGACGACAAATTCGGTCGCATTTGTTACGAATGTCACGAAATATCGCCAACTTTTCGAGACTTTCACGAGTTCTAGAAACTTCTTCTATTTTGTAGATTGGCTAAATATTTTTCTAGAACTATCCACATGGAGTATACAAGCTCGTCCTCATTCCGTTAGGTTCAGTTATGGTCACGTGATACGATTAAAATAAAATTGAAAAATTAAAAAAAGAATATCGAAACGTTTCCATAGGTACCTTCTACTAGCGTCATACACAACACAGATCAGCTTTTTTCTATTTGAAATATGCGAAATAAGTAATAATTCACATCAATCTATAATGAGTAACAGAATAAGTCACTATTTTTCTTTTAATGTAAAATTTATTTAAGTAATATGTATAATCTAAACTATAATATGTACTTTTACTTTCATAAAATAAGTATTTGCAATGAATTAAAATTCTTTGATTTCTGGATAGAGCAGTTTCAATGATCAAATGCAATCCTATCAAACTTTTGCAAGAAAAATTTTGTAAACTTGTATTATTGATCCTAATAACCCCCATTATAGCATGTTATCCTTCATTTTAAAAGGCTTCAACGAGTGTTTCGATTGATACCATGTTTGACAATGCACCCCCTCGGGGAGTAACGTACCCTCCCCCCTCCGAGCGAGAGTTAATAACGTCGCAAACACAGAAATTGTATCAAGGCTACTTTTCACTATAGTGATTGAAACTGTTACGTTTCCTAATCATTGAGCCATAAATATTCCATTTTAAGTATAATTATGTTAAATTTTATATATAGTGACATGTTATTGAAATATAAAATTTTGAATAAATGAAAAATTTTTTACTCATATTTAAAAAAAATATATCTAGTTCTAGATTTTTGATACACGATTCTTATATACATGATAGCTGATATCGTGTACACGAGAAATTAACCACACACGGAAAGCATATGCCCCGTTCACATGCAAGCCAGTATTTTTCGGCCATGAAACATTGGGATGAAAAGGGGGTGTTTTCCGGGATCCATTCTAGACTGGTTCACATGTGCAATCCCCATAACTCCAGCTTAAAGGGCTAGGGCTAATTTTTCTTAAATACTTTTGACATTCATATGTGGTGAACAATATATCTTTTTTACTTTCCTTATATACATAATGTATAAGGAAAGTATTGTGACGGGGTCGGAAATTCGAATCCGAGTTTTCGACGGGAGAGCACGTTTCAAGCATCCATGATCACGAATCAAACATTTTTGAGGTGATGTCTGTGTGTGTGTGTGTCAGTGAGTCTGTGGATACGATATCTCACGAACGAATGGAGTGGTTCGAATGAAATTTGGTACAAAAATCACGATCCGTGAATACTGGAAGCCAATTGTTTTTATACGTAATCGAATGTTCAGAACCGCCCTAAATTTTCGAATGAAATCTTGAAAACATCAGAAAAAAATCAATACCTTTAATAAAGTTACGCAAATAGACATTTCTTATGTAATTTTTCCTTAGAAAACGATTGACATAAATTTTAGATCGTTAGCATGAACCGTTATCGAGATATTGCACATTTTTAAAATAAATTTATCAAACTATACCATAAATTAAATAAAATCTATTAACTCTTGAGAAACATGTTCACTTTTCATATGTAACATCAAGAGATATATTGGGTGATATCATTCTCGTGGATCTAGCTCGTTCCATTCTAGAGAAAATATACTTAGAGTAATATTTTTGCATTTGAACGCCAATAATCATTTATATGCTATAAGAATAACTTATTTCTCCGTCCATAACACTTGGCGAGATGATTTTGGCGACGAATTTGGCGGAATATCGCCAACTTGGCGACCTTTTAAAATGTTGCCAAATTAACGAAAATCTCGCCAAATGGATAAAAATGACATTAAATCAATGAAAATGACAACTGACTGACGAAAATTTAATATCTTGGAAAGAATATAAGTATCCATTAGTAGAAAAACCTATTTTTTTACTGTAAAGGTAGTAAATTCATTGCATTATATAAGGAAAATCATGTGTTGACCTCATCAGATTTTTTTAATTGCTTTTTAGAAAAGCGTATTATTTTTAATTCATTATTCCAGGTTATTAATTTATCCATTTAATATAACAAATGTGGAAATGAGAATCAAAATAACTATTTTATTATTGTTTTTGAAATATATTTATATATAAATTAAAGGTGGATCTTTATAGACTAAACATCAAATTAAAAATAATATGACCAAATTTGATTTGATATATTTTTAAAACTGAAAATATATGCTTATTCTAATATATATATATATATATATATATATATAAGTTTTATTCCATGACACTGTTTAAACAATTCATTCTTAAAAGACTAAAAAGAAAGTTTTTCTCATTTAATCTTAGTTTTTAAGCTAAATTATGATGCATAAACTTGAATTAGTGAAAAAAAATGTAACAACATTTTAAGAAACTTTGTTCAAGACAAATCGATAAAGATGTTGGCAATGAGAAAAAAAAATGCATATTTATACCGAATACATTTTAACTATTATAAAATCGGTATAACTCATTTTTTATTAAAAACACATAAGACCTTACTGCATGGCCTAGATACAAAAAGTCTCATATACCACTAATACCGCAGTTAAAAATAATGTTTTTAGTATAGCAGTATAAAAAATACTTATGATTGACATGTTTCATTGACATGTAAAGTAGGTGGTACTCTAAGTAATCTAAAAATGAAATTAATAAAATAAAATCGACTTCATATGTAGTATCTAAAATATATAAAAATAATTTATATTTCTGATACTAGCAATCATGGAGTTTTCTTTCTATTTTGGGGTGAGGGGGGGGGGAGGAGAGATTAGCATTTTGTAAGCTAATTTACACAGTTTAGTTTATTGCAAAATGCATATAAAATAATTTTGAATGCCTTAAACATTTTACTTTGTTATTAATATACACAATCATAAAACGCATTTCTTTAAAATACATAATCATCACCAGGGGGAAACTGAAATCCGAGACAAACTGCAGAGATCAGAGGGAGACAGAATCATCACCAGGGGAATCACCAGACGTGCTGCAGATCTAGAGAAAACAATAGGAGGAAATCCATGGCACAGGATCACATTTAAGTCCAGTAGAAATCTGGCAAAACGACCGCTCCATGAAGTCCAAATCCAACGGGGATTCTCCATATCAGCGGGACGTCTAGTAATGCCGACATTAAGTTATATCTCCATACCGTAGCAGAGGACTTTAGGCATCAGAATGGAACACAAGGCATATGTCTGTTTAGCAAATTACAGAAATGTTGATTCCATTCTTCATAAATAGAGCTCTCAACTTGTTCGGATAAACAAATTCTTAATTTGCCGACAAAACCCTCTCCTCGGACATCGCATAAATCGCGGAACGTCTTGGATCAACATTTATATTATAGAAAAATGGCAGACAAGTATTCCAAACATCTCCATTCAGTCCGCCAGTCCGGCTCTCACAGCTTCTAGAATCTAGACAAAACATCAAAGAGCACGGAAGTAGGACTTAAATAAAAACTGCAAAGGAATGCCGGCCTCAAACTTCACACAGCCGCCCTCATATCGGAGAAGATACATCACAGGCTTAGCCGGGGATTATAGAATGTTTCGTTCCGAACTCGATCTTCGCTCGGCTCGCGCCGAAGCGTTAAAAATAACAACTTAATAAAACTACATTTATAGCTCTAATCAACGAAAAAACGCGCGAATTGCAATTATATACTGTCAAAAATCGCTGCCACACATCGTAAACAAAACTATCGATGAACGATAAAAGAATTAATGACAAACGATTTTAATATTACGGCCAACCAATCAAAAACTCAAAATTTTAAAGAAGAGAATGGCAATTTAAAGCAGACAAAAATTAAAAAGAAATGAAGTGAAATGATTGGGAATACACGAATTCGGCAATAATTTAAAAATGGACGATTCTGAAAAATTTAAAAAGTTGAAAATAGAATAAAAATGAAAAATCCCGATAAATCATCGAATTCTCAACAGAGAACAACAATTTTAGAATCAAATCAAAGGGAATAAAAGGGGAAATAAATGGAACCACAAATTAGCCAATTTAAATAAATTTAAATTGCTAAAACCTAAAAGGAACGAACTTTCGTCATTTTTAACACAAAACCTATGGAATAGAAACCATTTGGAACAGAAGAATATCAAAAAGCTAAATAAATGGAAACTGGATAACTAAATTAAAAAAAGACAATAAATATGAAAATAAGACTCCTTAACCCATTTAGATTAAAAACAAAATTCATAAAATTCCCTAAATAGCAAAAGCAAACTAACACTACTCATAATATTGACATCATAATCACATTATCTCAAGTTATGGGACATTTCGCTTTGATATGTAAAAAGCTTAAAATGCAAAACTAAAATAATCAAACTTGAAATATAATGTATAAATAATTTATTTACAATAAATCACAGCATATATTCATTTAAAAATAAACACATTATACTCCTTTTTAAGAATTTAAAATAAATGAGTGTTAGGCTAGATATATATAAGGAGAATGTATATAATATTAATCTAAGAAAATTTTTATATCATTTGTTAAAAACTACTTAGATAAATCCAGAAAATTTGCTCAAGAAACAGAACATTATATTTTAAAGTTGCTGCTTCAAAGGAAAATCTGGCTTACATGACTTTTAACTAACAGCGGGCTTACATGACTTTCAACTAACACTTAATTGTATACGTTTCGTAATTAAGAAACAGAAATTTCTATAAAAATTATCATGAAATCGAGGAACAAATATTTCTAATTCATGAGATAACAGTCAGCTCAAATAAACAAAATGTACAGCTGCGGAAAAAAAGAACGCCCCACCCTCTGTTAATCGAGCTTCGTTCATCGTAGAGAAAATTGAAAGATACCGTTCGATTAGGAATAACATCCTCTACAAATTAATGTTCGTTAAAATTTGCATAAGGGGCCGTCTTCATATCTAAACGCTCACAAACTTTGAAATTTTCAATGGCAACACCTAATTTTGACGTCACCCACAAGTTCTAGACCCCCAAATTATTTCAAATTCAAATTTTCACGACGTTTCTATCTTTATATCCGAAGATATTCAATATTCCTGAATGTGCAATTTTCGGGGATGAACTCCATATTGAAAACCGCAATTTGAAGGGTGATGTTTCGTTGATTGACCACAGCACTGTTGTAAATTATTGAACTATCCTCTTGACATTCAGCATTGTGGCTTACCTCACAGCCAAAGGGTCGCAGGTTCGATTCCTGCATGAGAGGGTGAGCATTTTCATGACTGGGTGTAGTGTTGTCTTGTGTGTGTGTTACTAAGATAATGGACCTGTAATGGGTAGGATTATGTGAGCTTCAAATAGAGCACGATTATTAGGGGTAAAAAGCCGTACTGGGTACGTTGTTAAAAACTAGTGGGTCAATAAAAGAAAGAAGATATAAAGAAGAATGAAATGTTTATTTTCATATGTTATTTTATAATGCTATTTCAAAACAATTTATGAGACTAGCAAATATCTGCAGATCACGAGACAAAACAACTCCGTTGGAACATGGTAACGAACTTAAAAGTATCAATACGAATTTCAACCTCCGTCATTATCAATCACCGCTTGAAGTCTACGGGGCATGGATAGCATGAGGCTGTAAACAATATCCGGGTCTTATTGCATTGCATTCCATAATCTAGTAGCAGATATCCAAAGTTAGTCAGTGGTTCTAATCCCATCCATGCTCATCTAGTGTTTCCACAGCGCCCAAATATTTTCAATAGGGTTCAGATCTGCGGCATTGCTAGGCCAGTCCAATTCCCTGATTTCGTGTTCTTGACACCACGTTTTCGCCACAGTGCTCGTGAGGATGGGGCTGCTGTCCTGCAAATAATAAAGCACACAATTTAAAGGTGAGAAAATAATAGTTTATGACGATAATGTTTAATATTATTAGGAATTTCGAACCCAAAAGTGGCAGGCTCGATTTCCAGGGAATGTCATGCTGTATAGTTACTTTAGTACGCATATGTTTGTAGTGGTTTGAAATCTACCTTAAATTACAGGTCCCCTGGTGAGTATATTAAATTGTTCGTGGATATTCTAGAATACTACGCGAATGCGACCCATTTCCTCTTTGTAAGCCGTCCACGGCAGACATTACCTCCCTAGCAGATCGACCTATTGTAGCGTTTCATGCATAAATGATGCACTCCCGCTATTTTCTTAGTCTTCGTTGAAATGAACCATTTTCGTTGATTCTTTTTAAGTTCGGTATAAATTTTTGTAAAAGAGTGGAGAAATATAATTGATGATGAAGACGGGAGGAAATCTCCACTCTTCGTCAAGGCAAATGGCATGATGTGTTAAACAATAAAATCCATACTTATTACCTGTTGAAAGAGAAAACAGCCCTCTTATAAGTGGTTGTCCAGGACATCAGGAATCATAACGTGCTCTAGTATGTCACAGTAAGATAGTCCGTTCAATCATCCTTGAATCCGGTGCAGAGTACCAATGTCTTGAGCAGACATACAACCCCACACCGAAACAGATATTCTTCCGCTACGATTAATATTGTGTATACACCGTTGGTCAAATCTATAACCCTTCGGTCAGTACACTGTAACCGCAGCATATTTATTATAAATTATCTCATTTTTATTATAAATTATCACATTTTTATTATAAATTATCACATTTTGTAGACGATTTCAACTCGTAGTAGCTCCTGAACTATTAACCGACGGTAACATGAGTAGATTCCATTTATAACAAGTTTTCACCCTTCAATACAGTAGCAGAATTACGTTGATTAGGTTGTATCTATACAACACTGTTTATACAAAGTTTTTATTAAAATTGGGTAAAAATAAATGCCCGTTTTCTTAAATAAAGATTTACTTACAATTAATATAACTTTTTCAAATTAGTCATTTTTTTAAACTAATATACGACCCCTAAAATCATCGTGATGCTGAATTTTTAAACATTTCGAAAGAACTAGAGGGAGGAAACACCTGAAATTTTACATAATCATATAAAAAGTCTTTGTGAATCAATTTTTATCAGAAAATGTCCATGTTTGTATTCATATTTTTTTGATTATTGATTTCATAATTAATATTTCATACAAACAATTATTTCCACAAAAATAAAAATCATGTAAATGTGTTTGGGTTGTTTAGTAGTAAGGCCATACAAATAATCAGCGTGAGCAGATAATTATTACAGAAGATATGAATGGAAGTCTTGGAAACTAATTTAACATTAGGAGCTCAAAACCTTACATACATCGGAAACGCTTCATCCAAATAACTTGAAATTTAATATTCGAGGTTAATTTATCGTGTTATATTCGAAATATATATTATGCAAATGTTAAGCACATTAATTTGTAGAGGATGTTATTCCTAATCGAATGGTATCTTTCAATTTTCTCTACGATGAACGATGCTCTATTCACAAAGGGTGGGGCGTTTTTTTTCCTCAGCTGTACATATCCGCATCAATATTTTTCAGTAGGATTCTCAGGTCATTAAATTCTGAGACATAATAAGGATCAATCCGTTCAATTCGTAAAGTCCGTGTAATTAATGCAAAATAATCTATATAAAATGCTATAAATTCATCACTATTGTGCAATCTTCAAATAGAATTGGTATACAAGGCCCACCAGGTATCTCAGTATCCTCTATGTTTTTCAAGAAATCGCAGCTGCTCGCATGGAATTGTGGGTAATTCTCCAATCTAACCCCTTCGATCCCTCAAATAAGGAACAAAATTCTACCTCCTTTCAACTCTCTTTCAAACCGGTATTTTGCCAGCTTGGACAGGTGAACGGTGACCTCTGGGTTTCAACAACAACAACGGGCTAAATGCAGGGGCGCGGTAGCCCATTGATTAGCGCGCTGGAGTTGCACTCGGAAGGCCCGGGTTCGATTCCAACCACTGCCAAAACTGCCGCCGTGTTCATGCGGAGTACGATCACGTTAAACATGTGGGTCCGAAAGTCCTTCCGAGAGGTTGGTGGTAGGGGAAGGAGGGTACGGTTCCTGTGGATGCCTCCCCCACTGGGTTCCGGTCTAAATTGGGTGGCACTTCCCGACCGTCCAAACAGTTACCTTACACCTTTCTGGTAGGTCGGACGGTCTGGGTTTCAACAACAACGGGCTAAATGCAGCCATAATGCCGGCTTTAAAATGTGCATGAGAACGGGGCTATATAGACAAATTGACGGACATCACTCTAAAAATAGACAAAACGTGTTCAAGAGCTCCTGAAACGTACAATGGCGTCATCGAAAATTTTCGTGAAAACTATGCTTGCTTTATACTAATTTCCATAGTATAAGAAAGTAATGCCAAAAGTACATCTTGCATATGTTAAAACTTTAAGAAAATTGTATTGAGTTTTATCCTACATTGACCTCCTCTAAGAAAAATTGCCCCAGAACAGCATTTGCTGTTAAACCGCATCATACAGGCCAATGACTGTGACCAGGAGCGTCATGCTCTATATATGTAGACTCCATATTCGACTGTTGTACTAGTGTTCTGCAAATGCAGGAAAAATGCAACTCATATGACGACCTTGTGATTGCAAAACGCTGCATCTTGAAAAACATCCTTCTGAAGTTAAAGTATTTTTTCAAATGGACCAATATAAATATAATTTCCAATATAATGTCCAATATACCAATATAGTTTCAAATAGAAATATTTTCATTCACATTGTCATATCTGCCTTAATAAATTTGATATACCTTCAACAAAAATATCGTAACATTAACCCATTAAATATAGCTAACCAGCCCTGTGAAGCCAAAACGAAATGCTTCCATTTGTGGCATCAACAAAACCGATGGTTATAGGGCAAACATTGCCTAATTTTAACGTTGTAAGCAATAGTAAAAAGAAATCAGTGCACTTTCTCAGGTCACTAAGTTTCAGCTGCTGTATTCTCTGAGTTCTATATTATATTTAATGTATTGAAGATGATTGAAGAATATTACAGACAGTTAACATAGAATTTTTAGTTACTGATATAACAGCCTTAACTTAGTTATTGTTTGCTCCTGACATAACAGTCTTAACGTAGTTGTTGTTTGCCCCTGAAAATAATATCTTTTCAGTAACCTAAATAGGAACTAAATCTATCGATTTTCATGTTCTTTAATTCATGCATCAACAAAGGTCCTTTTCCCAATCCTTTAAAACGGCGGTATATACGTAATGCTAAAGCTAAATTATATTCATTTTTGGTTAAAATGTTTAATCAGAAAATATATATTCTTATAAAAAGCTATATTCTATTCAAATGATTAGAAAGAAAATGTCACATTTTATATTATATATCTTTTGACTATGTAGGATTGGCTACGTTTTTACTGTAAATAATTATTTTCAGTAAATTTTAAACAGCAATTGAGACTTGTATGTTCATTGTATCTTTGGGTATTTTTTGTTCAATGTATCTTTGTGATACGACTTAAAACTAAAGTGCCTACGGCTCATCCCTTGACTTTCCGTATGTTTGTATTTGTTTATTGGGACAGGTCTTAGTAACCTATTGCTTTTAAACTGCTTCCGTTTTTCTCTAATATATAGGTACGACTTTCAAAGTTACACTACCTATCAACATAACCTTGATAATTTAGGAATTTCGCACAGGCTCGTAGAAAGTAGAAGATGTGGTCTCATTGTTGAAGCCACCTTGAAAAATCCAACTTGACATATGTATGAAAATGAAACGATGCCTTAACAAGTACCCCTTCAAACCTGGGAAGAGATAAAATTCTCTAAAGAAAATATTTGAACTGTAAGGAATGATATAATTGAATGAAAATATTTGAACTGTTTGAAATATTTGAATTGGAAGTTTCTATACTCCAACATAGATATTTTGACAAGCTGCTGATTGTACTGTCTGCGATCTTGCATTGTCATGAAGTTACTCAAGTTATAACGTTTTTCCTCCTGGTCCCCCTTTACATTATTTACTGTAACGAAATACTTTAAAGACTTATTGTTCTGTAGTAAAACCATTAGTATCATAACTTTCATGAGTCCCATAATACGGAAAATGCTATCCTCTTTCCAGCAAAATATATGACTTTGAACTTTTCCCACATTGCCAAGTCATGGAGTTTCATTCATTCACTTTAACAGGAGACCAATTTTGCGAACGAACCGCCATTTTGATAACATTACGAGCAAATCAACACAGAATGGAGAAAATAAATAATAAACTCTTAATAAATTTAACTCTTTTGTTCCAATATGCATGTCGCCTTGTAAAAATCTCGTATCTTCAAATTTATGTTATTATAAATTAAATAAAAAATTGGGTTGGTCCATTCGAAAAAAGGTTACATGTTGTACTATATGTCAGACGCAAGAACTGTGCATCTGCTCACCTCTACTCATGTATACCATGCCAGTTTTACAAACACGAGCACTAGAAATCTCTAGTACTCAATACCTAATTTCATCATTGTAAAAAATTGCAAAAAGAAATCAGTGCATTGATCCATTTTGTTATATGTTGCACTATATTACAGAGTCAAAAAATAAACTTCTGCGCACTTTTTGTCATGCAAATTGTCAGCATATTACAGTCGAGATATGAAAATTTATAGAGCGACTGATGAGTAAGCAGTGGATGTGAAGTACTTCGAATGAGTAAAAATAAAAATTGAATTTATTACTCACGAAATGAAAACAAACAGAAATGAAAATAGCATGCATCGTTGACTTTGATGCAGCTTACAGACATACATCAGAAGAACATCGCGCCAATACTGAGCCTAGCCATAATACATCGGTTATTAATATAACATAGCTGGACACCAGCTACAAACATTGCAAGAGCTATCCAAGCAAGCTGCGCTAAACATGGCTAAAGTACCTTTACCGACACCGGGCATTTATACCCATCATCTGTTATAACGCTTCCGGAGTATGCCGGTTTCCAGTAATACGGACAATTAGCATATTCCGATCAGCTAATATACAATCTGCAGGAACTCAAATATAATTCAACTCGAACACTAAACGAACGATTCATCATCCAAGCAGTTAACCAGAAATATCCAATACTTAAACTTCGACCGTAACGCTATCAAGATACGTTGTTTGTTTATTTTTGTGATGTCTAACTCATATAATGCCCATTTCACTACCACAAACACTAGAAATCTCTAGTACTCAATACATAATTTCATCATTGTTAGAAATAGCAAAAATAAATCAGTGCAAGGTTGGTTCAAAAGAGTTGGTTCAGAATCAGTTGGTTCATTCGAAAAATTGTTATATGTTGTACTATATTGCAGAGGCAAGAAGTGCATCTCTGAGCACCTTTTTCCATGCATACCATGCTAATTCCACAGCCACGAGCACTAAAAATCTCTAGTGCTCAATACATAGTATGAATGATTGCCATTTAAATTTTAATTTGGATTTATTTTTCTAAATAATTACAAACTGTAATATTTATTTTTCAATGGACCAAATTATATTTTTTTAATTTATAATACATAAATGTAAATATTTTTAGAAATCAATTTGCATACTGGAAATTACGGAGACAAATTATTATTTATTTAACCGCTCTTCTGTTTTATTTATTCGGAATGTTCACCAAAAATGTTTCCATTACAAATGTGACTAACAAAATTTTATTCCTTTCCGGAGGCTCTTATGGGAAAGTAAAAAATAACGTTCATTTATCCGAAAGTACTTCCAAACTTTCTTTCCAGAAATCGTAAAGGATGAAATTGAAGATTTCATGCTAATCGAACATAATTCTAAATGGAATATTTTGAGAAATATGCATTATACATGAACGAACTTAGGAATTGGGACAGAATTTAATCACTGGAGGCCATGTTTGCGTAACGAGGAATTTTTCAATCTTATTAACTGGATCCGCTTGTTATACATTGTGGATAATGAACTTTTACAAAAAAAATTTACTCGATTGACTAATTAATTTAACCAATGTGGGTGCATAACAATTGCGCTTCAACCTTTGAAGATGCCGGATATTTTTGCTATGTCAAAATTAAAAGTTAATTAAAAGAAAAATACGTTTTATATGAGGAAAATAAATTCCATGAAAATGTCTGAAATTTGTGCTCTTATTTTGGATTGCTAAAAATAAAATTCTTTAGTATTATTTAAAATTAGCATATATACACAGCGTTGCTTGTGATTTATAATACCGGGTGGTCAGAATTAAAACATCCCTACTCTGAGCTCTCTATAGATCGAACTACTCAGTGTAAAGGCTCCAAAATTGTTGAACATGCTATTCAAGACATGGAGAAAGGGACTACGTGAAAAAAAATTAGTTCCAGAAACACCGATAGGTGGCGCTGTACAACGGAAAATATGCTGAAAAGACACAAAATACACATTTGTAACACATTTTATTCGAACGTACCGAACATTCATATCACAAGGACCTTATCAATGCAGGGAAGGCTGCTCAATATGGTTCCCTTCGTCAAGATGTAAAATCTGCAGTCTGTGGACAGCTTGTTCAAATGCGGATCATAATTGGTCGATTGAGATGCTTTTCACATGTAGAGTGATACTGTCTTTCAAATCTGCCAAGGTTACCAGACGTCCTCGATAAACAAGACTTTTTAAGTATCCCCACAGCCAAAAATCTCAGGGATTAAGATCTGGAGAACGAGATGGCCAGGTTGTCGAAACGCACAACTAATTACTCTACCATTCGTAAAATATTGCCGAAGAAACTGCTGTACACAGAGTCCAATGTGTGGAGGCGCTCTATCTAGCATAAATGTAATTGAATCAAGATATTGGTGCTGTTGCAGTTGGGGTACAACAAAAATTTCGGGCATGTTTTTGTACCTCCTGGCCGTCACGGTGCATGTCACAGGGCCATTGGGAGTAGCCTCTTCGAAAAAGAAAGGTCTAAGAATGAATGTGGCTGTGAATCCACACCAGACTGTAACTTTCGGTGAGTGAAGTGGAATCTCTTGGAAGGTACGAGGGTTTTCCGTGTCCCAAATACGACAGTTATGGGTGTTGACTGTTCCACTTAGATGGAAATGCGCTTTATCGCTCCATAGAATCTGCCATGGCGACAATGCATCCACTTCAACTCTAGCCAGAAATGTCAATACAAAGGTCAGTCGCTTCTCCCTGTCGATGGTCAGCAAGTGGTGATTGTGGCTAATTTGGTACAGGAAAAAAATGCACTACGTTTCTCAGTACGTTCCGCACTGTGCTGTAGGAAACACCCAAGTGTCGTGACACTCCACGTACACTACTACAGTCTATAACGTTATCCATTGATTGTTCAGCAATAGCGGTGGCAACATCGTCAACGACATCTGAGCAAGTCGATTTGCGTCCTTTACCCGGCTGAACTTCAAGATGTCCAGTTTTCTCGAATCGAGCGATCATTCTCCTGAGAGCTTGTGGAAGTAATGGTCCTTTACGCAAATTCTTAAGTCGACGAAACTCTGGAAGTGCAGCTGCAGCATGTCCTTTGTTTTAATAAAACAACTTCACAAGCAAAGCGCGTTCTGGCAATGTGACAGCCATCGCTGATAAGAATGAAAATTTCCCAGTTTTATTCCCTTTTATGCCCAGAACATAGTAGCTGTAAACCAAGTGTTTATGCAATTTTTTGTGCTTACAGTACGAAATTGCAGTTACAATGACAGTTTAAGTTTCTTCACTTTTTTATCTTCTTTTTTTTCATATCAGCAAAAGAAATTAAAAAGGAAAAATTCCATATCCCATGTATTTGTTTTTTTTGTGATTATTTTGTGTCTTTTCAGCATATTTTCTGTTGTACAGCGCCACCTATCGATGTTTCTGGATAATTTTTTTTTTCGTTTAATCCCTTTCCTCATGTCTTGAATTGTAGGTTCAACAATTTTGGAGCCTTTACACTGAGTAGTTCGATATATAGAGAGCTCAGAGTAGGGGTGTTTTAATTCTGACCACCCGGTATGTGCAAATTTCAGTAGTATTCTGAATGATATTGTTCTTTAAAATGTCTATTAAAGTATCTATATATGCTAATTGCTATGTGTTCGTATGTCTGTTTGCCTCGTTATATTAGGTATGTTTCGTATAGACAGAGAATTGTAATTTGGTACACAGGTCAATCGTTCTATTAAACCCTCTGGAAAAATCGAAATTTTGAAAATGTTCAGTAGAGGGGGTGCTCTATACCAAAATGTTCGAAATGTGACGTGATAGAAAATAAAACTTCGCAATGAGATAGATACTTAAAATTTGGTATATGACAGATAGTTCGAAAGGAAGAAAGTGTGCAATATTAGTTTTCTATTATTTGCTATTAAGGGGATTTTGCACTCCAAAATACTCAATTTGCCGAATGAATGAGAAACACCTCCTTTGAAATGTGATAGAGGGTTGAAATTAGATATATGGACAAATGATTTGACAAAGAACTCAAGAATAAAGTTCATTTCAGAGCGTGAAATTAAAACATTTAAAAGATGAAATGATAGAAAACTATAATTTGCGATAAGATAAAGACTTTAAATTTGGATAAGTTGACAGCCAGATAGTTTGGATAGCTTAATAGTGTAGATTGTTTGAAAGCAAGAAAGTGTACAATTTCAATTTTCAAATATTTGCTGCTAAAAGGGTGTCGCACACCAAAATGTTCTATTTTCAGAAGATATAGAAACACTTATCTTAAGTGAGATAAAAATATAGAATTAGATACACTGGTCAGTAATGAAGATAGTAATTAAGACAGAAATTTCGAATGTACAAATGAGGTAGTTTGCTAAATCTAAACATGACACTCCAAAATTCTAATCATTAAATACAAAATAAGTAACATTTAAATGTTCACAATTATATAACTGTGTATATTACTGTATTGCACATGTTTACTGTAGCTCCGTTGATTTTATCCCCCTAAAAAGGAATAAAATAATTTATTTTCTCGCTATCCAAAATTATCGAGTTATAATCTTCAAGGAAGTTGTATAGACATCAATTAACCAACGTATCGATAAAAAGTAGATTAAATACGAAGTAAGGTGTGGACACTAATTTTCAAACTTGTGTGTATATATGGATACGTATTTTGAGATACAAGAAACACCCTTTTGATTCAATGTCAACTTTCCATTTATTGCAACATTTCATGTATGCTCTCTATTCATACATAAGTCTATGATATTCAAAGGGCTTTGTTTCGAAATCGCACATGCATTTTCACTGACATTATAATCATTTGCTAACCTGCTGTAAATATCTTGTATGTTTCAATTTAATACCATCATGGTGTTGCAATCCCTCATGGTGTTGCAATTTTAACAAACGGTAGTAAATTTATTTAGACAGTGATAAAGAAATATAATATGAAGCATATTTTCTTATTAAATTTATATATTCATCGAATATTAATTTGTCAGCTCTCATTATTGTGTCTAGACTAAAATAGTTCATTAATTGTTGTTCGACTAATTGCGAAATCTCACGCAAAATGTTAAGGAGTTGTGATAATGACTTGTTCCAATGTATAGTTCGCACGATGTAATATTTTATATAATTAATACTTTAAAAGCAATAATGTTTTATTAGTTATATTATTAAAACCTTTAGAGGAATTTATAAGAGATAATTATTATATGTGATACTCTTTTTTAAAAATTTAGGAATTTATTATAAACATATTTTCGATGTATGTAAGTAGAAAGAATTTAATCTGAATTTTTATAATTTTATTTAATTTACATTTCAAATTTGACAATTGTACCTGATATGATGTAAATAAATACCTAACTAAAGTATAACTAAATTAACAAGTGAATAATTAAAATTAATCAAAAAGGATGAAAACTTTATTTTGAAATTGAGGTTTTTTTACTCATTCGTCAGGACGTTTTCGCATTCGTTTAACAATGTACAATTTTACACAGTATGTACTTGAAAATTTAAAAATATGTGAAAATGTAATGAATGTGTAAATCATAATAGTGCTGTACAAAGCGGAAGGGATATAATTGTTCCCGAGTTCCGTTGATTCCGTCCCTATTATGATGTTTTTTGCAGAAATTATAGTGATAAAAATTATGTTAATTTATCCGACATCATACAATACAACTCAACTCTTACCTAGGATTATCTGATTGATGCACATCCAGATGGCTCTATAAGTTAGACGCGACTTTTTTATGTATGCTTTCCTATTCGAAGTTTATACGCTTTATGCAACTCTTCCATGATTCTCGACTTGCTGGTTAGTAAAATTTCCAATTTTTGTTATTTTGATCATTTTTATGTTGTCTGGGATTCGGCCATTTTCTCCCCACGGGCATGATCGATTATTGTTTCTGCCGTGCAGAGTCTCTGGGAGCGTTTTCATGAAGTCAAAGCTAGCTTCTAACCAGGAAATAGGGGTCGCAATCCCCCTTGACCTTTCTGCAACCCTGTAAACACAATCATTCCACCTATATATTTTCTTTTTTCATTTTAAATCTTATATTTCAAGACTCTGATAGTGCTGCAATTTGCGCCTTTCTCTTTCTTGAATTTCATACTTTTTGGGATTGTATTTCTTTATATATATATATATTATATTATATATATATATATATATATATATATATATATATATATATATATATATATATATATATATATTATATTATATATATATATATATATATATATATATATAATATATATATATATATATATATTATATTATATATATATATATATATATATATATATATATATATATATATATATTATATATATATATTATATATATATATTATATATATATATTATATATATATATATATATATATATATATATATATATATATATATATATATATATATATATATATATATATATATATATATTTTATCAATTCTAATTTCTCACCACCACCACTTTCTTTTCTATTAATATAAAAGTTTTAATTTTTCCTCACTCAGTTTTATTACTTTCCTTATATACTTAGTATAATGTATAAGGAAAGTATTGTGACGGGGTAGAGAATTCGAGTTTTCGATGGGAGAGCACTGTTTGGATTTCCCGCTAAAGACTATACACGCATACACATACGCAAGCATGCACATACACACGCATACACATACAGACGCATAAGGATATACACAAAAACTTCGTCCTTTCTTTTGTACGATAAATGCTTAATTATTACTTGCCTTATATACATATAATGTATAAGGAAAGTATTGTGACGGCGTCGAAAATACGAATTCGAGTTTTCAAAGGGAGAGCACGTTTCAAGCATCTCTGATCACGAATCAAACATTTTAAAGGTGATGTCTCTCTGTGTGTGTGTGTGTGTGTGTGTGTGTGTCTGTGTGTGTGTGTGTGTGTGTGTGTGTGAGAAAGTATGGGTGTGTGTGTGTGTGTGTGTGTGTGTGTGCGTCAGTGAGTCTCTGAAGACGATATCTTACGAACACATAGAGCGATTCGAATGAAATTTAGTACAAAAATCAAAATTCCTGAATACTGGAAGCCTATTGTTTTAAAACGTAATCGAATGGTTCAGAACCCACCTAAATTTTCGAGTTAAATTTTGAAAAAATCATCAAAAAATCAAAACCTTTATTAAAGTTACGCAAGTAGACATTTCTTATGTAATTTTCCTTAGAAAACGATTGACATAAATTTTAGAACGCTAGTATGAATCGTTCTAGCGATATTGCACATTTTTTAAATAAATTTATCAAAAAAGCCCATAAATTAAAAAAAATATATTAACTGCTGAGAAACATGTTCACTTTTTATATGTAATATCATGCAATAAATTGGGTTACATCATTCTCGTGGATCTAGCTCGTTCCATTCAGGAGACAAGATACTTTTAGTAATACTTTTGTACTTGAACGCCAATAGTTATTTATCTGCTATAAGAATAACTTATTTCTTCGTCTATAACGCTTGGCGAGATTTTGGCACCGAATTTGGCGGAGTTTTTTTTTAAATGTTGCCAAATTAACGAAATCTCGCCAAATGGATAAAAATGCCACTAAATCAAAGAAACTGAGGACTAATTGACGAAAATTTAATATCTTGGAAAGAATATAAATATCTGTGAGAAAAACCTATTTTGTTTTTTTAAAAGTCGTAAATTCATTGCATTATATAAGGAAAGTCATGTGTTGCCACATAATTTTTTTTAATTATTGAGTGTTACATAAATAAATATAATTTAAAAAGCATAAACTTTGTGGTTAATGACCAATGTGTTATTTTTCAGCTACGGTAAGTGGACTCGCATCTTGAAGTAAATCGGGATGGTTATTGAGAACACAGGCAATGTACGAAGTTATACGATACGCACGAACATAAAAGTTATAATCTCTCAAAATAAATAGAATCTTTTAAAATATCAGTGTTGAGTATATTGGTTTTCCCACTTTGACCTCTAGAAATTTTGGCACATTTGGTTTCCAACCAAATTGTTATGCGACATTTTAGTAAGCGTGACTATTCATTCGGTCGTCGCCTAGTCTTATGTATTTTTATGGCGACAGTCTATTTCTTTCTCCCTCTAATTTCTCTTCATTCCCTTGCTTTTGTTACTAATTTAAAGGTTTTAAATTTTTCTCTCTTAGTTTTATTACTTTCCTTAAATACAATAACGTATAAGGAAAGTATCGTGACAGGATCGAAAATTCGAATTCGAGTATTCGACGGGAGAGCACGTTTCAAACATCCCTTACCACGAATCGCACATTTTTGAAGTGATGTGTGTGTGTGTGTGTGTGTGTATGTGTGTGTGTGTGTGTATGTGTGTGTGTGGAGACGATAACTGACGAACGACTGGACCGATTCGAACGAAATTTGAAACAAAAAAATATAATCTGTAGATACTGGAAGCCTATTGTTTTTATACGCAATCGAGTGTTCAACCCCCCCTCCCCCTAAATTTTCCGAGTGAAATATTAAAAAAATCGTCAAAAAATCAAAACCTCTGATAAAGTTACACAAATAGACATTTCTTATGTAATTTTTCATTAGAAAAATATTGACATAAATTTTAGAACGGTAACATGAACCGTTCTCGAGATATTGCACATTTTTCAAAAAAATTATCAAAAAGTTATATAAAATAAAAAAAATATTTTCTATTGATAAACATGTTCACTTTTCATATGTAGTACCATGCGATAAATTGGGTGACATCATTCTCGTGGATGTAGCTGGTTCCATTCATGGAAAAATATACTTTGAGTAATACTTTTGTGTTTGAACGCTAATAGTCATTTATCTGCTGTAAGAATAACTTATTTCTCCGTCCATAACGCTTGTCGAGATTTTGGCGGCGAATTTTGTGGAATATCTCCAACTGGGCGACTTTTTTAAATGTTGCTAAATTAACGAAAAACTCGCCGAATGGATAAAAGTGACACTAAATGAATGAAAATGACAGATTATTGACGAAAATTCAATATCTTGGAAAGAATATAAATGTCTACTATAAAAATAATCTTTTTTTTTTTTTTTTGCTGTAAAAGTAGTAAATTCATTGCATTATATAAGGAAAATCATGTGCTGTCCACATCAGATCTCTTTAAATATCATATCAATGCAGCCCGTTCCATTTTTTTACTTGGCATAATGGGTGGAGTAGGCTGCTTTATTAGCCTGTATTTATATATGTCACAGTGAATATGACATTTTGTGCAATTTTAAATAATGCACATTTTTTCTAAAATCGTTTAACCCTTTTTTAATTTTAATCGTTTAACCCCTTTTTTATTTTAATTATGAATTTAATCTGTATATTCCCAGTGTACTTTTTTAAAGACTTCTAAAGGCGTGTGCCGCGGCCAAAGAGCCATTTTCCTTTCAGATGAGCTCACAGCCGCAAGTTCAAGAGTACAGTGACCAGTCAGCACCCCTCCCCCTTAAAAACACGTGCAAAGATTTTGCATGCTTAACCCATAACGGTCAAAATTTCTTCGCAGCCAAAGACTTTGTTTCCCACAGAAACCGAAAACCCTGAATTCTGCTTCATTCACGTTAACATGGACAGTCATATGAGGAAGACAATTTTTGCTGTCAACTTAAGAAAATAATATGCCAAAGATACTCCCACCTAACAGTACAACTGGACAGAATTCGCAAATGGGACCACGATGCTCCAAGGTGGAAATCAACATCATATTCCCCTTTGATTTTAGCATTATTACAGGCTACGACCAATGAGAGCCACCCTAAGAACAGGAGTAGCCAATGACGTGTTTAAAACAGAGTGAGTTTAGCACATATGGTGTTAGTATAAAATAAATAAAAAGCAGAGGAGAGAATCGTCTGCAAGTGTGATCCGGCTTGTGCCTTCCACTCTGGACCTTTCTTCAGAAATGATGACTGCAAATTTTTACCTCTCTGTGCTGGTTGAGAATTGAGTGTACGAGATGTCGGACATAGTCCGGAGGACCCTAGCAGTACATTAGGCTTAATGAGCCTTAGAGGCGCGGTATAGTCCCTGATCCACAGAGGCCCATACGTTTTCGATTCACGAATGCATAGATGATGGCTACATAACTATTGGACGTGAAAGGAATGATTCTATTAAGGACGTATCTCGGAATGCTTACCAGATTTTAACTTTAAACAAGGACTGCATATCCCTAAGATACCTATAACCTGATGCGGAGGCCAAATAATATTGCCGAGTGCATAAATAAAGGGTACTACCTTAACAAACTGAAATACCATGTTTTTTTTCTGTGACAACGATTGTGGAAGCGACAAGAACCGGCTCCTCATTTTATTCAACGTAAATCATCTATTACTTTCTTTATATACATAATGTATAAGAAAAGTATTGTGACGGGGTCGAAAATTCGAATTCCAGTTTTCGACGGGAGAGCATCCCTGATCACGAATCAAACATTTTTGAAGTGATGTGTGTGTGTGTGTCAGTGAGACTGTGGAGACGATATCTCACGAACGAATGGACCGATTCGAACCAAATTTGGTACACAAATCACAATCCGTAAACACTGGAAGCTTATTATTTTTATACGCTATCGAATGTGAAGACCCCCTCACCTAAATTTTCGAATGAAATATTGAAAAAATCGTCAAAAAATCAAAACCACTAATAAAGTTACGCAAATAGACATTTCTTATGTAATTTTTTATTAGAACACAATTGACATAAATTTTAGAACGCTAGCATGAACCGTTCCCGAGATATTGCACATTTTTCAAAAAAATTATCAAAAAGTCATATAAAATAAAATAAAAAATATTTCCTGTTGAGAAACATGTTCACTTTTCATATGTAATATCATGCGATACATTGGGTGACATCATTCTCGTGGATCTAACTCGTTCCATTCATGAAAAAAGATACTTTTAGTAATACTTTTGTATTTGAACGCCAATAGTCATTTATCTGCTGTAAGAATAACTTATTTCTTCGTCCATAACGCTTGGCGAAATTTTGGCGCCGAATTTGGGGGAATGTCGCCAACTTGACGACTTTTTGAAATGTTGTCAAATTAACGAAAATCTCGCCAAATGGATAAAAATGACGCTAAATCAATGAAAATAACGACTAATTGTAGAAAATTCAATATCTTGGAAAGAATATTAGTATCAACTATAAAAAAACCCTATTATTTTGTACTGTAAAAGTAGTAAATCCATTACATGATATAAGGGAAGTCATGTGTTGCCCACATCAGATTTTTTTGTATTGCAATACTGTCTATGAAGTATTGGGATAATTTTAACAAGTTGAAATATTGAATCTAATGTTGTTTTCTATTTTTACACATCTAATACAAAACACAACATTTTGAGTAAATTATTTAAATAACTCTAATTTTAATATTATGGCATTCTTTTACAATGCCCAAATCTAGAATTGATTAAAATAATTTTTAATGATCACCCTCCACCCATAGAGACCTAAGGGGAAGAATAGACGAATCATGTGATGAATATTAAAATGTAAAATTGTAAGTATGAAAGTTACATAAATGATATGAAGAGATGCAATATAATTTGTAATCTATTTAGATATCGGTTAATCGATTATGCATTAATTTGTTGGTGTAAAACTCTACTAAGATTTTTAATAGATGAATATTCACTTCTTATTCATAAATATATAATATATCTATATATGTAAATAAAATACATTTGGATCCACACCGGCCTCCTGATTGCCTCTGATCTTATGGAATTAATTAATTATAATTATGCTGGATTTTCAGCTACTTTGGAGTTTTAAGTCTCCCTTTTAAAATGCTGACTGATCTTGACTGATCTGCTGATTGATCTTGTGTTTTAAGTAATAGACCAAAATTAATTATAGATTAATGGAGTATACATCTTTAATAAGTTTTAAGCAGTTTTACGCGGTCTATATGCTTCTTTATTGTGTATCAGGAATAATAACAGCCTTTACATCCTGATAATACGTTTAATGTCGGAGTCTCGATTTCCATGTCTATCACGTCATCCATGTCATTCCATGTCATCTGCTACGAATTCTCACTTTAGGTGTTCCGTATCTATCTATTCAATTATTTGTCCGCCTACTGCCTTGCAGTTACTCTTATACGATTGTTAAAAGAAGACACTATTTCTTGGACTGAAGAAATGGCAATAAAACACCCTCAAAACCATTATATTTTAAACAGTTCTTTATTAGAGGTTGTTAAGAGAAGAAACTGTTTGTTGCCTGAAAAGAAAGTGGCTCTAAAACACTCTCGAAACAATTGTAGTCACCTAATTTCCATATGTCTTGTTTTTAAGGAAGTATTGGAAGTTTTATTCTCATAAGTAGTAGTTTTATTTATTGTGCTTGGTTCGACATTCTCAGATGCATGACCAAAGGAAAAATCGAAAATTTCAAAAAAATCGAGTTAGCAGTGACGGTGCAAAGGAATAATCTGAAACTCAAAACCTCTTTGCTTAATTATCGATCATGTGTACTCTGTCTATAATTCTCAGATTCCATATCAACGAATATTTCAAAATTTGAAATTAGGTGGAGCGATGCAAATGATTTTTCAGAAGACTTACATCACTTTGCATCTCAAAAGCAATACATACACAATTTGATATCATTTCGTGCCAACCAATAAAACTGGTTATCAATAACTTTGACTAAATGTGTAGCTGTCACTTATAGTGACCACTAACCACTGAGAACAGGCGAAGCGTTTGTGAAATGGCTAGTTTCTAATGAATCGCGATATAACGTTTTTATAATTCGCAGAATCACAAGCATGCTGTATTTGTGGAAGATCAAATCACATAAAATAAAATGTCTTACTGAATTTACATAAACTTTCATGGCTAATTAAATCTTCTGATATGATTGTGACAGAAAGAAAATTTCATATTGTCATCGCAATTCCCTGTCCATTGTCATTTCATTATAAAACGATGGAGATGAGAAAATATACCCACCACCTTTATAACATACTGCCATTTCTGCTTGCGATGCAAAAAATTAATTAAATTTTCATTTAAAGGTAGGAAGGAATTTACTTTATAAAATTATGTCAGCATTCTGAAGTTGCAAAAATCATTGAGCATTTAAAGTGCATATGAATTCAGGGTCTTTTATGCTTAATTAGGTAGATATAATATCTATTTTTGATGAATTTCTGAGCGTGTATTGTGCTGTTAAATACTGAAAACACTATTCTCGTCCATTTAATTCAAAATTTCGTTAAGCCAACATGATTTTTATACAGTTCGCAATTATCCTCTCGTATCTTTAATTAATGATATCTTGCGAAATTTTGATTGCATGGCAAGGAAATGTTTCTGTTTGACTCATTGGACTGTGGTAAATAGTATTTTTATAATTGAAAAAAAAATTCTTTAGATGCCGGTATAAAAGAACTTTTACCGATTTAAAAGTACTTTTTCACTAAACGGTGTTCTATGATCAAAATGTTCATCAACATTATTTAAATTTTCACAATATTTCTTCTACCTTATTTTCATCTACCTTAATTAAAGCATTTTTTATTTTCCCTATATACATAGTATAATGTACATATAGGACAAAGTATTGTAACATGATCGAAAATTCGAATTCCAGCGTTTTAAGCATCCCTGAACTCGAATTTTACGTTTTTGAGGTGATTTATATGTGTATTTGTGTATGTGTGTATGCATGTGTGTTAGTATGTTTGTACGACAGTCTATGGATGCGGTATCTTACGAAAGAATGGAGTGTTTTGAATAAAATTTAGTGCGGTTATTACGATCTGTGATAACTGGAAGCCTGTTGATTTTAAACGCTAACATTCGGAAAAAACCTCCCCCCTCTCCAAATTTTCGAATGAATTAAAAAAAAAAATCAGGATATTCAGCAAAATTAAACAAATAATCATTTTATACATAATTTTTTATTCTTAAACGGATGACACAAATTTTAGAATGTAGTTTAAATCATTCTTTAGGTATTGCAAGTTTCTTAAATAAATGTATCAAAAAATTACAAACAATGAACAACATTAGGTATCATCAAATACATAACACTTGGTGACAATTTTGGCGAAATATCGCCAACATGGCGTCTTTATTTTAATGTAGTGCCAAATCTAAGAAAATATCGCCAAATTGACGTACATGACCCTGAAGTTACGAAAATAAAATAAAATTGATGAAATATTAATAATTAACGTATTTTATATAATATAATGGAGTATATTGCTTAGCAAATGTTAGCAATATTTTCAATTGCTATGTCTGTGCGAAATATAAGTAATTACTTTAAAACAATTTTACAAATTGTCAATCATTAAAAACACTAAATGTCAGTCAAATTGAAAAACACTGTGGATCTTGGCCATCATTTCGCAATTAAAAATGTAAAGTACTTGCATTTTATAGGGAAAGTCATATGCTGCCCACATGTTTAAATTTTTATATTTGGAACCATGGATCTACGATCATTTAAGATATATTTATTCGTGCAATCTTTGTGCAACACGCTGTGTATAAATTGCATAATGTAATAAGAGAAATCAACTTAATACAGCCAATGTTTCATCTTGACTGACCTGTTGCCAACAGCAATTTTCAAATTTATTGAAATGCAAGATGATCGAATCGATACTCCTCAAGACATGACATTGAAATAAACATGGAACATTTCAAGGCAATTAATAAAAAAAAAGGATGCTTTTACTCATTTTCTGCGGAGCTTCATAAATCTTCATGGGCTGTTAATCTGTCAGATTTTATCAACAGTTACATATCCAGATCATTTTGAACGCATAATTGCATGGCTATTAAGCACTTCGAAATCTGATGAAGATTAAATAAAGAAATTAATTTTGCAAGTAATTTCATTTGCAACAGCATTTGAGAATACATGATTTTCTTCGATGTCGGAAATTAATTATATGATTAGAACCATCAGTTAATGCCAAACGTTTAATGAAAGGATTTATGTGTACATTTAGGAAACGATGTGCTTTAAAAAAATCTGATGTGAACAGCAAATGACTTTTCCTATATAATGCAACAAATTCACTTCTTTTAGAATGAAAAAATGATGCATAAGATGATCTTATACATCCTTTTTTTCGCTCGTGAATCAACAATTTGTCGTGGATCTTATTAAGATCCACGACAAATTATTGTGATCGTTGAATTTGGCGCTGTTTCGGGATGGCAACATGTAAAACTAAATGCTTTAAGTACCCAATTAACTTATACTTCGTGAGACTCTAAAATAACCGTTGTCAATAGTGGTGCCGTCCACAATAAGCAATATAGTCAATATATTAAAATATTTGAATAATTAATTCCTCAAAACTTGGCGTCACTTTTTGCAATTTTGACATTTTGACTCAATCTGAGACAAAATATCACCAAGTGATATTTTTCTACATGAGTCGCCAAGTTCGCCAAATTTATTGGAGAGAATAGCATGTCTTACATATAGATGATTATTGGCGCATTTTTAGGTGTCAAAATACAAAATGATTACTTAAAATATTGGCTCTCGTGCATGAAACAAACTAGATTAACGAGAAAAGTGTTAACAAATTTGTCGCATAACGTTACATATTAACAAGAAAGATAAATCATGCATAAAGCATCGATTATGAAACAATTTCCAACTAAAACCGCTGAATTTATCGCATCTCTAAAATGCGATACATTCAGCGGTGATACTTTTTTATCACAGAACTGCAATAATTTATTTTACTTGAAAACTTAAAACTTCATCGAGAAAAACGAACTTTATTTAAATGACGCCATCGAAATATAAATCGTCTGGCTGTCTGTAAAAGTAGTGAACATTTCTTTCATTCACTTTTATTCCAGACTCCAGAGTTAAATAATGTTGAGTGAAAAAATTTCAGTAATTCTTATACAACTCATCTTACAATCACTTGTCAACATTCTCATAAATTGTCACAGTACTACAATAATTTATTTTACTTGCAAACTTAAAACCGTGGAGGTAAAAGTACTTTCTAACCACATGCTTGAAACTTCATCGAAAAAAGCAATGCTATAAAATCGTCTGCTTCTCTATGCAAAATCAATGAATATTTCATTCATACCACCTATATTCCAGACTCCAGAGCTAAATAATTTTGCGCTAAAAAATCAGCAATTCTTATACAACTCATTTTACAGCTTGATTTGTTTACATTATGCTAACGTTCAAATTTGACTTCGTGGTAGAAATAATCAAAGATGAGGATCATCTAAACTAAAAAATATTGTAATAGCGTCGGCGTAGAATATTGATGCATAGATGATAATAAAAAACAAAGCGGCTTCAGAACGGATGCAACGCTAAACCTAAATTTAAAAGAACTTTAAAAATCACGATTTTGACACTTTGAAAAAAGATGGATGCCATATTTTATTTTGAAGTGGATCAAGAGATCTCATCACATGATATGGGTATAATTATTATTTTAATTTTTATTTAAAAAACTTCCGAACATATTCTGCTGAATTTTTTTTTGTATATTTTATGGGATAATTTGAATATTTCTCAAAAAATTTCGAAGTAATTTGTGAATTTTTACTTCGCTTAAAAAATGTCTGAATAATTAGATTTCATAGAGGTCAGTGTGCTTCATTTTTTCAGCCTGGGTTTAATCCAAAACTATTTAGGTGATATTATTGATTTACATTCCCATATGTACCGTCTCAACAACATACTAAAATTTCATTTCGATAAAGTCATTTCTACGGCAGTTATCGTGCGAACGGACATACAGGCATAATGACCAAAGTCATAAACACTTTTCAACTATGTTGCAAAGTGTTAAAAATGAAAATATTTCGCAATAGTTAATACTTTTTTAACTTTACATGATTTTTCTGTTAAATGTATTTGAATGATTTGTTAGTTACCAGTACTAAAGTGAGTGAATTTTTAATTTTTCAATAGTTAATTCGCAAATTTTGCAATGTTTTAAGATCTGTTCATAATAGCATTATAAAGTTTGTATCCTTTGTTTTCTAATAACAAAGTACAACTGAAATGAATATTTATATATTATTTAGTTTATCATTTAGTTTATTTACAGTCATAAGTTTATAATGACTTTTCAAAAAAGCGTTTGAAAATTGGGGAGGGGGTCTTTCGAACATTTGAGTTCGTTTAAAACAGGGTTCCAATATTCCTTCTTTGCCATAATTGTACGAAATTATTTTTAAAATGCTTCATTCGTACGTGAGATACCGCGTTCATAGACTCACGGATATACAAGCACACACACACACACACACACACGCGCGCGCGCGACCACACACGCACACACACACGCACACACGCACACACACACACGCACACACACACACACACACACACACACACGCACACGCACACTCAGACTAATAGGCGCATTCAGTAAAGCTCACATACAACATAGATACACATTAACATACACACACAAACACACAACACACACACACACACACAAACACACACACACACACATACATACATCTCCTCCAAAGCATTCCGATACAAATTCAGGGCTTAAAACGTTCTTTTCAGTCGAAAACTCGAAATCGAATTTTCGACTCCGTCATAATAATTTTCTATTCATCATACATTAACATACACACACAAACACACACATACTAACACACACACACACACACACATACATCTCCTCCAAAACATTCCGTTACAAATTCAGGGCTTAAAACGTTCTTTTCAGTCGAAAACTCGAAATCGAATTTTCGACTCCGTCATAATAATTTTCTATTCATCATACATTAACATACACACACAAACACACACATACTAACACACACACACATACTAACCCACACACACACACATACATCTCCAAAACATTCCGATACAAATTCAGGGCTTAAAACGTTCTTTTCAGTCGAAAACTCGAATTTGAATTTTCGACTCCGTCATAATAATTTTCAATGCATTATACTAAATTATGTAATAGATGAAGTAAAAATGATACAAGACACTACAAGATTCTACTCATTTCCTACGAAGATTTATTAATCTTCGTTTGTCATTATATTGTCAGTACTCATTAAGCGTTGTTTCAAGATCAGTATGTAAACATAATTGGGTTCCCGGTGTCATGCATTTCAGAATTTAATGATGACTAAATGAATAAATATCGATTTGAGGGAAAATTTAATTTCCTAATTGTTATTATTTGTAACATCATTTCATAAATATTAATTAACCAATTGACCTTTGCTTATATCTTACATTGTTTCAGGAGTAAAATAACGCAGAGAATGCAATATTTCTGACTTGAAAAACTCTATAAAAATATTTATTCATTAGGACTATGAATTAATGTAAAATGTATTTCATTAGAATTGCATGTTGGATTACAAAATATTTTTTATTTAGAAGATTATTTTGAGCGACTGCCAATTTATACAATAAAACCCTAATACAAACATAAGTTTACATTAAGAATTCTGTTATATAAATTGAAATTGATTGTTTTATACAAAACTACAAAAAATATTGACTAAATATTAGAAAACGTAACCGGTGTTTCCCCTAACCCGGAGCACCAGCCATTTCCCAAAATGTTAGTCACTTAAGTTAGTCGATTAATATTGTTAAGAGACATAAAGATAGTTATCTTCAGACTATGACTAAAACGCATATTTTGTCTCACAAAATGGTGTGCTAACTGTAGTTTGGTGAGAAATCAATATCTAAAATTGAATTTTTCTAATGCTTGAAACTTGCTTCAAATAGTTAGGCTTTTTATAATTACCAAATCAAAATTTCATCAATAACTATAAATATTTTTGAGTTACCGCGCTTACATTACGGAAAGTAAAAATTCTAATTCCTGGAAAACTGCTTCTGAGAACTACAACGTATTGGCAATTGTGTAAATCACCTTCCATTTGAAAATACTCATTAAATATCTCTGCTCAATTTCAGTAAGAATATTTAAATATTATAAGTTTTTATTTTTTCTTTTGAGTTGTCTAAAACGGGAAATTAATCTAAAAGTATTGACTTTAGCACTTTTGAATAATTATGCCACTTCAGTAACAAGAGAATAAAATGACAAACTTTTAGAAAAGTTATTTTCAATTGTTTAGCATTTTTTTTTCAATTATGAACCTGCAACAAAACGCGCCTGCCACACAAACAATACAATCCGCTATATTTTGAAACAATAATATGAGATTAACAACTCAACCAAAAATCAACATAGATTATCATGGGAACTAAGGTTAAATTTCAGACATATTGAATTATAACAGCTTAATGACGTTATAAAAATTCGCAAAGTTGGTTATAGAGCACAAAATGCACTTTGTTGCAAAAAATTATATGCACACATAAGAAATTGAGCTACAGTCACGAAACTCGGCATGTATGTAACGTTTGAGGAGATATGCAAAAGATAATAATTTGAGAGAGAAAAAACGTTTTATTAGAAAATGGTGGCAGAATATAACAATTTAGTAAGTGGTAAATACTCCTTTGGTAGGTATACAAGACTATATTAGTTGCGGTATAGAGTCAATAAAGTTGCTTATATCCCTCTGCGGTAGATTCCGTCACAAATATTGGAACTGATCAACTGATTCAGTGGTATTCTATGAAGTCTGCAATTACCGTCCTGGAATATCCCTGATGTGTTCTATTGGTGATAGGTCTGAGGACCTGGATGGCCATAGGAGGGTACGAAACCCTCGAAGATATAGTTGAGAAAGTCATGCACTATGTGGTCGAGTTTTTCTTGTTGGTAAATGAAACATGGGTGGCATGACAGCATAGGTATAACAATCTGCTTCTGAATATAGTTGTCGTACAAGACAGACGTCAGATCTGAGAGACGTCAGATTGATCTCGTGCACAGCTCTCGGCTGTCCCACGAGATGACTTCCTAGATTGTTACACCAAGTATGATGGACGTGTGCTGCTCGACAACAGATGCAGGATTGGAACGCTGGCCAGTCCTCCTTCAAACACGTATTCCGCGGTTATCAACACTGTAAGAGAAGCGGGATTCATCGCTAAACAAAAATACCTCCAGCCGGACACTATCCTAGTTCATCTAAAAAATTTCATTTAAAAAAAATACCCTTCTCATCTTAAGGCGATTTGGTTTTCCGGGGTGTGTAATAATAAAATTCTTATTAATAAACTAAAAAATTGTATTCTCATTCCTAGAGAGATTTCCAATAAAGTTGACTAATCAATTTATGAGTGCTTTCTGCTTTTAGCTTCTTTTGATAAAAAAAATCTGCATTGTTCCAATACCTTTTATTTTATCTTTTGTGTTCTTTTTTCTATTATACACATTATATTACTTCATGCTTTTATTTTTTATTTTATTGTTGTCATTTTGTAAATACTGTATATAATTATCTAATTATCTTCTCTTCGACATTTTGTAAATATTGTATATATTTATCTACTTTTCGGAATTTTTCTATTTCCCTCTTTAATTTTTCGATTTTTAAAAAAAAATATAGATTCACATTCTTCTGGTGTTCTTTTTTTTTTTCGACTTTCCTTTTCTCGAAATTTTATTCTAATTCTCTTTCTCTCGGACTTCTAAATTCTTCTCTATAAACAATGTCATTTTAAAATTTATTATGTAAAACTGTCTGTACTTATTGTCTGTACTGTCTGTACTGAAACATATTTTCTTCAGATGTAAGTTTGAAAAATTTTCAAATAAATTTTGTAGTTAGCTGACCATGGAAGTCGGTTTCGGATGACTTCCATTCCTGGCCACTGAAACAGCTGCTGTAATTCTGTAAGCCCTAGGGCCAGTCGAGATGTCTGGGTCTCCAACTGTCCAACTGTCCAAGCTCAGCATTGCTGTCAGTCGTCTCTAAATAGTATCCCTTGATACAAGATGCATGGAGGATGACAAATGAATTCAAATGGTTAATAGCAACTTCATTGGCGTGGACATGGCTCCTCTCCTGACAGTCGAATCCTCTCAAGCAGTTGTTAGTCTGGGGCATTCTGAGCATCTGAGGCGGTTACATGTGCCTTTTCTGATTCACTGTCGCTAACATCGAACAACTACTATATCGTTCCGATCAAGTTGGTGACTGTTGGACAAACCAGCCATCTTTATGGCTGTGATACAACCTCTCTCTAAATCCGACAATAGTTCATAGCGCAGTCGAGTATGTCTCAAAGGCATCTTTGTACATAACTTGCAATATCGAAGCAAGAAATCCAGTTCCTATTGCCCTAGAGTGAGGTCACAGGTCGCTTTAAATTCTGCACCATGCTCCGTTCTCATGTGTATTGCATGAGCCCTATAACATCATTGGTGCTAACAGCTTGATCACTGGCATAACTTTTAAAACGGTATTTGAATGGCGAATTTCGCGGCTGTAGCTCAGTTTTTTATGGGTGCATATATTTTTTGCAACATAGTGTATATATATAAGGGGACAAAATCTACGCTCATCACAAATAGACGGATAGATATTAACTTTTCTCATGCGTAGTAGTTCAAAGAAATGTCAGAAACTAGATTTTTGTATTTTTCGATTTCCTTTTAAAAATCTGGACGCCTATAGAAGTAATTTTAAAATTTTTAATTGACTCGTTTAATTTTGTCTCTAAAACGTCACACTGACAGACTGACAAATAGACTAATTTTAAGCAATTTTGAGCGGAATGCAAAACGTGTAAATTTATAAAACCCGAATAGTGAGATTTTTTAATCTGTTAGACTTAACTATATGAAATACTAAAGGAGGTATAATTTATTTTAAACTACGATTCCAAAACAAATTTCACAAATCTCAATGGAAAATTAAAGGGAATTGCTTATTATTCCTTCGAAGTAACTTTAACACTTATCTTAAAGGCAATAAATAAGAAACAATAAAAGACTATTCATTTCCTGCAGAAATTTATAAATCTTCGTTTGTCGTTAAATTCTCAGTACTCATTAATCGTTGTCTCCGGGTCTGTTCGAAAGTGTAAATTGGATTATCGGTATTACTGCATTTCGACATTTAATGATGACTAACCGATTTAGTTTCATAAATGTTTTCATTTGTAGAATTACTTGATAAATGCTCATTATTCAATCGATATAAATTCAATTTTGTATTGTTAGGTGTAAAATAAAAAATAAGAATAAAACATGTCTGACTTGAAAATTCTCACCAAAAATATATTTATATAGTACAGTATTATAACTTAATGTTACACATATTTTACTTACTATGTGTAACTAGGTTAACAATTTCTTCTAAACAACCTCTTTCATTGTCTATTTTAAACGTGTCTTTAATGTTTTTTCTTATCTTGAGGATTTACATAGCAAAATTTACTTTATCTTTAAGTTTAGCTATGAAGCCGCTTATTGTTTTGATTTTATCTATCAAATTTTCTCCTCCATTTGTTCAAACTTTACTTATCCTTAAACTGAACTTTGTTCTGTCTGACCGTTTGCCTTTTAGATCGAGTCTTCTTTTCCGTCCTTCGATTTTGCGTCCCCAAATCGATTTAAATACGACCGAGTATTTACATTTAAACTGTTCTACCATTAACCCTTTGTTTAGTCCCATTCGTACCGATAAATTTAAGAATAAAAATAACATCTTAAGTCAAGCTGGGGTGTATGTTATCCCCCTTTTATCCCCTCAAAATAATTATAATTACTTTCCCTGCAATACATGGTAATGTATAGGGAAAGTATTGGAATCATACCGAAAATCGCAACTCGAGTTTTCGACGGATCTACACGTTTCGAGACCTCTAGAATACGAAAAAACTATTTTTAGCGTGACGTCTGTGTGTGTGTGTGTCTGTCTGTCTGTCTGTCTGTGCAGATTTTGTATCAACTCTAACTAAAAAAGTAATTGATCGAATTTCATAAAATTTGGTAGGTAAGTCACTTGTGCCGCATTTTTTTTTGCGAAATATCCCACAAAAGCTTGTATCCACGCTAGCTGAAAACTAATGGACCGAATTCCACGAAATTTGGTAGGTAAGTCAGTTATGGGACACCAGGGTGCTGATTAGATTTTGGTATGATTCGAAAAAGAATAACCTGCCGTTTTTTGCAAAATGGCTCGCAAAAATTGCCAAAATCTAAAATAAAAAACTAGGTATGCTGAAATATTTCCATAAAATGCTTGTTTAATACGTAATTTTTAACGAAGAAAAGAATAAGACCAATCCCATTACACTAGGACTAGCCGTTCTCGAGATATTTTAGTTTGTTCGTATTTTCTCCACGCCACCTTTAAAAAGAAGTCCAGTTATCAAATGAGAACGAAAATTGAATTAAAAGTGAATTAAATGTAATTAAAAAAAAGAGAACGTAAACATAAGTCTGCAGGGAAAGTCATGTGCTGCCCACATCAGATTTTTTTATATTGGAAGAACAAAACGTAATGTAGGCATTAAATTATCTGAACACCGTGGGATATTCAAAATAACAAACTTTCTACTGTCATTTTGCAAATTGCACTTAATGACAGATTTCTCCCAATCTTTGATAAAACCTTTCTATTAACTAATTGCAATAATCCCCTTAATATTTTTCTTTTTGAACCCCTTTTAATTTACATTTACCGCGATTCAATTTATAATTTCGATCCTGTCGAAACCCTGAGTTTTGTATGGCGTCTCATTCTCGATTCCCTGAGAGTTAAACCTTTGTCTGAATTTTTCGATATCTAGTTCCTCCTATTTTGCCACTTATAATCTCTTTCTTATATTTATTATTAGATTGGTGCAATGTCTTAATATCGCTGTATGCATTTCTGCAATTTCATAATGTTATTCAATTTTGTCTTGGTAATCCGACTAGTTATAAGAAAATTTTGATTCGCGGTTTTTTACTGTGTATATGAATCCATGTATTTTCTTCCATTAATGCATTGCCACTGATGAAGGACGTCCTCAAGAGCTTTGGCATGTTTGTATTATTTTTAACGTCCTAAATGGTGTCAAATAAAAATAAATTTTACTCTTAAGGTGTTGTCTTTAATATTCTTTAATATTTATATTTAATACTAGCAGCATACCCTTTCTTCGTACGGAATATGTTCGATTATGAGCTGAGATCGTAAAACGCGATCACAGATGGCAGCACTACCGCTTCGGGACGGACTCATTACAAAACATTATATCTCTATTTTCAATTACACTAATTAATATTTAGTGTTATTTGGTGTAATCCTGTCATTTATATTTCACTTCATGTTTATCGTTATTAATATGCTTCTTTCATATTATTAACGAATAGACATGGCGCATTTGAACAACGCGAACTTAAGTTTCGTTTTAAAGAATGTGGTAAGTGTAGCGCTGTGAGCCATGTGCTAAAAACAAGAGTCAAGTCCATCTGTGAACCGCTTTAGGCGGTCAATTATTCCTTTGTTAAAAGAAATCTCAATTCTTATCCATGATGTGTAACAATTAATTCTTTTGAAGTTGAAGGATGTGTCCTGCATTCTTGTTGGTGGATATTTTAAATCATAGGTGAGTGCTACTCACTTATTCCTTGTGAATCTTGAACTTTACAATCAAATCTTTATATGACTGTAGAACCAAAATTCTGAAATCCAAAAGCTGTCTATTCTTTACAGACGATATAGAGAAAATGTATCGCTAGATACTGGTCAATCCAATGCATGCAGACTTTCAAAGAATTCTTTGGCGATTTCGTGTAGAGGAGTCTATAAAAAGTTATAAATTACTATCTGTAATTTATGGCACATATTGTGCACCATTTTTAGCAATTAGAACTTTACATCAGTTGTCACAAGATAATAATTTCGAGTTTCCAAAAGCTGCACGAGCTATTCCTG
Organism: Amaurobius ferox; assembly: GCA_951213105.1. Lineage (NCBI taxonomy): Eukaryota > Metazoa > Arthropoda > Arachnida > Araneae > Amaurobiidae > Amaurobius > Amaurobius ferox. The sequence goes on along the minus strand of OX578144.1, from coordinate 113,923,200 downwards.
AGGATCTTTACGTTGATGACCTTCTGACTGGAGGTAATTCTGTGAAGGAAGCTACACGCTTGGTGGTTGACTTAAGTCATGTGATGAAGAAAGGTATTTGACACTTCTGAAGTGATCGTCGAACGTACCTGAAGTACTCGATAATCTATCTGAAGACCCTGAGTCTCCAATTCAGACTGTAAATATTGATGATGTTTCGATAAAAATTTTGGGTTTGGTTTGGAACGTCAAGGAGGATAATCTGCACATTAATATTTCTGAGCCTAAATCGGTACCCACCAAAAGAGAACTGTTGTGTGTGGTTGAGCGGATCTTTGACCCTTTAGAATTTATATCACCCACCACCATCATGTTGAAAATAATGATACAAAAGCTTTGGAAATATAAAGTTTCCTGGGACGATCAAATTCCAACTTCCATCATCAAAACATAGACGGAAATATGTTTTCAAATCAAAATCCTTAAATTAATTAAAGTTCCTAGAAATTTGAAAAATTTCATACCATCTGATTCTCATGTCCAACTTCATGGTTTTTGTGACGGTTCCGGTAAGGCTTATGCTGCGATTGTATGCCTACGGATTACTTCTACTGATGGAAAAACTTCAGTAAGTTTGATTGCTGCAAAAACTCGTGCCAATCCCTTAAACATATCACGTTGCCTCGAATTGAACTTTGCGCTGATATGTTACTTGCAAAATTATGTGCTACAATTATTGAATCAATACCCATAACTACCCATGACATATATATTATTGTAGTCAGACTGTCGAATCGTTTTGAGTTGGATTTATGCACCACTCACCAAGGGAAATCAATTCGTAAGTAACAGGGCAAATCAGATCAAAACTCTTGTCCGACTGGGAAAGTGGAAGCATGTGAAATCATCCATGAACCCTCCGGATTGCATTTCCAGGGGCATTCTACCACAAAATATCTTAAATCACCACCTTTGGTGGAGCGGCCCTCAATGGCTTTATTCAGATCACTTCATTACAAATCCTGAAGATGAATCGCAGATGATCGAGACTCAACCACCAGATGAAAGTGTTAGCCACGTCGTACAAGTTAAAATGATTCCAGAATTTGTAAACATGTTTTCATCCTTTACGAAGCTACTACGTGTTTTGTCAATTTTTGCATTGTTTTATTCATAATTCCAGAAAGTCTGCTGCAACACGCACAGGGAATCTAAGTGCGTCAGAGCTAGCAAATTCTAGCTTGGGGTTGGTTAAGATTATTCAAGAGCATGCATTTCATACAGAGTTTTGGCTATTGAAAGACCAGAAAGCTCTGCCGTCTTATAACAAATATTTACCATTGAACATTTTAGTGGATGAGTCTGGGCTCATTCGAGTTGGAGGACTATTATAATAACATCCATTGTTGACCACTGATCAAAAGCACTCAATGCTTTTACCGAAAGGTCATTTTATTACGAGATTGAACATTAAGCACTAGTACGAAAAACATTTTCATGCGGGTGCACAACTAGTGCTCTCCCTTATTCGACAAAAGCTTTGGTTTGTTGGTGAAAGATCAACCGTGCGTCAAATCTTTAGCAAGTGCATTTTGTGCAAAAGACTTAAAGCTCAATCTCGCCAGTAAATTATGGGCAATTTGTCTGCTCATCGAATCACACCAGTACCTCCATTCTCAAATGTGGGACTGGATTTTGCGGGTCCATTCATAACCAAGCCAAACGTTCCTCGAAGCAAAATCAAATTAAAATAGTACATTTGTGTCTTCATTTGCATGTGAACCAAAGAATAACATCTAGAAGTAGTTTCTGATTTATCCGCACAAGTCTTACTCGCAGTATTACGAAGAAGACTGGACGTCGCGATTGAACGTCGAGACCTTTCTTCCAACATTTACTCCGATAATGAAAAAACTTTAACGGTGTTTCAAATCAACTGAGCTTTTTAAAATACTTCAAAAAGCAGATATTCAAGATTTAGTTTCTAGTCATTCCAACAAGTGGCATTTCATTCCACCGTATTCTCCCCCACTTTGGGGTCCTTTGGGAAGCAGCAGTGAAACTTATCAAAAATCATTTGCTCAAGTCTTGCAAAGGGATCATATTGACTTTTGAAAAGTTAACTACTCTATTGTACCAGATTGAAGTGTGCATCAATTCTAGGCCTTTAACACCTATGTTATCGGATCCTTCTAACCTACGAGCTCTCACACCAGGACATTTTCTGATCGGAGCTGCCCCCTTGGAAATACTTGATTCAAGTCCACCTAACACACACTATTTATATTCTTTTTGGCAAGTAGTTCACAACCTGGGGATTCAGTTTTAGACCAGGTGGTCCAGAGCCTATCTTCATCATCTTCAACAGCGACTTAAGTGGAGATCTCAGCAGCCAAGCCTCAAATTCGGAGATGTGGTAGTTCTTCATGACACCCAGTCTCCCCCATGCAGTGGAAACTCGGTACAGTTGGAAAAACATGTCCAGGACTTGATCATCGAATACGTGTAGTTGCCACCCAACCACGTGACTGTAAAGTGACCTGTCCGAAATCCAAAGTGACTCTCCTTTGCCCGATACTGGAGGATGTTCTATTTTGAGCTGAGATCGTATAAAGCGATCACAGATTGCAGCACTACCGTTTCGGGACGAACTCATTACAGAACATTTTCTCTCCATTTTAGATTACATTAATTAATATTCATTAAGTATTATTTTATGTAATCCTCTCATTCATATTTCACTTCATGTTTATCGTTATTAATATGCTTTTTTCATATTATTCACGAATAGATGGCACATTTGAACAACGCAAACTTGAGTTTTAAGGAATGTGGTAAGTGTAGAGCTGTGAACCATGTGCTAAAAACAAAAGTCAAGTCCATCTGTGAACCGCTTTAGACGGTCAATTATTCCTTTGTTTAAAAAATCTCAATTTTTATCCATGATGTGTAATAATATATTCTTTTGAAGTTGAAGGATGTGTCCTGCATTCTTCTTGGTGGATATTTTAAATCAAAGGTGAGTGCTACTCACTTATCTCTTTCCGGTCGGCGGCATTCCGGAACTGCCGTGGCCCAAAGGACGGAGCCCTTCGCTTCCAAACTATTCCCAAAGGACGGCTAATTTTTTGCTCTACCCCTAACTCTCGAAAAAACTTCACTAAAAATCAACTATTTAACACAGAAATATATTTTTTTCAGGAATGAAGGAAATATTTATTTTCTCTTTGATGTATATTTTTCATACAAATCTCAATACAAAATACCTGTTAGCTGGTTCCATTCTTTTATCCAAAATAAACGAATAATTTCATGACCGCACATTCCTCTAAAACCCAAACTTAAAAAAAAATAGTCTCTTATATTCCTATGATTCACCAACGAAATCATAAAGCTGAAATCAAAATGAAAACCGGAACTCAATTATGAAATAGCTGATGCTACGAGAAGTGCTTTTTGTTTATATTACAAAACCATGTTTCACCACTCCAAATGGAGAAGTGATGAATTGGATCCTTCCTATGCCAAGGTCAAGTATCTGCAAAATACATTGAAGTTGTTCGAATGGACATTTAACGCCATCTAGTTGACAAATAAAAACGTTCCATATGAAAGCGCGCACCCGTGATCACCGTCTTTTAGGGTAAAGTTTTCTCCGACGCGATTGCGTGCCGGCCGTCCTTGAATGCAAGTTCGCAGTCGACACTCGGGCGCGTCAACCGTCCGGAAAGGGTTAGTCCTTTTAAATTTTGAACTTTACAATCAAATCTTTATATGACTGTAGAACCAAAATTCTGCAATCCAAAAGCAGTCTTTTCTTTACAGCCCACTGATCTCTAATGAAAATAATTCTATGAGTCTCGACAGAGTATGTAATATAAAAATACTTAAAATTCATAATCATGTGCAAATTATGTATTATAATATTCTAAATGGCATTGTTATCCAAAGAATTCTATTAAAATCATTAAATTAGGCTCCTACAAACGAAATTTAAGAATCTCTGTTCTTATAATGCAAAATTATCTTCCCAGGAAGATCTGACGAATGAAATATCCTAGTTCTGCTTGTAAACAAATTTACAAGAAATGTGAAATTAAATCAATATTTGTCAAAATAAAAGCGCTGATGCTCTATGGGAAGCTGTGTGCGACCGCACTACTTACACTCTTGAATATTAGAATATATATATTCCTGTGTATCAGTAGAAGACTACCCGTCTTCAATATATGATTTTCAAATATATTTCCCAAAAAATAACAGATAACGTAATAAATTGAAAATGTCAATAATTCCCCTAATATTTAAACCCAAAGGCCGTAATTGATGCCCATATATTCCAAAACAAAAGTGCTAAAATTATATGGAAAGATACACCCCTACTACTTACATTCTCGTAGATTAGAAAATATACCCGTACATTAAGAAGTTTACTCGTACTACATAGCCGTTCGTCGTACGGAATCTATAATATAAATAAGCATAAAATCCACAATGATGTCTAAATTCCTATACTATTCTAAATGACATTGTTATTCAAAACATTCTATTAAAATATTTATATTAATGCTCCTAAAAAAAGTTTAAGAATCTCTGTTCTCGCTATACTGCAGAATAAAAAAGCCTGATCCCATTGGCAGACAAATTTGCAAAAAATATGAAATTGAATATTGTATATATGCCAAAATCAAAGCACTAAAATTATAGCGGAAGATATATATACCCGTACTACTTATATTCCCGAGTATTAGAAGATATGCCCATGCATTAGTAGAAAATTACATGTGCAACAATATATGAATTTCAAAAATCCTTGCCGAAATACAACAGATGACGTGATAAAGTGAAAAAATCAATCGATTCCAATATATATCAAAATGAAAGAGCTAAAATTGTATGGGAAGGTAAAACCGTACTACATATATTTTAGAAGATATACCCGTATACTAATAGAAGAATACCCGTACTACAATATATAAGCTTCATTTTTGCCAAAATAAAACAGATGACATAATAAATTGAAAATACCAATAATCCCAAAGAAATGTTTAAAAATCCAGTTAAAAATGCAATTTTGATAAAAAAAATTTCATATACATTTCTTTATTATTGACACTTTATAACAAAGTTGAAAAGTGTTTATGACTTTAGTCAGTCTGTCTGTCTGTCTGTATGTCCGTTAGCACGATAACTGCCGTAAAAATTACTTTATCAAAATGAAATTTTAGTATGTTGTGCAGACGGTTTGTGGGACCTACGGGAATATAACTGAATAATATCACCCAATTAGTTTTGGATTGAATCCGGGTAGAAAAAAATGAAGTACATTGAACCCTATGAGACCTAATTCTTCAAACATTTTTTAAGCGGATTTGAAATTCACAAATTGCTTCGAAAATTTTAGGTAATATTCAAATTGTTCCATAAAATATATAAAAAAAATTCAGCAAAATATATTCAGTAGTTTTTTAAATAAAAATAAAAATACTAATTTCACCTCTTATATGAAGCGATCACGTGACCATGATATGAAAAGAACACGTGACCCACTTCAAAATGATATATGGCATCCATCTTGTCTCAAAATCGTGATTTTTAAATTTCTCTTTAATTCAGATTGAGTGTTGTATTCGTCCTAAAACCGCTTTATTTTTTCCAAAATTCTGTGCATTTACATACTGAAACAACGCAAGTACAATATATTTCCGTTTAAATGATCATCCAAATTTGATTATTTCTACAACGAAGCCTATTTTTCACTTATGCAAAATGTAAACAGCAAAATATGCAGAATGAGTTGCATAAGAATTGCTATATTTCTGTAACGCAAAATTATTTAACTCATGGAGTCTGCATAGCTGATATGAATGAAATATTTATTGATTTTACTGAGAGAAGGTCGATTTTTTTCGATGAAGTTTTAAGCATAGAGTTTAATTACTTGTAGCTCCATGGTCTTAATTTTTAAATAAAATAAATTATTATAGTATTGAGATGAATGAAATGAATGGGAAAATGTTATAAATGAAATGCTGCTTTTATAGAGAGCCAGGCGTGTTATTTTTTCTATGACGTCATTTGAATGGATTTCAGTTGTTTTTGATGAAGTTTTCAAATATAATAAATTATCGTACTATTATGATAATTTTAAAAATATTACCGAAGAATGTATCGCATTTTAGAGATGTTTAAACCAGGCAATTTATATTTCGATGCCGTCATTTGAATGAAGCTCATTTTTTTCGATGAAGGTTTCAGTTTTCAAATATAATAAATTAATATAGTATTGTGATAAGTTTTAAAATATTACCGAGGAATGTATTGCATTTTAGAGATGTTTAAATAAAATTGCATTGAAGTTGGAAAGTGCTTCATAATCAATGCTTTAAGCATGATTGATATTTCTTGTTTAAATTGGAAGAGATTTAATAAAAATCGAATGCCGCATGAACACTTTAGATATAAACGAAATGCTAAGCGACATGACATCATTTTCTTCAAATAAATTTATGGGAAAAAATATCGTCTGCATAATACTATGTCTATGGCCTGTTTAACTGCTTGTTTTTAATTAATATCTGGATAACCCCTGGTCATAGAAACTCCAAACATGGACTAAATTTTAAGTGGAGTAATTCCGAGCCTACCCGCAGAATTTTATAAAATTCGATTTAGCCGTTCTATCGTGATGATGAGACAAACAGACAGACCGACAGATTTTCAATTTTATTCATATAGATATGTGACGTTTAATGGTCTTTGCTTTATAGCGAAGTAGAGTTCAATTGCTCCAAATCAACATTGGCGAACTGGCGAAATGCACCAACTTTACACAATGGATGTTCATTACGCGCAACAAGTTTATTCATAGCTATACAATGTATAAGGATAATAGATAAACTACGATTATAATATAATCGTGGTTTATTTTTTGTTCTACCTTTTGCAATTCACTGCGACCTTAATCGGCGCAGCTTTCTAGATGTAGACGGAAAGCTCTACTTATCCATGATCAAACGAAATCATTTATCATATAGAATACACTTTTAGAATATTATGGGTACATATCAATAGTACAAAATATATTTCACTTTTAATATTTCGCGAACACCCTTTTATAGACAATATATACACTACCCTCCAAAGGTTAAACCCATAAAGTAAGTCATGCCTAATTCATTCGGCATTGATCGGCATTGATCGGCATTGATCGACTCCAGCTTTCACAGAAAGTACTCTGAGTTATTTAGTTATACAAACTTCAATACTCTGAGTTATACAAACTTGAACTGAGTTATTTAGTTATACAAGAAGATATAAAGCATATACATGCAGGGATTTAATTATTTCTAAATTGTTACAATAAGAGATATGGGAATCACACTACCAGGACTCAACGATATTATTGATCTGGTTGCTTCTGTTATCGTTCAGACCAGTGGCGGCTCGTGAGCCAGATATAGAGGGAGGCGCTCATCTATGTATTTATGTATATATATATCCCTCAGTGTATGCCAACTACGTCTTTTAGACTTCGAGTTCGTCGTTTGTCCGGCACTGATAAATTGGTTCTGGCGTTACCTCGAAACAGCTGTATACCAAATTATTATTTTACTTGCGCTGATATACATTTGCAAGTTTCTTTAAAATGAATAAGAGCCTATTGTAACCATGGAAAATTATTTGAATACATTTCTAAATAAATTTTTATCAAATTTGTAAAAATTAAATACTCTCAGTCGTATGCATGTGCAGTATTATTTTCTGATTAGCGCAAATGTTTGTACACCCAAAATGCACACAATTTCTCTCATATACACTCTATGGCTAATAGTTTTGTACCTGAACGTCCTTGTAACCCAAACAGTAACATAATTAGAGAGCGAACACCATCTAAATCTACGTCCGTTTATATGTAGAAACGGAAAAACTATTTTAATACAAGTTTAAAAATGAATTTAGAATTTACAGAAAATTCTTATGCTTTGTGCTTATCTCTATTTGTCTTTAAAATGATATGAGCGAGTTCTGCCTGCTAGCAGTCACTATATATAACAATCGGTTTCTATAGCAATAAGTAGTTAGCTCGTTGCACGGGTGCAACAAAAGTGGATCAAAGTTTAGAGTGAGCAGATCGAGTGGGCCCATTGTAGAGTAGAAAATACAGTGTGAAAATTGCATCAAAATCGGAGCAAGAGTCACTAAGATAGATAAAAATATAAATATGAAAAAGAGGAGGGCCTCCCCTCTTCCACCACGGTTGTTTCATATTACATAATAACAGACGATGTTTGTGTGTCGACGTGTGTGTGTAAGATCTGTAGCGGAAAATGTAAACATCGTACTGCCTTGAAATGTCGTGCACGGATATTTCAGGAACCAAGGCGATGCATTTTTGTAAAACCGAAATATGAAATTGAGGCTACTTAAAGTAAAAGTTAAGCCCAGAGGGTTGATATAATAAGGTTGTATATCTAAGTGATTGCCACCAGCAAAATCTAAATCGCTCAATTAGAAGGCGAAATAAGAAATTTGGGGGGATGGGGGGGGCTAACCGAACTAAAAGTTACGTCCAGCGAGCTGACACAATAAATATGTATATCCAGTTCACATATACAAATGGTGCCGGGACTATAGCCACTAGCGGAATCAAAATGGCTCAATTTTAAGAGCGCCGAGATGTGAAATTAGAGGAGGACTACTTAAAGTAAAATTTACGCCCAGGGGATTGATACGAAAGATATGTATATTCAAATGGTACAAAGACTGTAGCTACTAGAAGATTCAAAATCGCTCAATTTAGGAACCGAGATGTAAAATCGTGCGGACTAGTTAAACTAAAAATTACGCTCAGGGGGGGTTGAATAAAACAATATGCGTGTCCAGACGATACGCGTATAGATTGTGCAGAGACTATAGCCACCATTAGATTCAAAATCGCTTAATTAGGAAGCGAGATGAAAATTGTTTGGACTACCTCAAGTAAAATTTACGCCTAGGGAGTATCGGAGTAATATTGGTCTTCAATGAAATTAGAAGCAAAAGAAGGGGGATTGAGTAGTCGCCGCTGAAGGGGGGGGGGGGAGATTTTAAGGAAAACAACGCCAGATCAAAGAATCAAGTATCAGATTGAAAATTGATTTTTAACATTCTTCAACAAATATTTATAATTTTTTCAATCTTCAATGTTAAATAGCTGAAAAGTAAGACAGCTGAGTTAATCAAGAGACCCACCCCCCTCAGACAACACATTTCTGAAAGTGTCACTAAAAATATTCACGGGCATGCCACAAATACAATTATCGTGACTTTTAAACAATTAAGAGGTCAAACGCATTGAAATTTATCACAAACAAAGCATAGAACTACCCTAAATCAGGAATGATCCCCTTTCCGAAGGACAGAACCACCCTACATCAGAAATCCCCCCCCCCCGGCCGGGCGCTTATGCAGCGAAATTAAACTGAGTGGCCCAAACAATGCATTTTTCTACCAAAAACGAAGAACGGAAACCCCCAAAATACCATAAATAACCCCCACTTATTTAATTAAGTGAAAAGCACAAAATATATATCGAAACAATTTTGAATTTCTATTTTCTGTATCTAATACTACTAAACTATTTCTTCATGAACCAAAACTGAAAAAACTAGGTCAATAGGATCAATAAAATAAATCAGAATATTACATAAATACAGTAATTTATTTTCAAATATTTATTTAAACATCCAAATTTATTATTTTAAAAAGAAGCGAGAGAGAAAACACACATTTATCAAGAAAAATTCGAGGCCAAATTAGCCAATTCGAGTCAGTAGTTCACAGCATTCGTTCCTTCTTTGGCTGAACGATTCGATGTGAGCCGCGGTAACCGGCGCGGCTCTCATCGGATTGGAATACTGCAATGTCTGTTTTTTTAACTGAAATTTCTATTGCCATTGTATTAACATACCATTCTTTCTATCAGCCAGAGGCCGATAACGGGGCGCGGCTCTCATTAAAATCCCTCGTCTTTCCCTACAATGCAGTATTTTTCCCTATAAATTTAATATACGTATTATGAAAAGAGCATAAGAGATTCTTTGAAAGTCAAAGTTTTAGTGCTGCCATCTAGTGACAATTTTATCACCTATTTCCAATAATTCGACTTTTTAGTTGAAATAAATTTCAGATAATTTCCTTAAAAATTGTAATTAACCTATATAACTAAAGGAATTTGAAGTGCTTGATCAAGGGGATCCGCGCGGCCCCGCGGCCCCCTGAATAGCCGTCCCTGGTCTAGACTAGCACACGTCTATTGTCCAATTACAGGGCAAATTTCGATTCGTCTTGAAGAGAACATTCACCCATTGTGTTTGGGTCCGAATCGCGTAACTATTGGAGAGCACTGTATATACATATTGTTTATAGATTGATCAATCATATTACTGTAAGGGTAAGTAAATCTCGGAAATTTAGGCAAGAATGCTTTTAAAAGTTTGACTTCTTGTATCATATTCGAAGGAAGCTTTTCTTTAGGTTTTTAATGCCTTTATTTGCCTGTATTGGCCAAAATTTATCTGATATATCGATATTCCATTTCTAACACTTTACAACATAGTTGAAAAGTGTTTATGACTTTGTTCATTCTGTCTGTCTGTCTGTCTGTATGTCCGTTAGCACGATAACTGCCGTAAAAATGACTTTATCAAAATGAAATTTTAGTATGTTGTTCAGACTTTCCCGTGGAATCTACGGGAATTTAAATGAATAATATCCCCTTATTAGTTTTGGATTGAACCCGGGTTGAAAAAATGAAGTACATTGAACCCTATGAGACCTAATTCTTCAAACATTTTTTAAGCGAATTTAAAATTCACAAATTACTTCGACAGTTTTAGGGAATATTCAAATTATCCCATAAAATATATAAAAAATTTCAGCAAAATATATTCAGTAGTTTTTTAAATAAAAATTAAAATAATAATTACACCCTTTGTATGAAAAGATCACGTGACCCACTTCAAAATAAAATATGACATCCACCTTGTGTCAAAATCATGATTTTTAAATTTCTGTTTAATTCATATTGAGTGTTGTATCCGTCCTAAAACCGCTTTAATTTTACTTAAATTATGTGCATCAACATACTGAAACAACACAATTACAATATATTTAAGTTTAAATGATCATCAAACTTTGATTATTTCTACCACGAAGCCTGATTTTCACTTATAAACAACAAAATATGTATAATGAGTTGTATAAGAATTGCTGCATTTTTTAACGCAAAATTATTTAGGTCATTTAGATCATTAAATTATTTAGGTCTGCAAATATAGCTGATATGAATGAAACATTCATTGATTTTACACAGAGAACCAGACGATGTTTTCGATGAAGTTTTAAGCATGGAGTTAAATTACTTGTGCCTTCATGGTTTTAATTTTTTTAATAAAATAAATTATTATAGTATGGTGATGAATGGAAAAAATTTTATGAATGGAATGCTGCTTTCATAGAGAGAGCCACTCGATTTATATTTCAATGACGTCATTTGAATAAAGTTAATTTGTTTTCGATGAAATTTTCAAATAATAAATTATTAGTTTTATGATAATTTTAAAATATATTACCACCGAGGAATTAAAAAAATTAAAATTTAAAAATATTACCGAGGAATACAATTTTTTTCGATGAAGTTTTCAGCAGAGTTTAATTACTTGTGGCTACATGGTCTTAATTTTTAAATAAAATAAATTATGATAGTATTGTGATGAATGAAATGTATGGGATAATGTTATGAATGAAATGCTGCTTTTATAGAGAGAGCCAGGCGTGTTATTTTTTCTATGACGTCATTTGAATTAATTTCAGTTGTTTTCGATGAAGTTTTCAAATACAATAAATTAATGTAGTATTGTGATAAGTTTTAAAACTATTACCGAGGAATTTACCGCATTTTAGAGATGTTTATATAAAATTGCATTGAAGTTGGAAAGTGTTTCATAATCAATGTTTTATACATGATTGATCTTTCTTGTTCCTATTAAAAGTGACACACACATTTGCAAGGAAAATAGAAATAATTACAATCTCCTATTGTTAAAAGTTTGGATCTGGAATAATCCAGCTCAATATAAATTATATAATCACATACATTAGCAAGGAAAATAGAATAAGTTGCAACCTTCGCATTGTTAAGAGTTTGGATCTGGAAGAATCCAACTCAATAAGAATTGCATAACATATACTATCTAAGCATTCCATTCGTTCCGATTTAACTTTTAATCAAATACACTTTTCAAAGTCGGCTGGCATTATTAGTTATCTTGCGAAAAGGAGCGAAACATTGGTAAATGCCTTGAAATTATTAAATAATGAATTTGGTGAAAATAAATCTGTTCCAAGACAAAAACCTAACATCGTGAGTGAAAAATATAAGCGAGGTTTTTTAGTAAATAATGACTCGGAAAAAGTAAAAGAGTATATCTAAAACTTCTCGTAGCAGATATTGATAATTCAGCTGTTATTAAAATGTGTCCTTACACATTTTCTCAGTTTTAATTAGCTACATATTCCCTCCGTAGAAGTCGAAAGATGATTTTCGATGCATGGCTTTCTCCACAATTGACACAACCCATGACCATTAGACCTCGATATGAGATTCACTAATGACTGGTCATGGACCTGGATTAATTTGGACTTCAATAAATTTTACATTGACAAAGATACATAAACTATATACAATATATAACAATGATGAATTTCATTATGTACATTATTTAATAATATTATACAAAAACAATATTAATGGGAAAATATAATGAAGAGAGAATTTATGGCATAAAAGTCATACACAAGGTTCCTTAGAACAATATTACCATATACTCTAAATGCGTAACAATATAAGAAACAAGATAAAAACTTGAAACTATATATGATGAATTTTCAAGAAGATTTATATGTTAATACGTAAAATTACAGTTATAACTTACATATAGAAGCAAAACGGACTTTCGTTTTCTTTAACGAAATTGTATTCGTTTCTTATTTTATTAATATTAAATTTCTTTTTCTATATGTCTTAATTCATTTACTGACATTATTAACTGATGGGATGGCTGGAAGTTAAATATTTGTTTGATGGGCAGCACTTATAAGGGTGTTCCCAAGTTATAGTTGCGGTTCCAAAATTGTAGCAGACACAAGTTTTTCTTGGTGTTATTTCATGTATCGACTATTTCATGTGGGCAAGCACATAGATGCGAAACCGGTCTTTGAATGCTGTTATTTGCAATAGTTACACGATCCTATTTTAACGTGGAGAAACTGCAGTCTTTTTAGACCTTTCAAAAATTACCTATGTCTGAATATTTTTACTTGCATAGTATCGACCATTAGACAGAACCTATCGGAACCGGATTTTTGATAAAAACAACTATTTTCGACCCTAAGCACCATCTATATTGTTGAACAAAATGAAACTCATTCAAATAAAGTTGCAACTTCATGTTTTAAGAATGTTAGTTTCGCTGTATTTGACAAATTTTGTAGATAACTGTATTCATGAACACAAGTTTCGCGCTTATTGTAGAGAAAACAGAATTACACACAGGTTGAAATTCTATTGCTCAAACTTTTCCGAGAATACAATATATTTTATGCCAAAATAAATTAACATACTATATTACTGCAAAACGATTTATCATGCAATAATTTAATTCGTACAACAAAATTTTATTTGTTCACTCATTCATTTCAAGACATAATGGCTGGTGTTCTTTGTTTTACGTGCTGCTTGGAGCGCGTTACATTTTAATTGAAGTATTTTTTGTTGAGACCCAGACCGTCCGACCTACCAGAAAGGTGTAAGGTAAGAAGTATTTTTTGTGTCCAACCATTGTGTAAATCCTTTTTCGAAATATCCCAGGAAAATACGTAACGAGAAAACTTTTTCTCTTCAGAGTGAATCGAGTACTAACAAGTAAAATATTGTCCACATCTTTTCAAAGTTGACAGATAATTAAGCCAATTTTGGGAATGCATTTGAATATATAAAATGTGGAAAGATGAATTAAGTTAGAAATTTTGTTTTCTTCTTTAAATCTGAAACATCAGTAATACATAGTTATTTTTGAAAACATATTTATTGATATGAAGTATAACACAATTGAAATCAAAGTCATAAATCTAAAATAATCAGATTATGGCAGTTAAAAATCCGACTTAAACCTCTATCTTACGCCAATGTAATCCGGCATGCTACGGCAGAAATTCATCAACATGATTAGGAATAAAGCCAAATAAAGCCAAAGCCGCTAGAAAAAAAAGGCTTGTTTGTGTGTCTCTTTGAACCGAAATCGGACTAAAATAGATTTATATAGAGTATTTCATAATTGACGTCCAGGGATTTATCTCATCGTTGATTACTTGTAGACTTCCAATTAGAAAAATCATCATGAAAGAACAGTATTTATCATTAGAAAGGATATAGCAGCATTATACCATGGTATTTTGTTGCAAGGGGAGGCTGTATAAGCAAAATAACAGATCACATAAATTTTTATACTGCTCCTATTGAAAGGTATTTAATTAGAAATGTTGCGCTTCGAAATCATTAGTGTTACAAATAAAACCTACCCACATTTGTAACATAAAATCCCACTCCGATACAAAGATGATAATTCTCAAAATTTTGAACATTTCAAGCCTGCAGAATGTACAGGATCTTTCAGAAAGGACTCCCTAACTTTGAAATGACATAACTGAGAAACAGTGATAGCTAGAAAGATGAAACAAGTGGTATGTTGGATAGACAGGTCTGGAATTTTAAATGCACCGGTTTGCAAAGTTAGTTACAAGATTGGCTAACAGAGGGCGCTGTAATCTCAGTGGAATGCCCTTTAAATAGTGGGTGAGATTGTTTTTCGTAAACAGGGATCAAATCACATTATAATTCAATATGGCCACCGTGTGTAGCAATAACATGATGCAAGCTATGGGTGAAGTTTGAAGCCACCTTCTGCAATGTCTCTACTGAAATGGATGCACATGCCTCACCGATGAACTGTTCAAGCTGTTCCAACGTTTGCGGATTCTTTCTGTAAACAATGTCCTCCAAATGGCCCCAAAGAAAGAAGTCGCATGGATTGAGATCCACGGAGTATGGAGACTGAGCGTTTTGTACTTCTGAGCACTATTTAAACCTCACTGTTCTTGCAGCGCCCTCTGTTAGCCAATCTTGCAACTAATTTTCAAACCGGTGTATTTAAAATTGCAGAACTGTCTATACAACATACCACTTGTTTCATCTTTCTGTCTATCACTGTTTCGCAGTTATGTCATTTCAAAGTTAGGGAGTCCTTTCTGAAAGACCCTGTATATTCGCAGAGGCAGTTACTGACAATTATGGGTCGAATGCAAATTGAATGATTTGCATCGACATATCTTAATTTTTACGATTATTAATTATCTTGAAATACCGACATTTCTTCCCATAAAGTGGTTCTTATACAATTATCTGGTAAACCTACAGTCGACTCAGTTAATCTGATGTATAAATATATTTCCGATTAACCGAAAAAATATAGAATGCAAAATATTTAATATTTTTTAAACTACTTTGATTAAACGGGTATATATTGAACAGCCTCTTAACGAAATCAATTGTCAGTTAACCAAATAATTGTATGAGCACTAATCCATACACAGAAATGTCGGTCTTTTAAGAGAATTAATAATCGTAGAAAATAATTGTGTCCATGCAAATACTGCAATTTGCAGTTAACCCCAATGCTTGGCAAAAGAACGACCTTTATGCAAGCCTAAAATATTCAAAGTTTTGAAAATTAAAATCCTAACATATTAGCGAGATTTTATGTTAGAAAGATGAGGTCAGTTTTATTGTACTAATCAGTTTGAGGCGGAATTTTTTTTTAATTGAATCTTTTAAGATGAGGGGACCGTATAAAAATTTAGATCCCCTATATTTTGCTATTACCATCCTCTTGAAGCAAAATGCCACGGCATAATGCCATAGTATTTTCCGAAACGTTTTTATAATTAGAAGTATGTGTCAGACAGCAACAACCGACCAGATAAATTTCTGAACGTGAATTATGAAACACCTTGGAGAAATAGGTAATATAAATAAAAAGCTTATAATAATGTAGTTTAAAGTAGTTTGTGTGCAACTAAGTGTAGAATACAAAAAAAAATGAATCTATGGGGCTTAATAGAGTAATGATCCATTTGAAATATTAAGGCCCTCATAATTGATAAGGGGAATACAATATTTTCTACAGCAGGTGATCAACGTGAATATCGAGGATCCAAGTAAAAGAAATATGTTATAAAATTACCTACAGAAAAATGAAGTACTTGAACTTTCTATTCTGCCGTAGGACAGATATGTTGCAAAGAACCTTGCTGTCCCAACCGGAAATCGAACCCTGGATCTCCGAACTGACCAGCCGACACCTATTGACCTTCTGAAACGAAATTTCAAGCTTTTGTCGTTGAAATGGACTCTCCATTCTTCACCATCTAATGTCAGATTAGAGGACATCTGACAATCTGACTGACCATTTCCTACTATTTTTACCTCAAGTTAGCTTCCTGGTACTACTATTTTTACCCAGGTTATTATCTTATGTGGTCGTTATCTTCTCAATTTGAAATAGGCGCTCAATCTTCCAGAGTCCACTGAATCCGTACAAGTCGTACCAGGATCACTTTCAGACCTCCGACACCTTACACTCACCTACATTGTTCATTTGTTCAGACGCCATTGTAGAGAACCTTACTGCCCTAACCGGGATACGAACCCTGGGTCTCCGAACTGGCCAGCTGACGCTTTACTGTTGAACTAGCTACTGGGACAAAATTGCAAGTTTTATCATTGAAGTGGATGGACTCTGTAATGTCAGTGGTTGAATGCTGTCAGAATAATATCTAGACAGCTAGACATAATCGTCCAAAAATGTATGTACGCCCTATAGGTATGTAAATCGGAGGAGCAGTACTGTGTTCCTCCGAGTCCATTATGATGTCTGCCACTGGCTATCCAACACGAGCAGTACAGTCTCCATTGATGTCGAGTCTAGAAAACTTGCAGTCATCACACAATACACGTGTTCTAGCAAAGTGATTACATTACTAGTGAACTTATGACTAGATCTGCCACAGGATAACCTCTTAATAAAAGAAGTTGTCTGGAAAAGTGTTGTACGAATATGAACTTTAGTACTCATGTGCTTCAGGGGCTGAAAAAGTGCACCTCAGCGTTATTTTATAGTGCACCTCAGCGTTATATTTTAATACGATTTTGAGTGATATTCACACAAATCGGTCCTTTAGAAACCGAAAATATTATTATAGAATTTCTATATTGTCGCCATCATAAATATCGAAAATTTATCTTTCAAACAAATTTTGAAAGGAATCAATACGATGAATAAACAAATGTTCTTTAACTCATAAAAAATATGTGCTTTTCGTGTTATGAAAACGTTCTCTGTTTTAACATTGTGATATAAAACATTAAATGGTAATCAATTATTTATAATTTAACAGAAACTCCTTTAAATATTTAACGCTGCTCTAAAACTAAAAAAATAATTTCTGAACCCATCCGTTCATTAATTATAATTATTTTTAGCGAGCGAAATGCTAAAATATTTTATTCATATTCTCTCCTGTAGGTGTTATTTTCGGGATGTTAGAGCCTTTAATATTGTACATTGAATTTTTGAAGAAATTGGGTGGTGTTCTACCGCTCCCCTTAATATTGTTTATTCACATAACACGCAGCCTATCTACGTATTACCGCAAGAAGCGTGTTCACTGTGAACAATCTTGTAATCTTTATCTTACCACCGCTGTAAAAATATCCTTTCTTGCAAAAGCAATTTTTCTTTGCATATCACTCAATGTGCTCAATTTTATAAAGATCCGCTGCTTGCTTGTGGATGCGTCGATTTTCGTATCACAGTGAAGCTGCAGAATCCAGTTCGATAAGAGCTTGCAATTGCGTAGCTCAACGATTGAGAGTCGACTGCCAGTACGAAGATCCGTAGTTCGGTGCCTGGTTGGGGCAGCAAGATTTGTTTTACAAAGTTATAAAGTTTTGTAAAGTATATTAATATTCAAAACATATTTCTGAAATTTTGAAGGCTGTCCATTCTGATTTTGATAAAAAAAAATCTGATGTGGGCAGCACACGACTTTCCCTGCAGACTTATATCCACGTTCTCTTTATTTCAATTAAATTTAATTCACTTTTAATTCAATTTACGTTCTCATTTGATAACTGGACTTATTTTCAAAGGTGGCGTGGAGAAAATACGAAAAACACTAATATATCTCGAGAACGGCTAGTCCTAGTGTAATGGGGTTGGTCGTATTATGTTCTTCGTTAAAAATTGCGTATTAAACAAGCATTTAATGGATATATTTGAGCATACGTAGCTTTTTAGTTTAGATTTTGGCAATTTTTGGGGGCCATTCTGCAAAAAAAGGCAGGTTATTTTTTTCTGAATCGTGCCAAAATCTAATCAGCACCAGGCTGACCTATACGTGACTCATCTACCGAATTTTGTGAAATTATATCCATTAGTTTTTCAGCTAGCGTGGTATAAAAGCTTTTGCGGGCCATTTCGCAAAAAAAGGTGGATTCATTTATCCCGAATCGTATCCAAACCTAATCAGCACCAGGCTCGCCTACAAGTGACTTACAAAATTTTGTGAAATTCGGTGTATTAGTTTTTTAGTTAGAGTAGATACAAAATCTGCACAGACAGACAGGCACACAGACAGACAGACACACAGACAGACAGACAGACGTCCCGCTAAAAATGGTTTTTTTCGTATTCTAAACGTCTTGAAACGTGTAGATCCGTCGAAGCACTCGAGTTGCTATTTTCGACATGATTCCAATACTTTCCCTATACATTACCATGTATTGCAGGGAAAGTAAAAAACAATAGACCTCTTTGGTTTCATCAATGAAAAGTATATAAAGAAAAAGTTATTAAATACTTTAAATAATAAAGCCACCTCTTTCATAAAAACTCGCCTCATAATGCATTTACCTCTTTGATCCAAAGCAGTGTCTTGCTGTAACGAGCTTGGTGAAGATTTTTTAGGTGATAAAACCTGAACTGCGTATATATTGCATCTTTACATAACATCATAAGGTAAGGTTTGCCAAGTTTGTTACGAAATACAACTAATAACTTTTCCTCTCTATACTTTTCACTTATGAAGATTGGTAAACTTGGCAATTGTTTTACGTCTCAATCATTTTTATGGCTGACACTTTTTATAAAATTGGAGAAAGTTTGCTTATTTTTTGCAAGTTTATATTCTTGCACACAGCAGTAATGTATATATACTCTTTCTCTCGCTTTATACATACATATATATTCGCAATACAATACTCTATATATACTCTACATGCAGTATTCTCTCTCCCTCTCACTCTAGATATATATATATATTTGCAATACTCAGAATACGCAAATATATATATATATATATATATATATATATTGGCAAAATACTCAGAATATGCAAATCTCTTAATCCGAAAGTCAGATTTTTGACCCATTACAATACTTACTAAAACACACACACAATGTAAAGATATAGAAAAATCAATGCACAGTTTTTGTAAATTTATTCCCAATTCTTTTAAGAATATCTGAAAAAGGCGCTGTCGGAATAAGATTTTTATGAACGTGAATTGCTAAAATATTCATACAATAACAAATGCTATCACTTTAGAATTTTCTAGAGCAGTAAAGCGCAGACAATTTTTGTGGGTGTTGTACAAAGTCGTTTTGGATATAAATAGAATGCTTTTAAAGAAAGCACTTTCTGCGTTATGGCAAAATCATGTTAATGCATTAATGTAGTCGTAAAAAAGCATGGATGTAGCAAAAAAGATTTTTTGTATTTGAAGGAATTTGACATTTATTTGCGCTTGAATTTTCAGCAATAACAAAATAATCGTGAATAAATACTATTATAGTATATGTAGACATATAACATAGGAATTTAATTATAATGTTATATCTCTTATTATTTTTAAATTGTCTTGCATAAGACAATACTAAGAAGAACTGTAAATAATTATGCAGATTGAGAGACAGAGTTTTTTTCATTGATATATTTATAGAAGCACATAATTATTTTTACTCTTCCCAACGGTAGTATACAGCGTTCCTAGGAAAGTCCTTAAGCAAGCACTCCAATAAATTTATTTATTCCATACTGTTAAAACATATGGGGTAAACCCGCTGTTGAGCCGCAGGTTATATACAGAAATTCTAGAAAAGTCCTAAAGCAACCCGATAACTTTGTCCATGACTAAACATGCTAGATGCATGACTGTACACGTTAGGTCAATGACTGTACATCTTAGCTCTATATATAGTAAAGTAACTTTGCGTGATCGAATAAAAGGAATTACTGCGTCCCTAATGGATAATTTAAAAGGATAGGGCACGAACTTGGCTACAAAGCTTTATAGATGAAGAAAGCCGATTACAAAGTTTTAAAGCATTGTCTAGTGAGTAGAAATAGACCATAAGACTGTTACAGAAGCCATTTATTTCATTCGTTCGTTACTAATTCCCCCGTGGTGTAGGGGCGCCTACGCACCACGTCCACAAGACTCCCCCCCCCCCAGGGTATCCCATGGCGAAGGGGAGGAGATTTGCAGCTTCACTTTTATAGAGGTTCCCCGAAGAGCGGAAGTCTGACTTGGCTTCGACATGACAATATCCATGCCCGCTGGCGGGATTCGAACCCGCAACCCGGCAATCCAGCGATGAAACGGAAATGCATGTCCCTGACAGCTTGACCACCGGATCGGCTAGCTATTTATTTAACACAGTTGGGTAATTTACTAATTGATGGTATATTCATGAATGATAATATAAACAACATGAACAGAAATCTTGTGCAGATCCTCTCTAAACTTGCCTATGAGCAGCAAACTTGCCTGTGACAAGCATTGCAGGTGTCAGCATGTTAGAGGGCCTGATGATAACAGCAAGCAAGCAGGTAGTTACTGCCTTCTGTGTACAGGTTTTGTCCGTTTATGATGTTAAATTAAAAGATTCTCTGTAATTTTAAAATTGGCTGTTTTCGTTTATCTTGATTTGCTGCCGAGTTCTATATCCTAACGTTTTTAATTCTTCTTTTTAAGCTCTGAAACAACTTCAGGTCGTTCATATATGGTCACTTTACTTTAGATAGCCTTAACGTGCACGCTAAGCGATCTTCGTTTGCAAAGTTTTCAAGGATTTTTCTAGGAACACAGTATAATAATTTCAATTTGACATAAAGAATTTAATTGGCTCTATGCCGCACCGAATATCGGCTTGTATAGCTGCAAGAGCAGGATTCACTACCTACTAAAATATCATCTTCTTGCTGACACTATTTCGTAATAAAGCGTTTTTCTTTTAATTTGTCAAACAGCAATCACTTATCAACGGCAATAAAGAAAAATACGGGTTTATTTCGCAATGTATTCATTCACAGTAAACTGATGCTATTGGCTGAAGTTTTTGCGTATAAACAAGAAATAAAGTATGTATAGAATAAATCTCCCGAAATTCTAATTATTTGCTTATCTCTTCAAACGATATGTGCATGAGCGAGTTTCGTAGATGTAGCTCAATTTCTTATGGGTACATATCTTTTTTTTTTGCAACGGAGTGTATATACATCTTATCATTATCTAAAATTGATACCGTTTAAAATTGATATCATTATCAAAAATTGAAATGAGGGTATAAGCAGATTGAGTTCTAAACTGTTATATATAAATCAAAAATCGATATAATGCAAAATTGTCTAAACTGTTTCCTGTACCCTTACTCCCATTTCCCGTCTACAATTTTGAATAACATCAATTTTGGACAACGATAAAATGTATATATTATTGTTTTGGTTTCAACCTGCCTACATCCTCCATTTTGTCGAAATTCGTTTGTAATTAAAATTTATTTTTTACTTTTCCGTGCACCACTGTTGTATAGAGAAAGAACGTTAAATAACTTGTTTTATTCTCATAACTAGAACGAATCAGACGCAACGTTGCCTAGGTCCTAAATAAGTGCCCGATATTTAAATAATACAGACATAAGTAACACAATACTCACTTTCTAAATCGAAAAAAACTAAATGACTCCCACTCTCCCATGATCTATAATTACACACCAAGACGTTTCTTTCCTCCGCAAAGCAGAAAAATAATAAAAGATTCCAAACTTCTTTCAGGAAGTTTTTTCCCAAATGCCAAGAACCCACTCATTATGCGTAACCCAGTTACCCATCTTTAAAATGGATCTGATCTGCAGACGGGAAACGCGGAATTTAAGTTGAAGTGCAAGACTGTTCATTACGATGTCTGAATGTGATCGCTGAAAAATTACAAACATCAAATTTATAAAATCGAATTTTGTTTTTGTTCGAAGTGAAGTTTTCGCCAAATTATAGAATTGTGTTATTCTTAACTTTTCGGATATTACGATATATTCGTATATTGAATAGCGTAAAAAATTTAATTTTCGATGTATTTAAAAAAATAAATAAATGTGAAGGAATTATCCTAAGGATTCGGTTCGATCATTGCTGGAAAGAGCGTTTTTCGGTCTTTCCGATGACGATATTATTTTATGATAATATTTTTGTGATAATATTTTAGGTCGCTAAGAAATCGATTTATCTGAATATCGCCTAAAATCTTTGTAAAACGAGATGAAACATAAAATAACTAAACAATTTATTCAAAATTAAAAATAAATAACGCAAAACTGCACCTAATCGTGCCCTGAAGTACCTGTGTACCAAATTTCACGGTCATATGACCCTTAGATTTCTCGCTACAGACTGCAGAGAAACATACAGACATCTTCCTTTATTATGTAATTTTTATTATCATGCACATGCCCACATAATTTATGTTTCAGATTCCACATTGTTTTATCTTCATGTCCCCCATTGATGAACTTTTAACTACACTTTGCTAAACGTAATAGTTCCTTTTGACTTTGGAATTTATCGATAATGATTCTACTGGAGTGCTTATCAACGGCAATAAAGGAAAATAATGGTTTATTTCGCAAAGTATTTATTCTCCGTAAACTGATGCCATTGGCTGAAGCTTTTGCGTATACACAAGAAATAAAGTATGCATAGAATAAATCTTAGAATTTCTATGTAAATAGAGTGTTTCGTATATATTTAGGATATAGATTGTCTGAAAAGTTCCTTAAAGATGAATATGTTATATATGTTTCATGAACAGATATACATTATATTCATAAAACAAATTGTCTATCTAAATTGTATGAAAAAATAATTGTTATATATAAAATAATCATTTTAATAAAAAAGGGAATGTCATTTTAAAACTGCGAAATGGACCATTTTTAACACTTTCCAACACAGTTGAAAAGTATTTATGACTTTGTTCATTCTGTCTATCTGTCTGTCCGTTCGCACGATAACTGTCGTAAAAATGACTCTATCAAAATGAAATTTTAGTATGCTGTTGACACGATATGTGGGACATATGGGAATGTAAATGAATAATATTACCCAATTAGTTTAGGATTGAACCCGGATTGAAAATGTGAAATACATTAAACCATGACCTAATTTTTCAAACATTTTTTAAGCAAAGTTAAAATTCGCAAATCGATCATAAATATTAGGAAATATTTAAATTATCCCATAAAATATATAAAAAAAATTTCATGAAAATATGCTCGGTAGTTTTTTTAAATAAAAATTAAAATAATAATTACACCCATATTGTATGATGAAATCACGTGACCCACTTCAAAATAAAATATGGCATCCATATTTTTTCCCAGAATAAAAATCGTGATTTTTATAGTTTTTCTAAATTTACATTTAGGGTTGCATTCGTCCTGAAACCGCTTTATTTTTGCGTTTTTTCTGTGCATCTATATTCTGTGCTAACGCAATTACAATATTTTTGAATTTAAATGATCATCAAACGTTGATTAGTTGTACAATGAAGCCTAATTTTAATGGATGCAGAATATAAACAAATGATTGTAAGATGAGTTGAACAAGAATTTCTGAATTTTTTTCAGGCACAATTATTTAGCTCTAGAGTTTGGAACAAAAGTTCATTTTTCCGATGAAGTTTTAAGGTCTCAAATATAATAAATTATTTTAGAACTGGGATAATTTAAACTGTATCAGCGCTGAATGTATCGCATTTTAGAGATGTATACATAAAAATTGCATTTCAGTTGGACAGTGTTTCATATTAAATGCTTTATGATTGATTTATCTTTCTTCTTTTAGATGATTTTGTGAGCTTTAATTCACCCAAAACTCAAATGAATTTGCGATGTACTAAATATAGTTAAACAAGCTGGTTTATCACATGTAATGATATGCGAAGAATATATTAGCATAATCTTGTTTAGTTAGCACTTTCCATTTGTGAGAATAGATAAGTTTTCTAATACTTTAATATTACATCAACGAATAATTACAAAATTTATTTATTTCACTTGATGTTAAATAAATATAAATTAAACATTTTTTGTGTATTTTGTACGTGTGTATGTAAACAAAATGTAGGCCAACGAATTTGTGAGCATTTTATTGTACAAGTTTAGGACAAGGGTATTAAGTAGTAATTTGTCGTAATTTTCCTGAATATAACTTGAATCTTGAGGAATTCAATTTTTAAATAGCATGCATTTCATATAGAGGCACAAGCTAATTTCCGAAATAATGAATATAGTATTATTATATATTTTACTTGAAATTTTTCAGTTGTAACTATGCTATATATGTAAAGTGTATTTAAGTAACATAAATTAACACAGAACTGGTCACATGCATCTTATTCATCGACGGTACAAACTTGCTGATAGCTTGAAAGAGAAAATTAGAAATTTTATGAAAATATTTTACAAAATAACGCGAACCCAACCTCAATCTCTGAATAAACATTTTGTACTCCGGTATCAGTTATTATCTGTAAGGAATAAATAATACTGAAAACTAATGTTTTAATGTTTCAGAGAGTAGAGTGGTGGATGACTCTTTAGACATTACATTATGCATATCAACAATAAATATTACAATTTTAGTAGGGCTTTCGTAACGGTTGTTTCTGACTTTTATAGTATATGAAAGTGATAATTTATTATTCTATTGTAAAATTTGTATAGGTATGCGTAAATATGTTTCATATCAATTAATTTATTCGATTGCAAAATGTAGCTGGATACGCGAAAAGATGTTTAGTATCAAGTAACTTATTATTGTGAAATTTAGCTGGGTACGGATAAAGACGTTTAGTATCAAATATGTTATTATTTTTGTGAAATTAAGCTGGATACGCGAAAATATGTTTATTATCAAGTAACTTATTATTATGAAATTTAGCTGGGTACAGATAAAGATGTTTAGTATCAAATATTTTATTATTTTTGTGAAATTAAGCTGGATACGCGAAAAGATGTTTATTATCAAGTAACTTATTATTATGAAATTTAGCTGGGTACGGATAAAGATGTTTAGTATCAAATATTTTATTATTTTTGTGAAATTAAGCTGGATACGCGGAAAGTGTTTAGTATCAAATAATTTATTCTATTGAAGAATTAACTGGAAACACGTAAATATGATTGTTATCAAATAATTTATTCCATTGTAACATTTTGCTGGGTACACGTAAAAATGTTTCGTACAACATAATTTATTCTATTTTAAAATTTTAGCTGAGTAATGCATAAAAATATTTCGCTACAGTTAAGTTAGTTAACTTAATAGTTTATAACTAACTTATGTAACTCTTTTTGGTTTTAATTTAAATTAGTAAATGTTTAAGATTTGTTAATCTGTCAGCTTGCATTATGATTTTTAAATGAAGCATTGATACATACGATTCAACTCCATTAGTTTTGAAAAACGTTGTCTTTTACCTTGCTTTAGCATAGTGACAAAGCGCTATATCAATCATTTCTGTTCCAAAAGCAAGATGCTGTTTCATCTTCATTTCCCTCTTCAAAGGACCTTTAACTGCCTATTTTCTCGAAGTAATAGTTATTTCTGAGAATGGGGGATTTATCAGTAATTATTCTACGTAAGCACTTATCGATTGTGGTAATGAAAAGTAATGTTTTTTCGTCAAGTATTTCATCCTGTAGGAACTGACATACTTGTGTGTGGGTGTGGAGGGGGAGTTAGCACTTCTGAATAAAATCAAGACCTGAATGTATCTGTACAGAAAAAATGACATACATTTTGCTGTAGTTTTATTGTACATAATTTTATCATAAACATTTAGTATAATGCCTCTATGGAACGGTTTCGTGCTTATTATGCCCTCGTCAGTATGGAATAGCCGATATCTGCAAAGGCAACAAGAAACATGCTATAAGCCACAATATTTGCGAAATTCTGTGGGTCAGACAAATTCAGTCCTTTCACGTGGCCGACATTAAATTCATGTACAGTTTAGCTCACTTTATACGAAGATGCAAAGGCAAAGTTCACAATCCAAAAATTCGCCTATAACAAGCGTCCCAAAAATTTGGAAGACACTCTCATTGCAGATGCCAGCATCCATACTAGCATTTAATTGGAATGGGAGTGTCATCCAAATGTTTGGAAGACACTCCCATTGCAGATGCCAGCATCCATATCAGCATTTATCTGCAATGAGAGTGTCATCTAATTCTTTGGAAATGTTTCTAACACGGATGCTGAAAGCTGCAATGGGGGTGTCATCTAAATTTTTGGGAATGTCCCTTACAGGTTGGTTTTAAGATTATTAAAAACCATACTATACACAATATACACAATAAGTCCGTAGACCTCCCAAATAGAACCGTTGTCCTGGGATCAGCGGCTCCAACTTCGTGGATGTGAGACACATTTGAAAACCCCAATAGTTTTGTGGGTTACTCGAATCCTTAATACTTTTGTGCGCATTTAGTAGGGTACGCATATATGCATGCATTTTGCTATCAATTCTTCAAGTTTTGCATTATTCATTTCCTGTTAACTATAAAGTGTGTATAGAAATTTACCTCCCCCTCCCCCTCAGACTGTTTATTGTATTCTGAATACAAGATTTTAACTCAGAAATGATTTTAAAATATTTTTTTTACATTTTTAACATTAGTAAATATATGTAACAATACATTTTACATTTTTATTTTACTCTTACTGTGAATTTCCAACTCAATTAACTTTGTATCTATATATTGTATATAATAATGTTGCACCTACAAAAGCAAAAAAATGATAAAATTATTATGTAAAAAAATATATGTCTGTACTTAACTATAATTTGCTTCATTTTAGCATTCAGACGTCTTATTGTGTCAAATATATGGGTCATTCGATTTAAAATTTTCTGAATCCACAATAATTTTTCAAGTCCGCGCCTATGCCTGCGATGTTCACAAAGGATCACGATCTCATTGCAAGTAACAGTATCCATGAATCGGTTTCGTACTTTTATGCATATTTAGCATGAACTAGCCTATATTTGCAAAAACTTAAAGATAACGGATCGGCTGGTCCCGATAACATTCCATCTGAATTTTTAAAGGTTGATGAACCAGTGCTTATTAATGCTTTGCACTATATTTTGGTTAAAATTTGGGAATCGGAGAAATTGCCCACTGAGTGGGAAGTGGGTTCCATCTGCCCTATTTTTAAAAAAGGAGACCAACTTGAATGTCGTAACTATAGGGGCATCACACTCCTCAATACGGCATATAAAATCTTCTCCAACTTACTTTTTGCAAGACTTCAACCCCATACTGAAAAAGTTATTGGAAACTACCAGTGTGGATTTAGGCCCCAAAGATCTACTGTGAATCAAATTCATACACTGAGACAAATTTTGTAGAAAACTAAAGAGTATAACATCAAAACCTTCCATCTATTTATTGACTTTAAAGCTGCTTATGACAGCATAAAAAGAGATAAGTTGCTTAAAGCTATAATTGAGTTTAACATTCCTACTAAACTTGTTAACCTTACTAAAGCCACGCTTAGCAACGTTCGCTGCAGGGTTAAAATTCAAAACCACCTTTCTGAGCCTTTTGCTACTGAAAGAGGACTGCGTCAGGGAGACTCGCTTGCCTGCCTGCTCTTCAATCTCGCATTGGAGAAATGCATCCGAGATAGCGGATTGGACCGAAGAGGCACTCTCTGGAATAGGTCGCAGTATATATTGGCCTACGCAGACGACATTGACATTATTGGAAAATCTGAAAGGGCAGTGAAAGAGGCCTTTCGTGACCTTGAAATCTCTGCTACTGATATGGGCCTCACTATCAATGAGGACAACACAAAGTTTATGGAAGTCCCGTCCGCGTCTGGGAACTTCGACCCTTTTTGCATAAATGGTCATATATTTGAAAGGGTTAGTGAATTCAAATAACTTGGAGCTACTATCAATGACCAAAACTTGTTGAAAGCCGAAATTAACTACAGAATAAAATCGGCCGATAAATGTTTCTTTGGACTAAAAAAACAATTAAGATCCAGGCTTGTTAGCCGAAGAATTAAAATGAGATTATACAAGAGACTTATACTACCTGTGTTGCTGTATGCTAGCGAAACTTGGACTTTAAATTTAGACGTCCAGCGTGCCCTGGAGACTTTTGAAAGAAAAGTGTTGAGAACTATATTCGGGCCTGTACAAGAACAAGGATGCTGGGGCAAGGCCATTATCTAGACAATGTTCATAAAACGAATAAATCATAATGGAGGCGCAGTCTGACTCATTGTTGGACAGTTATGTATCACACACACACACACACACACACACACACACAGAATTATTTATGATAACATATACATTATAAAAGTCATCACCATATATTGCATTTTCCCTTCAGAATAGTTGACGTCATTTGAGGTGCGTCTAACCTCCGTTCACGGCTAATCAAATAGCGGCTGCAAACCCTAAGGTCAGCCGAGTGGTCTGGGTGTTCGACATTCGACATGACATTACGTGACCCGGCGGACTGACTAGCGGAAATTTTAAGCGGGATTTAGCATCCCTGTCAATCCCTATACACCCGGCAAAAGAAGATGAAATTTAGGTTGTCAAAAAGGTAACATTAAAAATATAGAGGAGGTAAAGGTTTTGATATTTAAAAAACCTCACTCTCGAAGTCCTGCTACAATGGGATTCTCTGATCCATTCCAATTTATGCCAAAGCTGGATAGCAAATATTCAACTCCTGTATTGAAAATAAATAGCTAAATGACTAAGCTTCTGCCTGAATCGTCAATCCGTGAAACGATTTTCAATGCCAACAATGTAACATATGTACCCGTCCAAGCTCAATTATTATACGAAGTTGAATATTTAAATTTACGAAATTCATTAAATCGAGTTTCGATTACCCCTTCACATCAGGGTTGTGAAAATTGTGAGAATTAATCCGTTAATTAGTCATTTTTACAGCAGTTATTGTGCTGACAGACAGACAGACAGAATGAACAAAGTCATAAACACTTTTCAACTTTATTGTAAAGTGTTAATAAAAAACTGATATTTTTTCAACTGCAGTTTTTGCCTTATCAACAAGAGTTACTTTAATGTAACTTGCCAACTTCTATGGTGCTGCCATGCCCACGCACACATAAACACTCAATCTTTCCAAAAGTGTTTGGAATAGTGTATGAGATCTAAAAACGTGCTATTTCAGCAAAATTACCACTACGAAAATTCTCAAGAGAAAACGCTACACATGAAAAAGTAGTAAAAATTTAATATCTCACACATTCTATCTTATTCACGTTCTTCCATTTCGCTTTATTCGAGTAAATGGATTTAAAGAAATTGAATAAAATTAAATTTGAGATCAAACATAGTGAGGCTTAATATTACATTGTTTAAAAATGTATTCCCCATTCTTTTAAACAATTGTGCAAAAAGCTTATGAGATTTTTACAAACGATAAATATTGAAACATTCACACAATAAACAAATTAAATGCTTATTGATTTTTTAAACCGTAACATACAGACGATTTTTGTGAATGTTGTACAGAATAGTTTTGATTAAAAATGGAATATTTTAACCATGGAGGTAAAAGTAAGAAGTTAAAACATCATATTAAGAAAACACCAATATCGTTTGAGGCAATAACTCAGGGGGCCGGGCCCTGGAATCAGATAAGTAGTTCTGCATTGTAGGCATTTCTATAGCAAAAGGCCCAAAATGTTTATTCAAACTATCAATTTTCTAAATATAAATTATTAGAGCAATGCAAAGTAGAATTGAAACAATGAAGAATATTCCTACGTATTCAAAATTATTTTACTTTTAATTTATTTTTATCTCCCTATTTTTTGTACTCTATCCTAAACCGATGAAAAAATACTGTTAATTATACTCATAATTAGGGAACCCTTAATTTAAAAATAATCAAAAAATATACTAAATACCTCGCCTTTCTGTTGTGTCAACTAACAATAGCAGCTACTTTACTAACAATAGCGATAGATATAATTTTCAAAGCATTATGGTATTTTCAAGCATTTCATCCATAGGAGTTCTACCCTATTATGAAATGCTTGAAATATGAAATGCTAAATTGAAATATAAAATGTTAAATGCTTGAAATATGAAATGCTAAAAATAAATTATGAAATGCTGATTTATTTTTATCACCATATATTCTGTACTCTATCCTACACCTATGAAAAAATACTGGTTAATTATACGCCATGAAACATAATTAGGGAACCCTTAATTTAAAAATAATGAAAAATACATATATTAAAAACTACTTCTTACTGTTGTGTAAACTAACAATAGTTACTACTTTACTAACAACAGTGACAAGAATTTTATTCATAGGAGTTTTATCTCCTTCTTTCTAATTCAATGATTTTTACTAAGACACTTATAGACACTTATATTTAGCTATATGGTAAAACTTCTTAATATATTTATGAGTATTGTAGCAAGAAAATACGAGGATTGTAATTTTTTTTTATCTGAGGAATTTTGCTATCAAATCCCACTTAAATAAGTTCAGTTACCAGCTATTTATGTAAGATAATTAAATATGTAAATGGGGAATACTCAGTACACTTATCTACCTTCAATGTGTTGTGAGCTGTGCGATGGAATTTGCTGAATATTTTTCAGGTAATGGAGCTAAATCCAAGGAATATTCAGATGCAAGTTTTATCACCCTACAGCGAGGTGTAAAATAACGAGAATCTATCTAATAATTGTCAAATGTGTTTTTTTCTTATCGGATCCTCCTGAATCCTCCCGGTAACCTAGAAAGCTGAATATACATACATACGTGCATTATCGATCACGAAACAGAATTTAATTAAGCCGGAATTCTGATTCCCCTCCGTCGCTGGAATAAACTGGATTTCATCAAAAAGCCTTTCCAGAACTCCCCCCCCCCCCACACACACATACTCAAACACACACTCCTCTCGAGTATCCAGAAAACCGAATTTTAACATACACAACCCGACATGGAAAATGCAACACCATGAAGCTTTGGAGGTATAATTATACAAATTGTGAGACAAACACAGTTGGCCGAAGTATGCAAATTATCTGAAATGCAAGTAGGTCACGTGATTACAGCGCGAACTAAATGGGGTGGAAACGGCAGATGAGCCAACAGTTGTTGCCGTCTGTCGCCTACGGATACCCGTTTTCCCAGCTGTTTTTTCGTTTTCGAAGACACTTGTTGAATAATATTTGATGAAGTTAATATTATCATAATTACCTGGCCGTGAAGCCGAAGGCCGTTTCAGAATTTGGACGATCGTGCGAGTGAATTCATTTAAGGCCTATGTACGTCTAGGTGATCGTGTCGGCCTATCGCCACTGAAGCACGCTTACCTGGCAAAGGATTTGGAGAAGATGGATTGAAGAAGGCCATATGAATCGTCGCAGTGGTACAGGTTCATCCGTACGTACGTCAGCAAGCGTTGATCGATGCATTCGAAGGCATGCGGTATCGGTCAAAAAACGATGACTGTCCAATATCAGCTAAAACAGATTCTCGACGATTGGCCGAAAGCGACTTACATTTGAACCGTCCTTTACAAAGACTGTCATTAACGACAAGACACCAACGTGAGATATTGCAATGGTGTAGGCCCCGAGCCTCCTGGATGACTGAATGGGACAGGGTAGTGTTTAGTGACGAGTCTCGGTTCTGTTTGTGGAATGACAGTCGCCGTTTGATGGTCTGGAGGTAACGTGGAAACAGGTCTGATCTTGCTACGACTGCTAAACACCATATTGCTTGATAACACGGCATCATGGTTTGGGGTGCCATCGGCTTCGATAGCAGGTCACCTCTGGTTCAGAGGCACAATGACGGCACGACGATATGTGTATAAGGTGTTGCGGCCAGCTGCACTGTTCTACCTTAAGCGGCTGCAAAATGCTGTTTTCCAGCAAGATAACGCGCGACCGCACACGGAAACCATTAGCAGACTAGCCTCGCAAGGTGTCCAGTTGCTTCCTTGACCTCAGTTGTTTCCAGATCTCTCACCCAAGGAGCATGTATGGAACGTGATTGACCATCGTTTGACTGTCCTGCCCCGCCTCAATCTGAGGATGACCTGGGGATGATGGTTGAAGACATATGGTAATTTCTTGGAAAGCTATCTGCACGCTCATTGCACCTGTTCCTTGAAGGGTTACTTCTTGTATCGTCGCAATAGATGACCCTACTGCCTACTGATCCCCCTGTCTATCATTACTGTATTGCATTATCCTTCTGGAATTAACATCACTTATTTGTATATGCCATGTCTGTCTGTGTGTCCTTTATCATCAAACTCTATTCGCTTTTTCATGGAGTTGCATTTTCTGTGTCGGGCAGTGTAGACTATCGACCATGAGAAAACTAATAGAATCGAAAACATTTGCAGGGTCTTTTAAAGCACTTCATTAACCTAAAGAGCTAAAAATTTTGCACACCAGTGGAATCGTCTATATGACCGAATGTAATGAAGACTGATTTTTGATTTCTCCCTTGGGGGCAAACAAAATGGGTGAGGAGATTCTAAAAGTCATTTTAGATCCTGCAAAACTTTCCTGTGACATAGAAGCCTTTTGATCCAGACAATCCAACCTACCTGAAGTTGTCTGTTTGGAAGGCCGGGAGAGAGGGAAAGTGATATATATGTTTTAAAAAGCAGTCATTTCTCCATAGTTCTTTATAAGCAATTTTACTTCCCTGCAATACAAGGTAATGTATAAGGAAAATATTGGAATCGTGCCGAAAATCGCAACTCGAGTTTTCGCCGTATCAACACGTTTTGGAACCTCTATCACACGAAAATACTATTTTTTGAATGACTTCTATGTGTGTGTGTGTGTGTGTGTGTGCGTGTATCTGTGTGTGTGTGTGTGTGTATCTGTGTGTGTATGTGTGTGTGTGTATAAATATTTTATATCCACTCTAACTGAAAAACTAATCGAATCTCATAGAATTGGGTAGGTAAATTCCCCTTGAGTGACCCTGGTGCTGATTGTATTTTGGTACGATTCGGGATAAAAGAATCTGCCGTCTTTTCCGAAAAAATTACCTGTATCCACTCGAGCTGAAAAACTAACAGACCAAATGTCCAAAAATCTCGTAAATAAATCACTTGTAGGTTAACCAGGTGCTGATTAGATTTTGGTACATAGGAAAAAAAGGAACATGCATATTTTGCGAAATACCCCGTAAAAATCGTTAAATCTTAAAATAAAAGACTATGTAAGCTCAAATATATCAACTAAATGTTTAGCTTATACGTAATTTTTTACAACAAAAATAAGAACAACCTCATTACTATAGGACAAACCGTTCTTGAAATATTTTATTTTTGCATTTTCGCTATGTCACTTTCCTTAATAAGTCCAGTTATCAAATGACAACGAAAATTGCATTGAATGTGCAAATTCAGTATGCTTTAAAATAATTATGGCTGTTACATTGTGCAATTAAACTCAGTTTAATTAATTACTGATGAAATAAAGAGAACGGGAGTGTGAGTCTGCCGAAAAAGTCATATGCTGCCACATCAGAATTTTTTTAAATAATTTTTAACTGGGCTATATAACTTAAATCTATCTAGATTGAAACATCTGCCATAAACTGTTGAACAGCATGAAATGTCCAATTTCGGTAATATTTGTATAGGCATAAGTCACGTACTGCATATAAATTGCAGGATAACATTTCTCTGCTGCTATTTAAAATTACCTGTAATACGAGATTAAGATAATTACTGAGAATCCATGTCGGAAATAATTAGCCACTGCATTCTTTCACTAGTCATTCTACCACTCTATTTATGATAAGATTAAGTTACTTTCCGTATAGACGATTTTCTTTATAAGCAATTGCAATAAAGTGCAACGTTTCAACTACCACTTTAAATTTTATGAATAGCAATGGTATACAGATGCATTGTTCAAGCAAGAAAGCCATTGATAGATTGACAGTAAGAATCAATAAGGTCTATTGTGTTCTAAATAACAATGGTCAGAGTGGGGAATCAAAACAATACATCTTCAGGCTGGTCAGATCTCAGATGATGTTTCATTCAGTGAGATACCAAATATAAAATTTGGTCTTTTATATTTTAAATGAGCCAAGAATGTCAGAGTGGATAAGTGAAACTACATTTAGCGGAACAAGTATTTCACAGGAACATCATTAAATTTGCAAACGTATAAAACTAGGGTTTTTACTTTCCCTACAATACATCGTAATGTATAAGGAAAGTATTGGAATAGCATCGAAAATCGCAATTAGAAGTTCCGACGGATTTCCGCGTTTCGCGCACTCTAGAACCCCCCCAAAGTAATTTTAGCCTAACGTCTATATCTGTCTCTGCAATGTATGTATCCATTCTAGCTGGAAAACTAATTGACTAAATGTCATAAAATTTGGAAGATGCTGATTACATTTTGGTACCATTCTGATAAAAATGAAACTGCTTTTTTGTTTGCGAAGTCGGTTGTTTCGTTGTCATGGTGCTGATTAGATTTGGGTATGATTCGGATAAAAAATGCCTGCTGTTTTATGCGAAATGACCCGCAAAAATCGTTAAACTCTAAAATACAAGACTACGGACACTCAAATAAACCGATTAAATTCTTGTTCTACAAGTAATTTTTGATGACGAAAATAATAAGATCAACCCCATAGCTCTAGGATGATCCGTTCTCGAGATATTTAAGTTTTTTCGCGTTTTTACCACATATGTATATACCACATATGAAAATATGTCCGATAATTTCAAATAATAGTGCTTTAATGGCATAAATTTTAATGATGCTATTAAAATGTATGGTTATGATTAAGGTTAATTTTCTGAATATTTAAATGACGATGTTAAATAAAGGGAAGAATTATCAATATCATACCATTGCACCATTATAAAGTGTTTCACTACCCCAACCGGTTCATGCGGAGTACGATCACGTTAAACATGTGGGTCCGTAAGTCCTTCCGAGAGGTTGGTGGTAGGGGAAGGAGGGTACGGTCCCTGTGGATGCCTCCCCCACTGGGTTCAGGTCTAAATTGGGTGGCACTTCCCGGACGTTCAAACAGTTACCTTACACCTTTCTGGTAGGTCGGATGGTCTGGATTTCAACAACTACCCCAACCGGGATTTGAACCACGAATCTATGTACTGACCAGCCGTCAGTCTACCGTTGAGCTACTAGGACGGAATTGCAAGTTCTTATAGTCAAATTGAACTCTGCAACTTTTGTTTGAAAACGTGAAATTATGGAATTCCTCTATGTTCTCAATTTACATATCTAGATCTTTTAAATAGACAAATTGTGACTTTAAATAGTTGCATTAAAACAATACTCCGTCTGTTTATTTCGAAATTATTTTTCTTTTCCTTTGCCTAACTATGGATGACAAAACACTCTGAACTTATTACCATTTCAAAAGTCCCGTTGTTTTATCTTTATTCCACCGTCCTTCGGAAGACTTTGAACTCTTTTCCCGGAGCAATATTTCATTCCGAGATTTATCATTAATGATGCTATGGGAGTGCTTATCTATTTCGGTAATGAAAATAAATGGCGCATCTTTGGAACGTATTTATTCTCTATATTGCTACCATTACATTATATCTCTTTGCCTATTTTAAAAGTATCTTTGATGAAAAATAGCATTTGCAGTTATTATTTGTTATTAAGGAAGCGTCTGAGTCGCTGACCTTGGCGACACATTTGATGGGTTGTTAGTAATTTGGCGAGAATGGATTAGTTTGAAGCAGTTTCGAGCATTTACTGGAATGGTGAAGAATTTTTCGAGTTATATAGAATTTCCTGGGACATTCCACATAAGGTGTGGAAAGACGTTTATTTTTCAAAAAGCAACGTTACGTGATATGTGAAAGTAACTTTTAAATATGTCTGTGTTTTGAGCTGACTATTGCCCTGCTTATGATTTACTAAATAATTAAATTGGAATTTTAATGTAGCCGAAGCAATTTTTGTAACATTGCTAAGTAGATAGGAAGTTATAATCTCTACCTTGTTTCTGTTTAAGCTAATGGCTGCTTTGGAATAAATATATATAATACAAAACATTTCTGGAATAAATATATATAATACATAATATTTCTGCTTTATTATTTAATAAATTCTGCCTAATTTTTATATCACTAGGGCACATCCCAAAATTCAGAGGATACGTTGTAACTATTTGTGACCTTTCATAGGAAAATGTTCCAGTTGAAGGGCCTAATAAGCACACCTTTTCAGGTTGATTCAACAAAACAAAACCACATGTATTTAGAATAATTACACCTCAAATACACTACCGGACACATAAAATGCAACACCATGAAAGAGCGAATAGAGTGTGATGATAAAGGACACACTGACAGAGATGGCATATATAAATAAATGATGTTAATTCCAGAAGGATAATGCAATACAGTAATGGCATAGATAGGGTGGTCAGCAGGCAGTAGGACCACCTCTTGCGGTGATACAAGCAGCAACCCTTCGAGAAACAGATCCAATGAGCGTCCCGATAGTTTCCCGAAAACTGGTTGACCATATGCTTTCAACCATACTCCACTGGTCGTCCTCTGTTTGAGGAGGAGGCAGGCAGTCAAACGACTGCCAATCACGTCCCATACATTTTCGATGGGTGAGAGATCTGTAGAAAGCGGAGGACAAGGAAGGACCTGAATACCTTGCAAAGCTTATCTGATGATGGTTGACGTGTGCTGTCACGCGTTATCTTGCTGTAAAACAGCATTTTGCAACCGCTGAAGGTAGGTTGTTCAGTTAGGCAGTTCAGTTCATCCACATATTGTCGTGCCGTGAGTGACCACCTGGAAACACCGCGTGCTGTTGGCACATTTCGGGTGCGGTAGCCCGGTGGTTTGCGCGCTGGATTTGCACGCTACCACAACTGCCGCCGTGTTCATGCGGAGTACGATCACGTTAAATATGTGGGTCCGTAAGTCCTTCCGAGAGGTTAGTGGTAGGGGAAGGAGGGTACGGTCCCTGTGAATGCCTCCCCCACTGGGATCCGGTCTAAATTGGGTGGCACTTCCCGGCCGCCCAAACAGTTACCTTACACCTTTCTGGTAGGTCGGACGGTCTCGATCTCAACAACAACATATTGTCGTGCCGTCATTGTGCATCTAGTACGAGCCAGAGGTGACCGGCTATCGAAGCCGATGGCATTGGCGTCCATGGGCGCCATTGCCTGCAAAGAGGGAATCGATCTGTTTGGGATAGGGCATGTCAAATACCTGTCTTTTTGGGAGGTCCTTGGTTTGGGATGGACGCTGTCCCACCCGTAGGCAAAAGTTTAAGAGATTGTGGGCAGGGATAATTTTTCACTTTGATACTGGTTTCTTGTTCCGCTCATCTTTGTGTTATTCTTGGAATATCCGACGCTATTTTATGTCTAGTGGTGTCACGAACACAAAAATTGTATCGCCATAATTGTTCACTACAATGATTGAAACTGTTAACTTTCCATATGTCAAGTTTTGTCCTATGCTATCATGTTAAAGAAATGTAAAATTTATAATACATTTCGATTTGCTCGAATTTCATAAAAATTCTATGTAGTTCTAGATTTTTCTTTAACACAGCCGGGTAAAAAATTTTGTTAAAATCCATTGATTGACTCAAGAAATTGATCACAGGCAGACGACAGATGATAGTCAACAAATAAAAAGACGAACATCACTCAAAAAATAGTCAAAACGTATTTGGGAGATCCTAAAACATATATTGGTATCAAAATATCAAACTAAAAATTTTTGTGAAAACAATACTTTCTCTATACTATATTCTATAGTATAAGAAAATAAAAATGCATTTTTGAAAAGCAGAAGAATAAAAGGGAACATCTGACGAAGGCAGCACATGACTTTATCAACAGATCAAAATTCATTTTTTCTTTCTTTCTCTAATAAAATATTAATATTTATTTTATTAAAAAATAAGAAATGAAATGGGCATTATACTTAAATTTTGAAATTAATTATACTTTTTTATCTGCTAACTTGAAGCGTTGCAAAATGGTGTTTAAATCCGAAGAACGGAAATATCTATAGGACAATTTATTCTGGACAAATGGGGTTGCTCTTATCTAATTTACAATCAACACCTGTATAAAACGATCCTGTAGTTAATACATTTAAATATAGTTAATTTTTTATTTTTGATTTTGTTGAATTTTGGCTTCCATTTTGGACAAAAGTACCCATTCTATTTTTCTCAATCGTACCAAAATATAATCGGGATTAGGAAAAGGCATAAATGATTTGAATATCATAATTCATGAAATCACGTCTGATGGTATTTGAACTAGAGTAGATAGATGCATTGGACAGCAGCTTACATTACATATTGGGTAGATACATAGATTGACGAACAGACGCTATGTTGAAAATAAACCATTAGAATGTTCAAAATGTGTACATCAATCGAAAACTCGAATTTCAATTTTTAACCCCATCCCAAAAATTTCGCTATGCATTGCAATGCAATGTAGGGAAAATTAAAATTTACGGGCCTTTGATTTTTAAATTAAACTACTACGGAACTAGGGCAGTTCGAGCATTAGCTTGACTCATAATAAACCCTATAAGATTTCCTCGATTCGAATTGAGCCGACTAAAGTCTTTCTATAGATCTCCGTCATTTCAGATCCATACAAGTTGTATTTATGGATTTTTTAGGGAAAAAACTGAAAATTTCTGATTTTTCCATAAATATATATGGAGTAATAGTGCTTCATTTTGTGCTTTACGCATTTTCGAGGAATTTGCATGTTTGAGATACTTTAGAATATGAATCTACAACTTTTACTGTGATGTCTGTGTATCCGTCAGTTTGTGTGACGTTTATATTCATTTGCGCTCAACAATTTGGCCAATAACTTTCACGAAAATTGGTTATTAACCTTTGCGGTTCAGTGTCTGGAGAGTCCTGACATTGAAAATTATTACTTAAAGTCAGATGTCGGATAAGACCCGACATCACTTTTTCACATAAATTGCTTCTATTTTGTACTACAAATGCCATCGATAAACCTAATTCTGTTACTACCAATCGTTGACTTTCGAAATGGAATCTACAGTGATGAAAAGGTTATGACTAAAAGAAATTAGCGAGGTTTTTATTGACTCTGAAAGTAGTATCCGGAATGATGAGAGTGAAATTTATGATTTGAAATGGGATCTAACATGCAAAAATAATAATAAAAATCAAGTATTCATAATTTTTATTTGTTTTTTTAACATTTTTCTCTGTAAAAATTAAATAGGACCTATATACGCAGCTTGAAGAAAGTGAAAGACCTGAAAAGGTTAATTACTTGTCCTTTATCCTGGTTTTGATTCTATTTTGACATAATTGATAAAATAGAACTGATACACTTCTTAAAAGGGCTGCACATGATGGCAAAATCTGAAATATAAGAACAGATATGCTTAAATATATTAAGTAAATGATTTTTATAAATCTTTCTTTACATCAGCACTTGTAAAATCACTCTGCTTTCTATATTAGAAATCGTTCTCGATATATTTTAGGATTGGGGAATTTATAGCAACCTGGAACAGCATGGAGCGAAGAAGCCTTATAGAAAAATAAATTATTTTAAAATTGTAGATTTGACTTAATTTCAAATATATGAGACTATTTTGTATGTTATTTCGCGCAATAGAAACTGATTTTA
Organism: Amaurobius ferox; assembly: GCA_951213105.1. Taxonomy (NCBI): domain Eukaryota; kingdom Metazoa; phylum Arthropoda; class Arachnida; order Araneae; family Amaurobiidae; genus Amaurobius; species Amaurobius ferox. The sequence continues at coordinate 113,882,968 of OX578144.1, read as the reverse complement.
AAGCGTAAAGGAAGAAAAAACGAAAAAATTGAATTTGATTCCATAGGTAAAGTATCGCATTGATAACTTTTGAATTTCAGCACTTAAATTAACATAGATGACAAACCGATCGAAACTCATTTACGATCAAGAAGTTCCTCATTTTTATTTCCCGCCTTTTAAAGCACTTCTAACTGACCCTTTTCCGAAAGTAATGGTTCATTCTCACTCAGGAATTTATAGCTAACGATTCTATGGGAGCACTTATATCGATGGTCGTAATGAAATATAATGGTTCGTTCCTCGGAAATGCTCATTTTCTATTAACCTATATATTTCACTGAAAGTAATATTTATAAGAACCTAATTTAACATAAAAATTGTCTTCTAAAACTTTACAATCTGTTCATTCATGTTGTAAATATTAAAGAACCTTGCTTTAACAACCGGGAATCGACCCTGGATCTCCGAACTGGCCAGCCAATGTTCTACCGTTGAGCTATTAGCACAAAATTGCAAGCTCTTATCGTCGAAATAGACTGTGCATTCTCCACCTTCTAATGTCAGATTGGCGTGCAACTGATAATCTAACTGACCACCTCCTGCTTTTTTTAACCTCAGGTGAGTCTCCTGCTATTACCATTTTTACCCAGGTTAGTATCCTGCGTGGTCGTTATCCTCTCAATTTAAAATCAGCGCTCAATCTTCCAGAATACACTAAATCCGAACTAATCATTCAAGAGTCACTTTCAGACCTCCGACATCTTTCATTCTTATTAACTTATATGAACTTATTGTGTTCCCTCTATTTTTTTCTTTAAAAAAAAAAAGCTATGTTAACTGTTCTTATTTTTTGGGATCTTTCTTTTCTTTTGACACTTTTTATTTCTATTTTTTCTTATTTTTCTATTCTAAATTTTATTCTAAATTTCTGTTTTTGTTTTCATACGGCAATTTTTTTTTCCTTTTCATATATTTTCTTTTTATATATTTTCAAAATTTTACTTTTAAAATTTTATTATTTTCTTTCATTTTAATCTATATTTTATTATGTTATTATACCTCACTCTAAATATTAGTTTTCAATGATCTTTTTATCTATATTCGCAATAACCATTTTCCCATTTTTGTAAAATGGACGTACTTGTCAAGTTCAAATATAATGTAAAATTGTCTGTTTAATCACAATATTTATTATAAATTGTAATATTTTTAGACCTAAATAAAAGTTCGTTTGGTGGGATGGTAGACCTTGGGTGCCTCCTGAATGCAGGAGGTATCCTTTCCCGGCCGTGCAGATAGCTACTCTAAACCCAATATGTGAGTCGCACGGTCTGGGGTCTTCAGACCTCCGACATCTTTCTTTTTCTTTTGACCATTTTTATTTGCATTTTTTCTAATTTTTCTTTTCTAAATTTTATTCTAAATCCCTGTTTTTATTTTTCATATGCCTATTTTTTTTCCTTTTCATATATTTTCTTTTTACATATTTTCTAAATTTTACTTTTAAAATTTATTATTTTCTTTAATTTTAATCTATTTTTCATTATCTTATTATACCTCACTCTAAATTTTATTTTTAAATGATCTTTTTATCTATATTCGCAATAAGTCTTTTTCCATTTTTGAAAAATGGAAGTACTTGTCAAGTTCAAATATAATGTAAAACTCTCTGTCACAATATTTTTCATCAATTGTTATATTTTTAGATCTAAATAAATGTTCGTTTGGCGGGATGTAGACCTTGGGTGCCTCCTGAGTGCAGGAGGTATCCTTTCCCGGCCGTGCAGCTAGCTACTCTAAACCCACTATGCGAGTCGCAATGTCTGGGGCCTTCAGACCTCCAGCATCTGTGCACTAACTTACAGGGTTGATTTGTTCGGGCGCCATTGTAGAGAACCTTGCTGCCCTAACTTAGAATCGAACCCTGGATTGCCGAACTTGCCAGCCGACTCTCTACCATTGAGCTATTGGGAAGAAATTACAAGCTCTTATCGTAGTAGATTTAAGTGGACTCTGAAGTAGACTCTTAATTAGGCTCTAATACATCCTATTAGGTAACGAATGAACACTGTAGCTTACAGGACAAATTATAAAATATATATACCGTGCATACAATAACCGAGGCTCCAGTTGAACAGAAGATCAAATAAACTGGAGATGAAATCTAAAATAACGTAGGCATTTTCATGGGTAAAAGATATCAACTTCATGATTTGAGGAAAAGCAGGAGGGAGCACCTGGGTTATATTACACAAAAGTCACTTCAGGCGATCAACACCAGCTTCGTCGTAGATAGTGAAATAAGGCCAGCCAAACAGAGAATCTCACATAAACAACTGACAGCCAGTAAGAAGATAAGGGGAGTAACACTCCGCCTGTCCAAACGTTTTGCTGAAGCAATACACGATGTTCAAGAACATTCAATGACCAACGATTGCTACCAAATGGCAGACGATGTAGAAAACCCAGACCACACGACCAACCCATAGGCTAATGGTAGCTTTCTGTGTGGCCGGATGGCAGACGATGTGTCGCTGCAGCAAAGTGCAACTCTGTTCCTATAATTAATGAATCATCAGCCAGAGAGCAATTCTCCCCTGCATTACTTTACCGATATATTTACATATGACTACTGATAACTAGTGAATCATCAGGCAGAGGACAATTATCCCACGTGTTCCTTTACCGATAAGTTTACATATGACTACTGATGTTTAGTGAATTATAAGCTAGAGAACAATTTTTCAATGTATTACTTTACCGATATATTTACATGATATATTTGTATGACTACTGATGAACTACTGACTCCAATACATGATGTACGTTTTCGAATAATGACTTACATATTCATCCAGAGATTATAATTACCTGAATAAAAAATCTGATGTGGGCAGCACATGACTTTCCTTATATAATGCAATGAATTTACAACTTTTGCAGTAAAAAGAAATTGATTATTTTTATAGTAGTTATTTATATTCTTTCCAAGATATTGAATTTTCGCCAGTGGTTGTCATTGATTTAGCATCATTTTTATCCATTTGGCGAGTTTTTCGTTAATTTAGTAACATTGGAAAACGTCACCAAGTTGGCGACATTCCACCAAATTCGTTGCCAAAATCTCGCCAAGCGTTATGGACGAAGAAATACGTTATTCTTACAGCAGATAAATGACGATTGGCGTTCAAATACAAAAGTATTACTAAAAGTATCTTTTTTCATGCATGAAACGAGCTAGATCCACGAGAATGATGTCACCAAATTCATCGCATGGTATTACATATGAAAAGTGAATATGTTTCTCAATAGGAATTTCTTTTTTATTTTATGACTTTTTAATAATTTTTTTGAAAAATGTGCAGTATCTCGAGAACGGTTTATGTTAGCGTTCTAAAATTTATGCCAATCGTTTTCTAGTAAAACATTATATAAGAAATATCTATTTGTGCAACTTTATTAGCGGTTTTGATTTTTTAACGATTTTTTCAAAATTTCATTCGAAAAGTTAGGGGGGGGGGGGGGGTTCTGAACATTTGATTGCGTACAAAAACGATAAGCTTCCAGTGTTTACGAATTGTGATTTTTGTACCAAATTTCGTTCGAATCGGTCCATTCGTTCGTCAGTTATCGAATCTGCAGGCTCACTGACACACACACACACACACATACTTTCACTCTCACACACACACACACACACACACATACTTTCACTCTCTCACACACACACACACACACACATAGACATCGGTTCAAAAATGTTTGATTCGTGATCAGGCATACTTGAAACGTGCTCTGCCGTCGAAAACTCGAATTCGAATTTTCGACCCCGTCACAATAACTTCCTTATATATTATGTACATAAGGAAAGTAGTAATAATACTGCAGTATATCATTTCAGACATAGAAGAAAATAGAAAAAATAAGTTGAATACATTTTGAATTTTAGAAACTATATAGTCAATTTTGCAAAATATGATAGTTGTAAATTGTATGTAAATAAGCATAAATAAATTATACGGATCTAATGTCTGGTTATGCCTAATAAATCTGCAGATGTTATATAATTTATGTATTCTGTTTCAGTTTCTCAACAACAGGTCTGGCTTAACCTCACATATACATTGCACAGAGAGATAAGTACACAGACGTTGGGCTAAAAACAACTGATGCGTGTTCTAAAGAGTGCTGCACAAAGTGAAAATCCAACGAAAACTCATTCCAATTTTCAACCTAAATTACAGTATTTTCTCAATACAGTACCACGAATGATAAGGAAAATAAGTTTATTTAATCTAATAAATGATAGTTTACGTCAGTCTAGCAATAATTACCTTATTCTAAATAATAGTAAAGAATTCAAGAATAAATTAGCATCATTTAGAAAACTAATAGGATTTCAAAACTGATCTTTTTACTTTCCTTATATACATAATGTATAAGGAAAGTATTGTGACGAGGTCAAAAATTCGAATTCGAGTTTTCGACGAGAAAGCACGTTTCAAGCATCCCTGATCACGAATAAAACATTTTTGAAGTGATGTCTGTGTGTGTGTGTGTGAAAGTATATGTGTGTGTGTGTGTGTGTGTGTGTGTGTGTGTGTGTGTGTGTGTGTGTGTCAGTGAGACTGTGGAGACGATAACTGACGAACGATTGTTTTTATATGCAATCGAATATTCAGAACTCTCCTAAATTTTCGCGTGAAATTTTGAAAAAATCGTCAAAAAATTAAAACCGCTAATAAAGTTACACAAATAGATATTTCTTATGTAATGTTTCATTAGAAAACGATTAACATAAATTTTAGAACGCTAAGATGAACCGTTCTCGAGATATTGCACACTTTTCAAAAAAATTATCAAAAAGTCATATAAAATAAAAAAATATATATTTCCTGTTGAGAAACATGTTCACTTTTCATATGTAATACCATGCGATACATTGAGTGACATCATTCTCGTGGATCTAGCTCGTTCCATTCATGAAAAAAGATACTTTGAGTAATACCTTTGTATTTGAACGCCAATAGTCATTTATCTGCTGTAGGAATAACTTATTTCTTCGTCCATAACGCTTGGCGAGATTTTGGCGACGAATTTGGCAGAATGTCGCCAACTTAGCGACATTTTGAAATGTTGCCAAATTAACGAAAATCTTGTCAAATGGATAAAAATGACGCTAAATCAATGAAAATGACGACTAATTGTCGAAAATTCAATATCTTGGAAATAATATATGTATCTACTATAAGAAAGACCTATTCTTTTACTGTAAAAGTAGTAAATTTATTACATTATATAAAGAAAGTCATGTGTTGCCCACATCAAATTTTTAAATAATATTAAGATATCAGATTTGTATGATGTAATTTTAGCTCTATATAACGCTTATATTACTAATCTAACAACTAAAACCAAATTTAACAATTTTCTTAAACTTTTTCACTTTGTTATTTTCAATAACTATATTTTTCAAGAAAATAAATTATACTTACAAGTCTCAGGAGTTCCACAGGGTGGCTGCAGTAGCAGTATGTTAGCTAATTTATACATTTCATTATGAGCAGTCTTTTACTTTAATAGATTATACATTATACAGATATGTTGATTATCTTATTTGCTTAGTATATACTGTAAATTATGTCATAGATACAGATTTCTATCCAGACAATTTGGAATTAATTCCTAATGAAGCTACTATTAGTAGTAATATTAATTTTTTGGACTTAAATCTTTTTATTGAACCTTCTAATAGAATTGTTACTAATTTATATGATAAAGAAGACTATTTTAATTTTAACATTAATAACATCTTACCATTTAATTCCTGCAAATCGATTCTATTGTTTAGAAATATTATACTTAATCAGCTTTTTAGAATTTATAGATTATCTGAAAAATAATTCCATGCTATACATATAAATGATCTAAAAATTACCAGCGATTTATATAAATATCCCTCCTATTTAGTAAATGGTATAGTTAAAAAATTTAGATTAGTTGGATTTTCATGAAATCTATTCATAGTATCTTATATTAGCCTGACATCTCCATTCACTTGTACTAATAATACTTTTACATCCACTTAAACATTAGCCTTTCTATTATAAGCCCCATTTTTTAGTAACTCTGTTTGTATTATCACTTTTTCTTGCCTTTTCGTATTACTGTTATTTATTTCTTACGAATGGCAACAGTAGAACATTTCTTTTTCCTTTGCGAATGACAACACAGGTCTCTTCATTCTGGCTCCGGGGTTCGACTGGTTAGTGGATATGTAGAGTTTTTTACAGGTATTCTTGTGTCCTTTTATTTTTTCTTCTTTATGTATGTTCTCCAAGATGCACTTAATTTTCACTTCTTCTAAAAGTGATTTAATGTTAATTTACGGGATGAAATCATGTACGATGCTCAGTTTATCGTCCTTATTGAAAACAACCGCTGATGCCTTTCCTGTGCCCAAACCAACGCCATACATTTTTTATTCATTTATAATATTTCAAACTGCTAAATATATTTGAAGTAAAAAATACAGCATTTGTACAGTCGGAATAATAAGTCAAAATACTTCAGAAGAAGAAATTCGAAAGTACCTAGAATATAGTTTGCTTCCAACAAATAGTAACCTTTTCGAATACTGGAAATGAACAGGCTGTATCCCTGCTTGAAGGAAATGTTTTTGAACTATTTAATCACGTCACAGTCAACAATTTCTTAAGCGCGACTCTTCAGTACCTCTGGTTTAATTTTCTATAAAAAAAAGAAACAGACTTGACCCTGAACGTATTAGAATACTTGTTTTCTTAAATAAAAAATTTACATTAAGTAAGAACCATGTACAATTATTCGATTACCGTAGTAGGGGTACCCAAAATAAAAAAAAATACTATAAAAAATAATTAACATTTAAAATAAAAATTTTCATTTCTAAATTAATGTGATTTTATTACCCCTTTGTTTACTTCATTAATTTATTTACCACTAATTAATATATTGAATTAATGTAATTATTTTTATCAATAAATTTAAAATAGATTTTCGCGATATTTAATCCTTCAGCAAATTCAATACTCGAATATCAGAAAAGTATTACTAGTCCATTTCTTCTGAATATATATTTTCCTGCAGTCATGTGATCACAATGTGACAACCATGTGATTGTTTGTATAAAATATGCTTTATTGATTTGACCTTTAACATTTTCTTTTAGAAGATGCCAATATTTTGCTATTTCGTTTTATCTATTTCGCCAGAGAGCTAGCTCTAAAAGGAAATTACCGGAAAAATACTTTTTTGCTAAGGATCGTCTGCTAACTGTCACATTGCCAAAAATAAGAAACAAAATTGGAGATCCAATAATGTCGAGAAAAATATCAAGGGAATATGATACAAAATAAATGGTGTATAAATATCGTATAATGCAATTTTGTACTTTGAAATACTTTTCTTAAGTACGATAAATTAATTTTGTTCCTGATTCAGAATTTTTCTAAAGAATAACTTATATATAGAAAATTATATTTTTATTGTGTATTCACTTCAGTATTTATTAAATGAATGCTTTTACCGATTCAATAAAAATCTCATTCTTTCCTTTCCATTTATTGTTAGAGCATTAAGCGTGTACGAAGTAAAATACCTTCCATAAATATATATGAAAAATACATATCTTCTATGAAATGAGTTTAGTATCATAATCGTATCAGAATAAGAAAAGTTGTCGCTTTTTCAGATTTCATAACAAGGTTATTCTTTTAAAATATTTCTTAAAATTATTTACTTTATCCAATTTGGCAACTTAGTGACGCTTATTGATGCTTTTAGATAGTTAGTGTTACTATAAACTATTTTGATTCCATAGTGTAGTCAAAATTATCGATTTCTCTCATATACTATAAAATGCCGTTATTGTCTAAGAATTATCATTGCTTTTCATAGGAATCTTAAACTTTAAATAACAAAGTTCTAAATATGAGAATTATTAAAATCTCCTATTTTAGTCTTTTACATAACGAGTCTATACATAAAATTTTATAGCAGTAAGTGCATTGATTCTTGAGTTAGCATATCCACACTTCACACATGCACACTGTGAGACCAGAAATTGTTCTCACATGAGACATTTTTATTTGATTATTTATGGTGTTCTTTAAGGAAAAGAAAGCTTGAGTCTGACTGGCGCCGAACTTTACGACAACTTGAACTTTTAGGTCAAATGCTATAAATTTAGGTGTGCCAGGCCACAGGGGCTGAGAGAGGCTGTGAAGTAATGCCATTGGGTTCAGAAGAACCAATGAGCGCCAAGGGGAAGAAGGGAGGAGCTACCCCTCCTCCCCCCCCCCCCGCCGAAGGAACCACAAGTCTAAAACAGTTTTACGAAAGGAGCGAAGTGAATATGAGCTAGCAGACATGACTTAGGAGTTGCAGTTAGAGTACGAGTATTTACACTATCATGACTTAAGAGGAAAGAAATCAGAGTTCGGAGCCACACACCCCAGAGTTGTGGACGAAATACACGAGTTTCAGTTATAGACAAAATGAGAGTGCAGTAGCATACGAAAGACAACGAGGAGCAGAAATGGAGATCAGACATGAAAGAAAATAATCACGAATTTTGACTTAAAGTACGAGTAGATCTTGAATGTCCCGTAAAGGACTCTATGTGCGAGTGCATTAGATATACGAGGAGGAGCCACACACCACAGAGTTATCTTCCCGGTCGTCCAAATAGTTGCTCTAAGTCCTCTGGACGAGCCGGGCGGCCTGGGGCTTTCACACCACAGAGTTATGGCAGTATAAGACTGATGCAAGCGAGATGATGAGCCCAAGAATAAACTGGAAGGTATGTGCACTGATTGTTACCGGTCCTAGACACCATCGTAAAACTAATAATTCTTGTCGCATATCTCCCCTTGCTAAAATAATTAAATAAAATTTGATAATAATTGAAAATTGATATTGATGAAATTTAGTGCTATTGATAAATTGATGTTGTTAATAAATTATATTGTTTAAGTTTTAAAATAGTCTAATCTTTTAATATTAATTAATAATTCTTTTCAGGACTTACACAAAAGGTAAAAATAATTGGAGGGTTTATATGCTGCACAACAACGAGCGATGTACGATTTAAATGTCAATTCCACTGTATGAGATTAACGGCCATGTCTTTAATGCTTAATAACAATTAATGTTAATTATTATAAGTTTAACTGTTCCCTTTCCTTTTTCTTTTACTTATGCCACACACACGTTTCCAAAAGAGCAACATATAATAGAAGGTCTTCTGTTAAAATATTTAGCTCAACTTTTAAAATATCTAATTCAAAAATTTTAACAAAAAGTACTTTCTCTCTTGTAGGGCGTGTTTAAAAAGGGGGGTTCAACCCCCTCCAAAATTGAAAAGTTTCAAAATGCTATCTAAATACACATGTGATAAAAAAAAACTTTACTTAATCCCAATTTGTCGTTCTGAAGTCTTTGAATTAATTAGAAAAACAACCCGTTTTAACCCCCAATAAATAAAAATAAAATATTAATAAAAAAGAAAGATCGATCATGCATACATCATTGATTATGAAACACTTTCCAACTCTAATTTTATTTAAACCATACATCTGTTTTATATACATTCAGTGATAATATTTTTTAAATTATCACAATACTGCAATAATTATATTCAAAAATTCAAAACTTCATCGAAAAAAACGAACTTCATTCAAATGACGTCATCGAAATATAAATCACCTGGCTCTCTGTTGTTGTTGCTAAGACCCAGACTGTCCGACCTACCAGAAAGGTGTAAGGTAACTGTTTGGACGGCCGGGAAGTGCCACCTAATTTAGACCAGAATCCAGGGGGGGAGGCATCCACAGGAACCGTACCCTCCTTCCCCTACCATCAACCTCTCGGAAGGACTTACGAACCCACATGTTTAACGTGATCGCACTCCGCATGAAGACGGCGGCAGTTGTAGCAGCGTGCAAATCCAGCGCGCAAACCACCGGGCTACCGCGCCCGCCTGGCTCTCTATTTAAAAGCAGTAAATATTTCATTCATACATTTTTATTGCATTTATCACAGTACTGCAATAATTTATTCTACTTAAAATCTTAAACCCACGGAGGTAAAAGTAATTTAACTCTATACATAACTCTTCATCGAAAATGTCCGCCATTAAATCGTCTGCTTCTCTATGTAAAATCAATGAATGTTTCATTCATATTATCTATATTGCAGACTCCAGAACAAAATAATTTTATGTTAAAGAAATTCAGCAATTCTTATACAACTCATCTTACATCCTAATCTGTTTACATTCTCCATAAGTGAAAATTAGGTTTCGTTGTAAAAATATTCAAATTTTGATGATCATTTAAACTGAAATATATTGTAATTGTGTTATTTCAAAATACGGATGCACAAAAATTAAGCAAAAATAAAGCGGTTTTAGGACGTATACAGCACTAAATATAAATTAAAAATAATTTTAAAAATCACGATTTTGACACAAGATGGATGACATATTTCGTTTTTAAGTGGGTCACACGATCTCTTCATATAATGGTCACGTCATCTCTTCATATAATGGTCACGTCATCTTTTCATATAAAGGGTGTAATTATTATTTTACTTTTTATTTAAAAAACTACTGAATATATTTTGCTGACAATTTTTTTTATACATTTTATGGGATAATTTGAATATCTTCTAAAACTTTTGAAACAATTTGTGAATTTTAAATTTGCTTAGAAAATGTTTGAAAAATTAGGTCCCATAGGATTCAAAGTATTTCCTTTTTTCAATCCGGGTTCAATCCAAAACTAATTGGGTGATATTATTCATTTGTATTTCCATAGGTTCCACAGACCATTTGAACAACTTACTAAAATTTCATTTTGATAAAGTCATTTTTACGGCAGTTATCGTGCTAACAGATAGACAGATAGAATGGACAAAATCATAAATACTTTTCAACGATGTTGTAAAGTATTAAAAAAATAAGATACTAGTAAGGAGTTTTTAGAAACTGAGAATTCAAAATGAAGTTCTCTGGCTGCTGCGTCACTGTAATAGGGGAGGGGCATTCTCCTACTGCATTAAAACAAAGTCTCCAAATTTGGAAAAATCCCGATTCCTGGAGAAAGAAAGACAGAAGAAGCTAAGATCAAAAGACAGTTTTTAGAGACTAAAGGTATGTTCAGGTCTAATTTAAAAAGTTTACTGTCCCGAAAATATTAACGTTTGACTCGGTCAAATCCCCAGAAATTTATTTCAAATAATTCACGCGAGCCTGACCCGTCCCATAAACACTCAACCTTCAACGAATTAATTTGCCCGAATATATTTGCAATACATTGCCTGTTGCCTCATATGATAATCCAAATTTGATATTTAAGAAATTAAACACAAGTGATATTGCATATAGTAATAAATAAACATGTATCCAAATTCGATAAATTTGTATAAATCAAAAACGAGCATTACTATAAAATACGTTTTTATGTATCATTTTGATTTGATAATATCAGAGATTAAATGAAAAAAACGGCTCTTCACGGATATTATGTTTAAAAAAAATGTTTCATTCCTCCATTTAAGTTATCAGTGAACAAACACTGCAATAATCTTCTTAGTAGACAGCATCAGCATCAAATATTTTTGACTGCATTGATAGGAAAACAAACATGTCATATGCCATAATTGTCAGTGTTTTTAAAATTATTTCAATACGACCAAACGCTTTATGTAAGTATACATAGATATTATTCCCTTTGATTATGACATAGTTATGAATATTTTTTAACTTTGATAATTTTAAACTGAAAGTATAAGATGTTTAGAATATAAATTTATACAAATATAAATTTAAGTGTAAATTTTCATTCAATATTTGTTATAGAGAAGAAATCGACAAACTGTGTTTTAATTTAAGGAGTAAGGATTCATGTAATTTTGATAATTTAGAATCATTCGGACTCAAATAATTGAAATTAAAATCACAGAAGAAATTGAAAATAAAATATCAATGTTGAATTTTAAAATAAAACAGTACTAATTGGATTTTAGATTTTCATCAATAGCCAAGCAATCACGGTACAAAGCGATTAAACATTTTTGCCATAAATTTAAAAATATAACAAATTGCAACTCGCACTTAACAATAGCAGAAGGATTATTTCCTCAAAAATTAAATGTGAAAATTATTTCTTCCCTATTAAATTTACAGGTCACATGATGTTACGAAACATGACATCTGGTACATAGGCGTCGAATACTTATTCTGTTGCATTCAGGCCAGAACACATTTTCTGTTACTGTAGTTCCAAACAACTTGAAAGTTGCAATGTTTTATTTCGACTTATGAATGTCTTCGAATTAATAAGTCTATACAATGTTTTATCTGAAATTATAATTTTTCTGTATCCGGTTCTAATTTATCCATCTGCGTTCTCCATACAGAAGAGCAAACTTTTATTATTTAAAATGGGATAAGGATACTTTTATCCGCTAATTGAAAATTTTGTTTCATATGTGATTTCAAATTTTTTCTGTTTCAATTTTGATCTATTTTCAACTTTTATATTTTTTGACCCCGTCCAAACTGACCCGAATTTAATAAAACGGGGTTCGAGCCCGTGAAGACGTCTAATTTAGTCCCCTTGAGATTGATATTTGAAACTAAAACACCCCCAAATCTCGCCATATCATGAGGACTGCAAATGTCATTGTTTTTTTTATTCAGTCACGTAAGCAATTTAAGCATGATGCACATATAACGTGAGGCGCCCAGTTTTTATCTTGATCACTTAAGGAACATCCAATGTATAACAAATATAATTTCTTTAGATCTACAGTGATCACATGTTGTTTAGATTTTATTGCGAAAGATCCACAAGCATAACATAACTTGTTTCGGCCATTAATGCACATTCGTGGCATTATGGCGCCATATTATCTCTACATAAAGGGGAAAAACACAGGCAACAAGGTTCTTTAATATAAGGTTGGCCGATCAGCCCGGCAACTAATAAAAAAAATTGACAGCTGGACGTGGACAAAAACAATTATTTCGTCATCTTTGACGCCATGGACCACGGAGGACTTTGAGAGTCGTTGACAAAACACAAGTGTCCCCACTATTACAATTAAAAATTGTTTGCTACTTTTGAAGCAGCAATATCCAGACGTAAACGCAGATATTTTTAATTGTGTTGTGTACACCTTCCTCAGTGATATCCAAAGAGATTCTCGAGGTCCTCAGAAAGCCGGAAAATAAAATATGCGCATTTGCTACCGTGACATCACATGCCCAAAGCCATGTAAAATAAAATCTGAAGTGGGCAGCACATGACTTTTCTTATATAATGCAATGAATTTACTACTTTTAAAGTAAAAAGAAATAGATTTTTTTTATAGTAGATATTTATATTCTTTCCAAGATATTGAATTTTCGTCAATGAGTCGTCATTTTCCATGTCGTCATCAGCAATAAGTCATCATTGATTTAGCGTCATTTTTATCCATTTGGCGAGTTTAATTTAGCAACATTTTAAAAAATCGCCAAGTTGGCGACATTCCACCAAATTCGTCGCCAAAATCTCGCCAAGCGTCATGGACGAAGAAATAAGATTTTTTTTACGGCAGATAAATGACTATTGGCGTTCAAATACAAAAGTATTACTCAAACTATCTTTTTTCATGAATGGAACGAGCTATATCCACGAGAATGATGTCACCAAATTTATCGCATGGTATTACATATGAAAAGTGAACATGTTTCTCAATACGAAATATTTTTTTTATTTTATATGACTTTTTGATATTTTTTTTAAATATGCAATATCGAGAACTGTTCCTGTTAGCGTTCTAAAATTTATGTCAATCGATTTCTAATGAAAAATTACATAAGAAATGTCTATTTGCGTAACTTTATTAGCGGTTTTGATTTTTTGACGATTTTTTAAAAATTTCACTCGAAAAGTTATGGGGGGGGGGGGGTCGGTCTGAACATTCGATTGCGTATAAAAACAATAGGCTTCCAGTGTTTACGGATTGTGGTTTTTGTACCAAATTTCGTTGGAATCTGTCCATTTGTTCGTCAGTTATAGTCTCCAGAGACTCACTGACACGAACACAGATATCACTTCAAAAATGTTTGATTCGTGATCAGGCATGCTTGAATCGTGCTCTCCCGTCGAAAACTCGAATTTTCTACCCCGTCACAATATTTTCCTTTTACATTATGTATATAAGGAAAGTAATAAGTTAATCATGCGAGAGAGAAGTTCTCCCTAACAGACGCTGCCCCATTTCCATCATTTATATATGGATTTCTACGTTTTTATATTAGTGGTATATTTTGGGAAATTATTTTAAAATTTTGTACTTGTAATTTCTGATCGAAATGTCAAGAAAATGCCTAAATACAAGCATTTTAATTATGCTTTATAGGAGACTTTATTTCCTTTTTGCAATTGTATTTTCATTTATTTTATATTAGCAAAATAAATTAAAGTATGGTGAAAAGTAAGTAATAACGTTTCTCTCACTGCATTTTGGTAAACGTAAGGGTATGATCCCCCTCATCACAAAAACTAGACGTGCTGGAGAAAAACTAATAGCAGAATTGAAATCAGGTGTCTAAATATACCCCAAATTGCAAGTCAGATTGCATGGTGAATTTTACTCGTAGTCCAGTTTAATTTTAAAGTTCACAGTAAATCATTACCAACAAAGTTCCTCATGAAGTTAAACATTGACATCACAAAACAATTTAAAATCTTTGAATATAACGCATTTTCATCCTCGTCAGATAAATCTGACTTTTATTTAGATTAAAAATCTCCGTCTTTCCATGAATCTCAATTTAATCAAAGCCTGACGCACAAACAAGGATCGGACACAATTTTATTCAGGAGGGAGATTTTTCAGAATGAATTTATTTCCCTCGTGTTTATTTTAAACACGTGCTAAGAAGAATATTACAGAATTGCATTTATTTATTATCAAAACATACAATTGTTTCGAATTGAGTTGATTCTTGTTTTTCCTATTACAAGTATTATATCTATTTTTACTTTCCTTATATACATAATGTATAAGGAAAGTATTGTGACGGGATCGAAAATTCGAATTCAAGTTTTCGACGGGAAAGCACGTTTCAGGCATCCCTGATCACGAATCGAACATTTTTGAAGTGATGTCAGTGTGTGTGTGTGTGTGTGTGTGTGTGTGTGAAAGTATGTGTGTGTGTGTCAGTGAGTCTGTGGAGAAGATATCTTACGAACGAATGGAGCGATTCGAATGAAATTTGGTACAAAAATCGCAATCCGTGAATACTGGAAGCCTATTGTTTTAAAACACAATCGAATGTTCAGAACCCCCTAAATTTTCGAGTGAAATTTTGAAAAATCATCAAAAAATAAAAACCTTTAATAAAGTTACGCAAATAGACATTTCTTATGTAGTTTTTCCTCAGAAAACGATTGGCTTAAACTTTAGAACGCTAGCATGAACCGTCCGCGAGATATTGCATATTTTTCAAATAAATTTGTCAAATAATCCCATAAATTAAAAAAAAATACTAACTGTTAAGAAACATGTTCACTTTTCATATGTAATATCATGCGATAAATTTGGTGACATCATTCTCGTGGATCTAACTCGTTCCATTCACGAGAAAAGCTACTTTGAATAATACTTTTGTATTTGAAAGCCAATAGTCATTTATCCGCTGTAAGAATAACTTATTTCTCCGTCCATAATGCTTAGCGAGATTTTGGCGACGAATTTAGCGGAATGTCACAAACTTGGCGACATTTTTAAATGTTGACTAGTTAACGAAAATCTCGCCAAATGGATAAAAATGACGCTAAATCAATGAAAATAATGACTAATTGAAAAAAATTCAATATCTTGGAATGAATATAAGTATCTACTATAAGAATAACATTTTTTTAACTGTAAAAGTAGTAAATTCATTGCATTATATAAGGAAAGTCATGTGCTGCTCACATCAGATTTTTTAATAGAGATTATTGCATAAAATAGAAATATACGCTTGATCGATCAAATTATTAGAACCAAATAATTATTGCTTCTCCTTCTGCAAACTATGCAATGACAAATTCATAGTTTTTGACTGATTTTTTTTTTCAAATTTGGTTTGGTAATTTGGCAAGTCAAAATAGGTAACCCGTTCACTTTTCAAGTTTTTAGCCCAAGTGGTTGTCAAAATGTTAATAAAATCACACAATAAAAATTTCCATTGAAATAACATTGTGCAGACGATTTTTCTTTCCTAAGTTTTCCTGGAATAAATTTATATATTACTTAGCAACGAAATTAAATTCATTTTATTTCCTAGAACAATCAAATATTTTTATACGACAGATGGTTTTCATTTAATTTATCCAATTTAGATAATAAATAAATAGATATAAAAATGATTTTTATAAATGAACAGTATTATATATTTGATCGCGGTATATCAGTTACGGTCATGAAATATAAACTTACAGTAAATATTGTGATTTTTGATATATTCGAAGCCATCAGTCTTAATATGGCAAAATAGTTTTTAAATTCATATATTTCCGAATATGTTTAAAAGATTGTTGCAATGGTATAAAACTAGTAAAGGGGAAAACTTTTACTATCATTTCCATGTCTTCTATTTGGGGTATATTGACAAAAATTCATATTAGTTTTTGCAAATTGGTTTACTAACGGGACTTCATTTTGTATAGCAAATACAAAGATTCTTCTACATTTTTATAGTGCAATTAAATGTTTAAATGGAAATTTTTGATAAATAATATGAATTCTTTTAGAAATTGCATCATTGAAGATATCTGATAGTATATAGGGTGATTCAAAAAGGATGGACCAAACTTTACGAGGTGGTAGTATACACCAAACCAATCATTTTCCTCATAATTTACCAGGTCGGAAATGAAACGTAAAGGCGTTACAGGGCGATGGATTAGGCGAGATGGTTCCATAGCTTAATCCCCACTATCGCTCAATCTGTTGTTTCTTAACTTCTTTTTTAGGGAATATCTTAGGAGTCTCGTCTTATGACATTCCCCTTGAATCTGAAGAGGAACTCGTCGCTAGAATTTCGGCCGTTGCTGCCGAAGTACGCGACATGCTTGGTTTGTTCGAGAGAGTTCTCCAATCCAGACATAATGTTGAGAAGTTAATAGAATATAGTTCATTTTATCGCTGTCGAACCGCAGACGACGAACTTATCAACGATAAAACGTTTGGTTCTAACAATTGCAGTCATTCCACCATACGAACGGCGATTGGAGCAAGTGATAAACGCATACTGACGTATAGCACAAATATCGATGCACATATGTCGCAGACCTAAAATTTAAATCTTTACACCTTTTAAATCTTTCTCACACACCACCTTTTACACCTTTCTACCATAATTTATTTATAATACAGCCTTAAAAGTATTCTTCGGGTAGGTCGGACAGTCTGAGTGGAAAGAAAAGGAAGCCTTCAAAAGTATATATAATAAAAAAAAATTAAATATTGGGTTCTGTATTACTGTGGTTTTCGACCGGTGCGCCGAGGCGCCCTAGGGTGCCTTGAATTATAGAGAGCTTCACTGTGAGTGGACATGTTTATTACTTTTTGTTCCGAAAAATATTAAATATCCCAATGTTTTCAACTAACGATAGATTCACGATGACCATTGCTCACATGTTATGCACCAGGGAGCCACAAAAGTTTGCAGTTGACCCAGGTCACCCTGGATTCAAAAATATTTGAAATCATTTCTCTTTGTGTTCGTACTATTCAGACCGTCCGACCTACCTAGAAGTCTGTTTTAAGTTCGGTAGTGTTGTGTCACTTCTATTACATAAATTTGTCTCATCTCTGTCACATTTTCTTCATAATTTACCTGACCGAATACCCTAAGATATTTCATATAAATAATAGTGTTCATCCCACAAAATATTACTTAATCACACCACGTCCACAAGAGCTACCACAAGAGGTCCACAAGAGCTACCTTTCGAATGTCAACTGTATTAAACATTTGCAAACAGGAAAAGCTGTATTTCGCATGATCTACTTCCATGTGACAAATAAGTTTGCTCTTTTGTTTTATCACCATGGCCCACTGCCAAATGAATAATTTAAAAGTCGTAGATTCTAAGGCAATCAGCCATTCCTTCATAAAATCAAATTCTGACTAAGTTTATGGCCTGCTATATCAATGGTGCCTGTGTATTAAATATCCGTTTCCATTTCCTTCTTTGATCTATTTTCAGAATATGAAATCGTTTCAAAATTTTGTTTATGTTCAAAATGTTTTAAACTTGTTTGCCGACGTTTTACATTTTATGACAGAAGAACTTTTTTATCTGGAAGAATATTTGTAATGCAAAACGTAAATGTTTATCATAACGAATGGCATTTTTTAAAGTTGTATTTCGTTTTCATAGATAAAATTTTTATTTTTTTATTCGGCATAATGGAAGTTTATTATTTTTCTCTGAGCAAGTACAAGTTTGGAATTGTGAATAAAAGTTACGTCTCCCAAACTATAGTAGAAATAGTGAAAATTTCTGACAGATATTCTAGAAAATCAATGTATTTGGGGATCATCTATAGGCGATTTTTTTATAAAGAGGTTTCTCACACCTGATGCTATAAAATATAACATACACTGCCAAAAATATGCATACAGATGTCCTGTAAGAAAACGATAACCAGTTTCATGGAACGATGCAGAAAAATTTCCAGTTGCATAAAAAACTAAGAAGGAAAACTGTCTTCCTTTCTTCGGTCGATTCTCAACCTTTGTTATTCTCTTTTCTCTTGTCTACCTTTGGAATTGGATTAGACTGAATCTCCAATCTAACCTGGAAATCAAACCCAGTTTATATAGATGTATCCAATAGCCGTTGAGAATAAATATTTTGGACACAGCATACAGGACTTAATGTAAGTATATACAGATATTATTTCCTTTGCTTATGACATAGTTATGAATAATTTTAAAATTTAATCATTTTGAACTCAGAAGGACTCAGAATTTTAAACTCTTAATAAATTTGAACTCTTAATAAATTTAAACTCATAATTTTAAACGTATAAGATATTTAGAATACAAATATAAATTTATATAAATTTAAATATAAATTTTCATTCAATACTCGTATTTGTTATAGGAAAAAAATCGACGGAATTGTATTTTAATTTAAGAACAAAATTTATTTGTATTTGATGATTTAGAAGCATTCGGAATCTAATAATTGAAATTAAAATCACAGAAGAAATTGAAAATAAAAGTGTTAAGTTTTAAAATAAAGCAGTACCTATTGGATTTCACATTTTCACCACCAATCAAGCAATCACAGTATAAAAGCGATTAACCTTTCCTGCGATAAATTGAAAAATATAACAAATTGCTACTTTTCACTTGACCAATGAGAATAACCGAATGATCACTTAATAAAAAATTAAATTTGGAATGTATTTCTTTGTTAGAATTGTGTATCCTTAAAGAAAATAACTGGATTCTCTGGGCTTTAATTTTCCATTAACGTAATCTCAAGGATTTTTTCACAGTAGATATAAATCTTTTCCGACCATACCTCGTTCTGCTCAAAAGCTTAAGGTGAGTCGTGTGTGCTGAATCGTGGAGTGGAGTAGATATACATGATATTAAAATTATATATCAGACAAATGCATTAATTTCATTGGTATCACTGCGTTGTTGCCAACTTTAAATATTAACTTTTATAATATTTTTTAAAAGGTTCAAAACAATTTTTGAAAGAATATAGTGTGAATAGGTAATCCGAAAAAATACATTTATACTTCCGCATACTATTGTATTTTTTGTTTTTCTGAATATTCCGTTTTTCGCATTCGTGGTTTTGATGGATAAACATATTTTGTGATCTCCTGGACAATTTAGGAAATGTCTCAACCTGCGTGTGTGCGTTCTAGGTTTTGATACGATAACTCAAGAATGTAAGAAGCATCTACCATTATAAATTTATATGTGTAGGTAAGTTATGTAATTATGTAAACAACTAGTGCTAGACAAAATTTTTAGTAATTAGCATAATTAGATATCGAATTAATCATCTAAATATTTTCATAACATTATTTTCTGTGGAAAATAATGATATTCCTCGAAACAATGATGGTAGTATATAATATTTGTGGGAAATTGATAATTTGAACTATGCTAGGGATGTAAGGGAAATGAATGAAATATACTATGGAAGTTTCACAGAATGCGCTACCGGTATGGCAAAATTGGTGTGCAACAAATAGTTTCTTTACAGCTCCGATTATTTTTGGACACCGTGAACCAGTTAATAAGGCTCGTTAGAAAGTTCAAATTATTCTAAATTTCACATTTGAAGCGGGGAGGGGGGCACATTAAAATGTTAAAGAAATGTGGCCTGTTTAGGAAAAGTACATACTGATTAAAATTTAGTACCAGGATAGGTCGCACGTCAGAGAACAGGGGGAAAATACTGTGTTGCAATATTTGGTAGAGGTACTGCACACCAAAATGTTCAATTTGCGGAATAAATGAGACATACTCTTTTTGAGTAGAAAACAATGTATAGTGTCATATTCCGCAGTTCTTAGCAACACTGTTATGTACTCACTTATAAGTTTATTAGTGTGTTATTGTGTAGCAAAACAAATATTATTATTATTATTATTATAAAGACATGCATGTGTGAACTGTTCTTTAAGTTACTCTAGAAGAACCGAATTATTCACATATTTTCTCGAGGTTTGCATTTTGTGGCACCATTTATTTTAAATGGGTATTTGGCTTGTTTATTTTAAATTCATATTAAATTATTTAATGTTATTTAATTCTCCCAAAACATGTAAAATTATAACTTTCTTTAAACAATAATCAATTTTTCTTTAAATACAAGGTTGTATGTTGTTCTCTTCTGATAATTATATCACATAAGAATTTTCACTCTTTTTATAAGAGGTATAAACGAAATATTATCCGGAACCTGTGAATTTCTACAATAACCATTAAGCAAAAGGAAGAATAAAGTGTTGCGAAAGTAGAAAAGCTGCATTTTGCATGAGCTGTTATCGAATGATAAATGAATTTACTATTTTCCTCTCAGCAACTGAAAGCCAAATTAATGTTTTAGTGGCCGTAGTAAATAT
This sequence comes from Amaurobius ferox, assembly GCA_951213105.1. Lineage (NCBI taxonomy): Eukaryota > Metazoa > Arthropoda > Arachnida > Araneae > Amaurobiidae > Amaurobius > Amaurobius ferox. The sequence goes on along the minus strand of OX578144.1, from coordinate 113,861,794 downwards.
CACTGTCGTTTCTTATAAAACCAAATGTTTAATTTACTTCGTTTATGAACTGATTTCTATAATGTCACAGTTCAAATATCTATTTTTCTTTTTCCTCCCATTAATATTAAGTTAGTCCCATTGTTTGTTACGATTTAATTTTTTATTATTTTACACCATTGCTCTCATTTATCTATACTGTTGCGAACGCGCAATATTCCCTTTGGCGCCTTCTCTTTCGTCTGTCTCGAATGTCACGCGAAGAAAACAGAATCCATGACGTCAGCATGACGTGAGGATGGCGTGAGCCCAGGTTTCCAGGATTTCTCAGTTAGAAGAAGGGTTGCCAGATTTGGCGATTTATTGCCAATTTGACGACTTTTGGCGACTTCCGGAATGTTCCAGAAATTTCTCGATAGAATGATTATTCTTTGAGATATAGAGATTTCTAGAAGTTTCTACGGAGAAACTATAAAAAGAGCTCATCACTCCGTTGGAATGGAGTTGACGAATAGACCTGGCACGAGCTACACTGGACTGTGATTTTTGTCAATGTTTCGAGAATAGTAGCGCTGCTTCGTGAAATTACTTTCGTCAGCATTTTGAGAATAATATCGCTTATTCTGTGAAATTATTGGAGCATTTAAATACTGTCTGACTGTATAATGTTCCAGTTTACTTTATGCTTGTGAATAAACTTAAGTTATCCAGAAACTTGGACTCGTTCTTGCATCCTGCGTACGCACCCTCGATTTTTGAGGATAACATTTCGTAACAATACTATTGAAACGCATGCGACTCGAAAAGTATATCTTTGCGTCTGGATGTCTATCTATTTATCTATCCGCACACAAATCCAAAATTCCATATCTCTGATTTAAAACAAGTCGAAAATAACGGTTTATCTCAAATACCAAATGTGGTTCTTGAAAAAAAAAGTTATAAGACAATTAAAATTTAAAACATTTAATAGATTTTTAAGTATTTACTAAACCCGATTAAAAAAAAAGTCCATCGAAATCACAGAGTGACCGCGGATTTAACAAAAAGTTTTGGGGAAACACAGTGAGATTTTGTCTTAAAGAAGTAAGGATTTGGGGATGAAACTTGTAGAAGTAAAAATTTAAATAAAATTAAAATGGATATCCATTGATTTATTTGTTTAAAGAGAAATTTTGAGGGATTTTCACACTAATTCGCTCAGGACGCGGTAGCCCAGTGATTAGCGCGCCGGGATTGCTCTCGGTAGGCCCGGGTTCTATGCCTTCCGCTGCCAAAACTGCCACCGTGTTCACGCGGAGTACGATCACGTTAAACATGTGGGTCCGTAAGTCCTCCCGAGAGTTTGGTGGTAGGGGAAGGAGGGCACGATCCCTGTGGATGCCTCCCTCACTGGGTTCCAGTCTAAATTGGGTGGCTTTTTCCGGTCGTCCAAACAGTTACCTAACACCTTTCTGGTAGGTCGGACGGTCTGGGTCTCAACAACAACAACACTAATTCGCTCATACCAGTAGAATTATTAATACACAATTTCAATCTTAGTATTAATTTTAATACAAATAAATTATCCTTAAAATAATAGCTGAATGAAATTCATAATAAAATATCCTAATATATGGTGATTGTTTTTACAAATGTTATTTCTGCGGCATATTGCTTCATTGAGCGTATTTCTCGAATCAAGCAGTAATCTTGATTTTATATTTAGTCATTTATAAAACTGTAAAAAATCAGATCTTGGAATTTTAAAAGGATCAAAATCCATCATTTCGCCTTCTCTTGTACAATGGTTTACAGTTCTGGGTGTAATTTTTAATTATGGAGAGCTAATGTAAATATTCAACCAATGGATCAATGGAGGGTATGACATCTAGCACCCTTCCCTGTCTACGCCTCTACTCTAGCTACGCCTCAATACCTTGCACGCCTATAATATGATCAGCGTTTGATTTATAACTGGGTTTTTAATTTGCTATGCATAACGGCCCTTGCTTGATGGGTCAAACATATTCGAAACTCATTCAACATGCATTATTCTTTCTTCTTCACAGAGGGACACGAATAGCATTTCTTGTGTCTAAAAGTGCTGTTAAGAAAGTATGAAGACTAATTTTAAAAATCCGATGCGGGCAGCATAAGACTTTTCCTGCAGACTCATATTCACGTTCTCTTTATCTCTTCAATAATTTATTAAATTGGATTTAATTGCACAAAATAACAGCCATAATTATTTCAAATTACACTAAATTTTCACTTTTAATTCAATTTTTGTTTTCATTTAGTAACTGGTCTTATTTTCAAAAGTGGCGTAGCGAAAATGCAAAAAAACTAAAATATCTGAGGAACGGCTAGTCATAGTGTAATGGAGTTGGTCTTAGTCTTTCCATCGTCAAAAATTATGTATAAGGCAAGCATTTAATTGATATAGTTGAGCATACGTTGTCTTTTCAGATTTTGATGATTTTTGCTGGTCATTTCGTAAAAAAAGGCAGGTTATTTTTTTTTCTTGCATTGTACCAAAATCTAATCAGAGTAGCCACAAGTGACTAATCCACCAAATTTTGTAAAATTTGGTCTGTTAGTTTTTCAGTTAGAGTGAATATAGGCAATTTTTGCGGGCCATTTTACAAAAAGGTGGGTTCTTTTATCCTGAATCGTACCAAAACCCAATCAGCACCAGGGTCACCTACAAGATATTACCTACCAAGTATTATGAAGTTCGGTCAATTAGTTTTTTCAGTTAGAATAGATACATACATTGCACTGACGGACAGACAGACACACACACAGACGTCACTCTAAAAATGGTTTTTTCGTATTCTAGAGGTGTCAAAACATGTAGATCCGTCGAAAACTCGAGTTGCGATTTTCGACATAATTCCGATACTTCCCCCTATACATGACCATGTATTGCTGGGAATAAAATTTATACGAAATACGGATGGCTTGATAGGAAAAAACCCTTAATAATTACAAGTCTCTAGCATTTTTCTACTTTGCTTAAGGTAAAAAAAGTCCCGAATAAGCATGGAATCTTCCTTTAAGTGAATTATTTGAGTATTTATTGTACGCATATTTCATGTGCGCGCACAGCAAGTATGAGTACCTTAACCTGCGGCTGCTAAAAAGGTGTCTGATAAAAAGTATCTGCTAAAAAGACACCATTAAAAAGTGACAACTAAGAAAATTAACCGACAGATGAAAGCACTTCAACTAGTAAATATTACCACATGTTTTTCGTGTAAATTAGAGAAAATTAACTAAATAAGTCTAAATAAATGTGACGAAGACTTTAGAAATATAAGTCACAGTTAAAAACGTGTCATACAGCCCCTGTTAAAAGTCAAGGTTAAATATTGATAAGTCATGTTTAAACTTCATTCAGAAATTGTATAAAATTAAATCAATTAGATTTGCTTAAAATGCTATCATTAAAAGCGGCTGCATTCGCAAGTTATAAAATAATTTCGTCGTAGTCCGGATGAAGCCTATGGTACGTGACACAACTGGACACCGCTGCAGAGGAACACATATAATACATTCAGTATCTTCAGTATATATTCTAATATTTAAGAATGCTTAAAAAATAGCTTAGCAACACTTAATGTTTTAATTAGTGGCGAAATTTTAAGAAACGCTAAGTAGTGGATTTTTACGTGGCGCAACGCATTTTTGCATAGCCAGTTAATATTTTGTTCGGAGAGTATAGTTCGATGTTATTTGTTCTACATATTTTAATTAACTGCTGCTTCTCTCAACTCTTTTCTGGATGTTTCAAGCAGGATCAATATCCTATTTGTGTTGAAACGAAACCTTTTATTATATTATATGTACTTTTGAATTATTATTGGTGCATGTAGACATAATGCAAATAAATTTCACATTTAATATTTCTTGATATCATACTCGTTGGGGTGTTAGAATAATGCTATCCGTTTAGGACTGCATTAAGGGCTGGCCAAATGGCTGCCGTTTAAAAAACTTACTAATGACCTGTTGATCAATAAATAAAATAAAATAAAATTTAGGTTTTAAATAGCAGAAATTGTGGCAATAGTAAATACTTAAATAAAGAATCTATGAGAATACAAAGATAGCACTCCACATTCGTTCTAAAAAGGGAAGTCCGCTTCATTATGAAATAACTATAAATATAATTTGAATATTAAAAAAAATCTTAATAAAGTGTTTCTTTTCATGTACCGAAGTATACCTGCACCAAATTTCAAAGTTGCACGATGCTTTGCAATTTTTGCTGCAGACGACTCAAATGAACAAATAAACAAGCACACATATTATTTTTATTACTATAGATAGAGAAATTAATTTACATACATTAATGGATTTTTAAAAAAATAGGTATGTTTTTAGAATTTGCAATGTCGGATATATCTGCTAATATAGAAATATAAGGCATATATGGCAGACTATATATATGGCAGACTAACCGATGGTTGAGAAACGTCTTCAACTTGGAGCAGGAAATTGAAATGTTACCACAAGGTTAAGTGTTATGAGATCAGTGTACCGTGGTATCTCAATAAAATTTTTTATTTTTGTACTACCCTACCGCGTATATGGGATGTCCATGAAAATAATTCACCAGGTTACTAGGGTTATCGTATATTTTTTACAGGTGTATATCAAACACTTATGGAGCTAGGGAGTACGGGGGTGATATTTCGTTTGATGTTAGAGGTAGGAAAAAAGTCAGTTGCAAAGTAATAGAACGTTTTAAAATTCTCCTCGCACAGGGAAATCTACAAAATTATTTCTAAATAACAATTTTAAAGACACGATTTTAATAATATGCATGTAACTGCGTAAATGTTGAAACATTGGTAAAAACGTCATCTTATTACACGTGTGCAAGTATGCGTTGTTGCTAAAGATGAAAAATTTAGTATTTTGTGTGAAATTGATGTATATCTACCGCATTGTCTAAACGTTCGTTTTTATTGGTGGAAAGTTAGATTGTATATAGTGATTTTCCGATTTCTTTCTCATCTCTTGGGGCAAAATGTAACAGGAAGAGAAATCGCCCCAATACTCCCAAAAATGGGGTCAACTCTCTCAAAGTTTTATCATCATTTATCTTTGTAATTTCCATTCTATAAACCTCATAAAAATATATCATAAACGTAATACTTCTTGAGTTTTTGATGTGGTCAATGACTTTCCTTTACACCCTGTATAGTGAGTTATCAGGGACATTAAACTGTGTAGCTCCCATTCAAATTAGACCTCGGCTATTTAAATAGAAAAACAATAGATTCCCAAACTGGTACAATTTCTTCCCAAGCAAGAGTTCCACATATCAACAAAAAGAAATGATATTCCTGTTATATTTTTAATTAATAAATAATTAATAATTAATAAATTTTCTACTTCTAAGAATATAGCTAGTTTTATCGATCCTACAAGATACCTGGGTAAGTAATTTTTGCAGTTTATTTTTCTTTTCATAATGCTTCAATTGGCTTTTATTTACAATCTAGATAAATAATAAAAACATATTTTTATTCCACAAATAATTAATTACTCAACCACAACATTAAAAGTTCCGCAATATCAACTTTAGGAACGTTGTAAAACAAAGTATTGACAAAGGAGAAAAGCCATATTTTGCATGAACTACTTCCATGTGACAAATGAGTTTCTTCTTTTGCATTATCACTGCTGCCTAATGCCAAATGAATAATTTAAACGCCGTAGAGAGAGAGAGAGAGAGAGATTTCATGGCAGTCATTCTATGAAATCAAATGCTGACTCAGTTTATGGTCGGTGATATCAACGATGTCAGTGTCTTAAATATACGTTTCCCTTTTCTTTCTTGGTCCAGTTTTTAAATGTAAAATCGTTTCAAAGTTTGTTTGTGTTTCAAATATTTTTATACCTATTTCTCGGTGTTTTACATTTTACGGTGCATATGAAAGAATATTTTTACTGTAAAAGATAAATGCTTACCATAAAGGTTGGCGTTTTTTAAAGTTGTATTTTGTTTGAATAGATAAACGTTTTAAATTTTTACTCGATATAATGGAAGTTTATTATTTTTCTCCGAACAAGTAAAATTTTGGTAGTAAGAATAAAAGTTGCGTCTCTTAAACTGTAGCAGGAATAGTGACAATTTTTTCAAATATTGCTAAAATACGACTGCTAAAAGTGACCGCTAAAAATAACCGTTATCTAAGAACATCACACCGGGAAACATATTTACAACAATAGTTTTTCATAAAGTATATCTAAACCCGGAAAAATAAGTAATAGAACCGAAACTACCTCACATTTTTGTGAAACTTCTTCAGGTTATGAACCTAAGTACCGGTGATGTTTTGATATAAATGTCATTTTGATTGTATCTGTTTGTTATACCCACTTGTAGCTCAAAAATGGCCGTTTTACATACTTTTATATTAGCATTTCAAACATAAATAGGTGCATATTTATTACTTGTAGTTTTGAGATTGTTTAAATCCTTAAAATGTGACGCATTTGTAAGTTATTTCTCTGTCAATTCACTAAAATACAAAACGATATATATTATAAAAATACAAATTTAGTATATTTCAAGCGCGAATAAATTTGCTTCAACTAATAATTATCGTTGTCTAACAATTCGCTTGAAGTTCGCCTCCATTTGCGTATCCCTACATCTTGCCTTAAGAGTTGATTTACAATAACGATTTAAAAAAAAGAAACACTTTACTAAGAGATCGTAAATAGAAACCAAATGAATGTTTTGGAGAAAATGGTTTTTGAGAGTCATATTTTCTTCTTAAAACTAAATGTTGGCAAGATATTCCAATTCTAAACGACACATTTGCTCTTTCTTCTTCGAACTATTTACATAAATGAATTTCGAACCTTTATTTGCTTTTCAAATGTTTCGCTCTTCTTTTTTCTTCTCTTATCTATGATATATTTGTAGCATAATTACTTGTGTTAAACTTTTACAATAAATTTATTTTTTAGTTTATAAAATTATACTCTAGAACTTAACTTATTAAATAACTTATATAGCATTAATAAATGGCATTTTTCTCGCTCATTTCATTGGGTGTTTTCGCTTCAATTCCATATGTATATTTAAATATTGCATTTCAATGCTACACGTAACCCATTTTTATAAAGCAGTAAAAAGAAATCCCGAGATTGTCAAAAAACGAAATATTTAACTTTTATCCTATAAATTGGTCACATCTAATCAATTGAGTTCTATTTATGGCTACTTTTATTTTATATTTTACAATTCTTTTTTTCCTCTTTGCATTTCTTCGATATCAAAATACGCCATTGCAACGCTTATAAATACAACACGTTTTGACTATTTTTGGAGTGATATCCGTCTGTCTGTGGTCAATTTCTTTCGTACACGATAGCGACCACAAATATAAATGGATTTTCACGACATTTTATATATGGCTTTGTTATAAAAGAATCTAGAACTAGATAAAAAATTTTTAATTCGAGCGAAAACTTCGAAATCTTATATTTTTTTTAACATGGCAGCATAGGACAAAATTGGACAAAACCATGCATAAAAGGGTTTATCTATGGCTCAATGATCACGGGACTTCATGGTTTCAATCATTGTCAAAGATTGTAGCGATACAAATATTTTATTCATGGCGTCATTTGCCGCCCTCGGGGGGGGGGGGGTTATCCCCCGGGGGTACATTGTCAAATATGGTATCAATCGAAAGATTTGTCCAATCTCTTTGAAATAACAGGTAACACGTTATACTTGTGTAGCGGTTGAGAGTCGCCGGACCCGAACCAATAACCTGGTGCTTACAAGACCGACATTATAAGTTTAGAACAAAAGCTAACTTCGACTCCGAACTCATAATTCGGGTATCCTAACATCTTTGATCGATGTCTTTGGCAGGAGCAGAGTCATCTGCTGCCACACACTCCCTCACCTGATGAGAAGGCTCGGTCGAGTTTCGGCGAGGAGGGGGGCCGCCCAGAAAAACCCCTTGCGTCCCCATCCGTCCCCATCCGAGGGGCCGAATGGGCGGGAAACGTGTCGCCTCGGGTGTGACGTCAGTCGTGGTCAATCAGGAAGGGAGTGGTAGGGCCTCTGGCTCTGTATGGTGCTGCCATCTCTTGTTGAGAGGTGAGATGGTTGCAGAAGGTTGCGTGTTTCAAACGTCCAGTCATCATTGTAGCGATGAGAATGTTGCCAGGCCCAAACCAGGGATATGGTGCTTACAAGACCGACATTATAAGTTTAGAGCAAAAGCTAGCTTCCACTCCGTTCTTAAATTCGGGTACAGGTTCCAAGTATCTTTTTGATCTGATGTCTTTTGGCAGGAGCAGAGTCGTCTGCTGCCGCACTTGTAATCATTTGGACACACGACACCGATTTTTCAAAATTGTTCTTGTAAAAATTGAAGAAAAAGCTATAAGAAATGGATTCTGGTATAAGAAATGGATTCTGGTATAAGAAATGGATTCTGGTATAAGAAATGGATTCTGGTATAAGAAATGGATTCTGGTATGAGAAAGTCGAATTGATCCACACTCCAGTTAATTTTTTTTTTACATTTCGTCACTCTATTAAACCACTGAATTTCATCATATCTCTCCGAACCATGTTAATCCACGCGGCAGTTGATATCACCATCGTTGTGAATCAAATAAACTACATTACAGTTTGCTATCGTTTAATAAATTGTCTTCATTTTATAACTAAGAATACTTTCAATCAACACAATGGCTGATCTAGAATTTCAACTTTATTAGTAAAACTTAGCGCTATAATTGTAATCATTTTGACCATAATACAGATTTTTTAAAAATTTTCATGTAAATTTAAAAAAAAAATAAAAATGCTAAAAGTGGATTCTGGCATAAGAAAGTCGAGTGAAGACGCCCTCCGCAGTTAATTTATGTAATATTTTCACTTTAGCAGCTAAACTCTAAAGTGGACGGATAACGATAGAAGCCTAATATTCGGCAGGCTGAGTATTCATCCCACTTCTACTCGCAAAAGATAATACCGAATTATCTCATTTACCAAATTTTAAATAACCGTAATGAATTTTTGAAAATTCATACGTCGTATTTATCAGTTCTTTCAGGGTTTTTCTCAATAAAAGGTGCCTTATAATGAAAGTTCCTCAAGAAATCCGTTTAAGATATACGGTTCAAATTCGGTATACTCTGTGTCCTGTACCAAGTATTAAAAAAACTTATAAAACTCAAAATTTTCAACATTTAAGAAACCTTAATGACTTTATGAAATCTCGTAAATGTTATATTTATTCATCAGTTTTTCTTATGAAATGAATGGCTTATAATCCTAATTCTAGATAAAACTGTTCAAGATACCCAATTGAAATTCGATGTGCTGAACGTCCTGTAAAGAGCGTTAAAAAAAATTGAAGATTTGAATTCTTAAGGTACCCTGATGACAAGTCAAAATAGACAAGAAAAATCGATCATGCATAAAGCATTGATTATGGAACACTTTCCAATTAAAATGCAATTTCATTTAAACATCTCTAAAATACGATACATTCAGCCATGATATATTTTAAATTATCGCAGAACAACAATCATTTATTATATTTGAAAACTTAAAACTTCATCGAAAAAAAATGAAATTTATTCAAATGACTTCATCGAAATATAAATCGTCCGGCTCTCTAAAGGATATTTCATTCATATCACTTTTATTCCAGATTCCAAAGCTAAATAATTTTGCGTGAAAGCAATTCAGCTATTCTTATGCAACTCCTCTTATGAAATCACTTGTTTACCTGCTGCATCCATTAAAATTAGGCTTTATTGTAGAAATGATCAAAGTTTGATGATCATTTAAGCTTAAAAATATTGTAATTGCATTGGCGCAGAATATAGATGCACAGAAAATACGCAAAAATAAAGCGGTTTTAAGACGGATACAACACTAAATATAGATTTGAAAGAACTTTAAAAATCACGATTTTTACATTGGGAATAAAAATAGATCCCATATTCTATTTTGAAGTGGGTCACGTGATCTCTTCATATAATATGGATGTAATTATTATTTTAATTTGTATTTAAAAAACTACAGAACATACTGCGTTGAAATTTTTTTCATATATTTTAAGGTATATATTCTAAAATTTTCTAAGCAATTTGTGAATATTACCTTCGCTGAAAAAATGTTTGAAAAATTAGGTCCCTTGTGACTTTAAATTTGTTGGTTCCCTTGCATTGACGAAGGGGATACAACGTATTCTCGAAACAGCTGTATGCTGCATTATTATTTTATTTGTGCTTAAATGCGCTGCTCAATATTTCCATATCCTTTACACAATGTTATTTTTATTTTTGTAAGTCAACCTCATTTTTCTGAAATAAACCATACTAGAGATATTCCAGTTTTAGTTTTTTTTGCCTCCATTTTAATATACTTAAAGTCTCCAAGCGAAAAATAATTTTTTCTTCAAATTGAATATACAGTGGAGTTTCTCTAAACCGGTCTCTGTTAAACTCGTCTTCCTTTTATATCGGCTTTCCTTTTATACTGGCTTTCCTTTTAAACAATTTGATCGGTAAAAGTTAAAAATCATCCATCATAAAAATCGCTCCTTCCAATTGGAGTTTCATTTATTTATTTATTTATATTGATCCCCTTTACAGATATTGGCGTCCATGGACGCCAATGTCTGCAAAGGGGGGATCGAACTGTTTGGGATAGGGTATGGCAAATACCTGTCTTAAGAGATTCTTCGTTTGCGATTGACACTGTCCCATCCGTAAGCAAAAAGTTAATAATCTTTAAATCACCCCTGTTTAATCGGATTTTCTCTTAACTGACGTACTCCTGGTCCGAATTAAGTCTAATAAGAGAAGTTTTCTCACTCACTTTTAGTAAACCAACAGGAATTAAGAAGCACATGACTTTCCCTGCAAACTGAAATTCATATTTTCATTATTTCTTTAATAATTCATTAGATTGAGTTTAATTGCACCAAATAACACTCAATTTGCATTTTCAATTCAATTTTTGTTTTTATTTGGTGATTGGACATTTTTTCGAAAGCGACGTAACAAAAACGCAAGAAATCTCAAATATCTTGAGAACGGTTTGTCCTAAAGTATAATGAAGTGTGTTATATTCTTTTCATCGTCAAAAATTGCGTATAAAACAAAAATTCATTTGACATATTTGAGCATATATAGTCTTTTTTTTTTCAATTTTGGCGATTTTTGCGGGCCATTTCGTAAAAAAAGGCGGGTTGTTGTTCTCCGAATTGTACCAAAATCTAATCAGCACCAGAGTATCCCACAAGTAACTTAACTACCAATTTTTGTGAAATTGGGTCAATTAGTATTTTAGCTAGTGTGGATACATGAAATTTTTGCAGGCCATTTCCGAAAAAAATGCAGGTTGTTCTTTTCCGAATCGTACTAAAATCTAATCAGCACCAGGGTTGACCACAAGTGACTTATCTACCAAATTTTATAAAATTTAGTTGATTAGATGCTTTAGAGTAGAAATATATAATTTTTGCGGACCATTTCGTAAAAAAAAGGCAGGTTGTTCTTTTTGGAATCGTACCAAAATCTAATCAGTACCAGGGTCGACCATAAGTGACTTATCTACCAAATTTTATAAAATTTAGTCGATTAGTTGAGTTAGAGTGGAAATATACAATTTTTGCGGGCCATTTCGTAAAAGAGGCAGGTTGTTCTTTTTCGAATTGTATCAAAATCTAATCAGCACCAGGGTGACCTGCAAGCGACGTATGTACCAAATTTTGTAAAATTTGATCAATTGGTTTTTCAGTTACATGGGATACATGCAATTTTTGAGGGCCATTTCGCAAAAAAAGGCGGGTTGGTTTATTCCGAATAGTACCCAAAACTGATCAGCACCAGGGTCACATACAAGTGACTTATCTACCAAATTTTATGAAATTCGGTCCATTAGTTTTTGAGTTAGAGTGGATACATACATTGCACAGAAGACAGACAGACAGACACACACACAGACGTCACGCTAAAAATAGTTTTTTCGTATTCTAAAGGTCTCGAAACGTGTAGATCCGTCGAAAACTCGAGTAGCGATTTTCGACGTGATTCCAATACTTTCCCTATACATTACCATGTATTGCAGGGAAAGTAAAAAGATCCAGATGTCTCGGCAATGTCGAGGCCTCAAACGTTTGGGAATTAAAGAGTTGAAAAGTGTGGCGTATGATAGATCCCGTTTGCAAAATCTGATTGAGACGGACTTCAGTGCCCAAGCAGAAGAAGAAAGGTTCTACTGCAATTCCAAATAAATATCCGTTTTATGTTGTCTTTTGCGTGATAAAACTTCATTGAATGCAATACGGAAAAATACATGAAAAATACTGCATAGATCTATTATTTATCTCACGTTCTGCTCATATCAACATTTTAAACAGGTGCTGAATATATGCAACAATACTCAAAAAATATATTTCTTAAGAGTAAACATTCAATTCAACATTACACTTGAATGCATCAGATATCATTTGAGAAGTTTAGCTGTCTCAAATTAAAACTAATTCTGTTATATTTACATTTCCTCTAGTTTAATTAAATTTGTAAAAAGAATGAGCACTAATTGAAAATTACGCTCGATTTGATTTAAAGCTTATGAATAATGCATAAGTGATATTTTCAAAAAAATAATTCTTATGAGAGAGATTTATTCCCATTTTAACACGGGGAATTGTTAATATATGCACAATCCATAAAATAATATATTTTGGGAGAATACACGTTAATTGCAGTTTTACAAATATTGACCGTTTTAATTTAATAAATGCCATTTCAAAATATGAATTAATTTAATCGCATTATAACAATTCGTTAACTTTTTTACTTTTTCTCACAATAAATATAGCTTACAAAAATATATTTTGGAAGAATACACGAATGTCTGTCTGTGTGTCTATCTATGCCGTTTGCATCGATAGATAGAAGCTTCAGACAGCCATGAAATACAGCCCAGGATTGTTTTAGATCCCTGGAGTATACTGCTCGGCGAATTTTTTTTCTTTAAATTGGCATTAGTTTAAAATTTATGAACATTTAAATTAAAATCCGTCGAAATTTCAGCTGTAAAATCACTTTTATTGCGAGTATATGATAAAGACAAAATGGCAGATATTTATAGAGTCTGAAAACCAGCAAAAAATTAGGATTTAATGTGTCGGTTTTCTAACTTCGCGAATTTAAAAAATATCGTTCTATTTTTTTTTACTTTCCCTGCAATGCAAGGTAATGTATAGGGAAAGTATTGGAATCATGCCGAAAACCGCAACTCGAGTTTTCGACGGATCTACACGTTTCGAGACCTCTAGAATACGAAAAAATATTTTTAGCTTGACGTCTGGGTGTGTGTGTCTGTGTGTCTGTCTGTCTGTGTGTCTGTGCAATGTATGTATCCACTCTAACTCATAAACTTATGGACCGAATTTCATAAAATTTGGTAGGTAAGTCACTTGGATATGACCCTGGTGCTGATTAGTTTTTGGTACGATTTGTAAAAGAAAAACCCGCCTTTTTTTGCGAAATGGCCCTTAAAAATTTTATGTATACACTCTAGCTAAAATATTAATTGACCAAATTTCACAAAATTTGGTAGATAAGTTACTTGTAGGATATTCTGGTGCTGATTAGATTTTGGTATTAATCGGAAATGAACAACCTGCCTTTTTTTACGAAATGGTCCGCCAAAAATGCCACGTCTCTAGCTAAAATACTAATTGACCAAATTTCACAAAATTTGGTAGATAAGTTACTTGTGAAATACTCTGGTGCTGATTAGATTTTGGTATTCGGAGAAGAACAATCTGTCTTTTTTTACGAAATGGCCCTCAAAATTCGCCAACATCTAAAAAAAAAGCTGCGTATGTTCAAATATATATATTAAATGCTTGTTTTATACGTAATTTTTGATGAGGAAAGGAATAAGAGCAACTCTATTACTCTAGAACTAACCGTTCTCGAGATATTTGAGATTTTTCTCATTTAGTTTTTGTCATTTTATCCAAAAATATCCAATTACCAAATAAAAACAGAAATTCAATTAAAAATGCAAATTTAGTGTTATTTTGTGCAATTAAATTCAATTTAATAAATTATTAAAGAAATAAAGAAAAAATTAATTTGAGTCTGCAGAGAAAGTCATGTGCTGTCAACATCAGATTTTTTACTTCCCCTGCAATACATGGTAATGTATAGGAAAAGTATTGGAATCATACCGAAAATCACAACTCGAGTTTTCGATGGATCTACACGTTTCGAGACCTCTAGAATACGAAAAAACTATTTTTAGCGTGACGTCTGTGTGTGTGTCTGTGTGTCTGTCTGTCTGTGCAATGTATGTATCCACTCTAACTCAAAAACTAATGGACCGAATTTAATAAAATTTGGTATGTAAGTCACTTGGGTGTGACCCTGGTGCTAATTAGTTTTTGGTATGATTCGGGATAAAAACACCCGCCTTTTTTGTGAAATGGCCCGCAAAAATTGTCTGTATCCACTCTAGCTGAAAAACTAATGGACCGAATTTCACGAAATTCTGTACATAAGTCGCTTGTAAATTAAACTGGTGCTGATTAGATTTTGGTATGATTCGGAGAAAAATAACCTGCCTTTTTTTGCAAAATGGCCAGCAAGAATTGTCAAATTCTAAACTAAAAAACTACGTATGCTCAAATATATCCATTAAATGCTTGTTTAATACGTAATTTTTAACAAAGAAAAGAATAAGACCAACCCCATTACACTAAGACTAGCCGTTCTCGAGATATTTTAGTTTTTCTTATTTTCTCTAAGCCAACTTTGAAAATAAGTCCAGTTATCAAATGAGAACGAAAATTGAATTAAAAGTGAATTAAATTTAATTAAAATAAAGAGAACGTGGTTATAAGTCTGGAGGGAAAGTCATGTGCTGCCCACATCGGATTTTTTTAACTTATATTCATTATAATCTTATGCTTGATATCGTAAAATATATAAAATATTTAAACTATACTTCTTTTTAACAGTACATTTTAAAAGACGTAATAATGTGAATGAATCTGATACAAGGAAATAATACTAAATTTCCTGATAAATAATTAAAATATAATTAAAAAAGTTTTAATTTTATAGACATAATGATTCATCATATTAATCATATATTGTTTTTATACATGCGAAAAATGTTTATGCATATGAAAAATCATGCACGATTGAATTATCGAAAATTGAACGTTATCAAACCGAAAACGTAACGTTATAAAATCGAAAACGTAACGTTATCGAATCGAAAACGTAACTTTATATAATCGAAAATGTAACGTTATAGAATCGAAAACGTAACGTTATAGAATCGAAAACGTAACGTTATCGAATCGAAAATGTAACTTTATATAATCGAAAATGCAACGTTATCGAATCGAAAACGTAATGTTATAGAATCGAAAACATAACGTTTTAGAATCGAAAATGTAACGTTTTAGAATCGAAAATGTAAAGTTATCGAATCGAAAACGTAACGTTGTCGAATCAAAAACGTAACGTTATCGAATCGAAAACGTAACGTTATCGAATCAAAAAAGTAACGTTATCGAATCGAAAGACGTAATGTTAATAGTTAAAGCTAACTTTTACACATTGTGTGTAGGATTTCTTAATAAAGACTAAATCGAATTGCATAAAATTTCGCACACATGTATAAATACTATTTTAAAATGACAAAATTTTACGTTTTTAAAATGAAAACTTTTGAAATATTTGTTTTTTCTTTTATTATTTCAAAAATTTGAAATTTGGATTCGATAACTTTACGTTTTCGATTCGAAAATGTAAAGTTATCGAATCGAAAACGTAACGTTGTCGAATCAAAAACGTAACGTTATCGAATCGAAAACGTAACGTTATAGAATTAAAAAAGTAACGTTATCGAATCGAAAGACGTAACGTTAATAGTTAAAGCTAACTTTTACACATTGTGTGTAAGATTTCTTAATAAAGACTAAATCGCATACACGTATAAATACTATTTTAAAATGACAAAATATTATGTTTTTAAAATGAAAACTTTTGAAATATTTGTTTTTTTCTTTTATTATTTCAAAAATTTGAAATTCTGTTTAAGAATGAAAATTGTTAAAAATAAAACATATATTTTCCATTCTTCCTCATTTTAAGTATATGCATTAATTACTTTTCTATTCCCTGAATATTTTTGGAATGAAATGAGATTCCATGTTGAAAAAGTTGCGTACCGTGCATATGAAATAATTTTGTTACATATTATTTTTCTTGTAATTCTATTCAATTGTTTAGAAACATCATTTTAAACCAGCTATTTCGAATACATCGACTTTCTGATCCTCGGTTTCACTTTCTCCACATCAATAATCTTAAATGCATTTGTCAAAATTACCAATATCCGGAAGTATTTGCAAATAATATTATTAATAATTTCAAATATACCACGTAATAATTTTATACATGCATTATTTATCTTTGATTGGATATCTCAATTTTGAGAATTCACCTATTCTTATCACCTAACTTACCATTTGGCCTGAGTCTAATACTGTTTACTATTTTCGAATGACTATTTTCCACTTGTTCTGTGTCCTATACTGATTACTATTTTTGAAAGTCTCCATACATATTATGTATCGTTCAAATGTATTCATTCCGGTGCATACTCGCATTCACGAAGTGAGGTGAAATGCTCAGTCGCTTCTTCCACTTACACGTGGTAACAATGCTTGTGAGTTCATATTTCTGTTCGAAGAGGTGTTAATTTTCTGATTTGTAATTCAATTGACTTATTTTTCTCCTTCCACTAGCCAGTAGACAGTTCCAATGGTGTCTATAGTTAAATACTATCGCCATTGTCAGAAACTGGCTATTCTATCGATTTTAATTCGAATTGTGTGGCTGTCCTGATGAGAATGCAATATCGAACTAACCGCCATTTTTTGTGTAGTTTCAATTGATTGTTCTCTATGTCTTAATCTTTTATCTTGAGCTAATTATAATTGCCTTTTCTCATTTTTGCCGTGTTTTCTTTTTCTTTTTATTTATATTTATATACTGTTAATTGTAAATTTTGTATCCTTATATTCTTCTCATCCCCCTTTCCTTTGTAGTGATATGTTACCTTCTATCTGTATCCTTAGTCTTGGTCTATAGTTACTCATTTGTAACAGATATGCTAGAGATGGGTTTTTTGTACATACAGTAGTTTATGCATAATTTACGATTAAAATCTTTCATTTTATATATATATATATATATATATATATATATATATATATATATATATATTCACGTATATAACATGCTGAACGACTAACACTTTCTAAAAGAAGAATTGAATGCCACTTTATCGGATATTATTGCAAAATTTCAGATGCGGAAGGGGACATTCTTTCAGTTAATTTTTACCCGTTTGTTTGCCATATTAGACAAACTGTTCCGTTCATAAACTAAACTAATTATGCAGACTTCAGACAGTTATTATTACATGATTTCATCCAAAGAATTATAAATATACAATTCCTTCTGAAACATTGTAATAAGAACTGTTTCTACAACTCACCATGAGGAGGAGATGAATTCCACCCATAACCACCCAATCATCCGATATTTGTAGGCATACATTTAACACATTGAAGCAAATGACAACTATAACCATTCCATTTTTGACAATATGACAGTTTTATCTGTTCTGAGAATACGACAGTTGTCATATTCTCTCTTTGAGAATCAACATTGCTGCTATTAATAAAAGACGGATATAGCCATTAAGAATTTTCTGGGAAAATGCATTACAAAATATAATAATTTTAATGACCTTAATTTGAATAAAGTGCGGCAATGTGTTAAAAGTTAAAATAAAATTCAAAATAGTTAAATCCATAAATTATTCTAAGAGCTAAGTTTATATATATACTATTTAAAATACTAATACATACATCCTATTGTATATCTAGAAAAAAATTTAATGTCGTCTGAGTTGCTCAATAAATAGAGCATCTGCCCTAACAGCAAAGATCGTCACATGTGTGACAATGACATTGTAATCACGTGGCACCTGGATCACAATGTGACATCATATTTGTGACTTCTATGCGACGTTACCTATTAGTAACTTTGTAACTTAATTGTGACTATATTCTGTGACGTTTCCACAATTTAATTAACAAGTAACAATGTGACGACATTACAATGGCAATTACAATGTGACGTCACAAACAAGTTAATATAGACGTCACAAACGACCATGAAAATGACCAAAACGACTTCTCAGTAACCTCAATATGACATCGCCGAGACGTCCTGTGTCCCAAAGTCACAGTGTGACGTAAATCTTACATCACAGTGAAAAAAATGCTGTTAGGGTGCTTGTCAGGCCGAGATCAGTTATCTGAATAACCTTTGGGACACATGTTCTTTACGCAATTCCAAAGACAAATAAATACATTGCTTTAAGTAATATATTAAAAAAATTCGTTTAGTATTCAAATCTTTAATTTTCTTGAAATGTCGAAAAAATACAAAAGGCATTGTTAAAGTTTTCAGAAAACAAATAAAGAGCACAAAACGTGAAATGCATCCATTTCAATTTAAAAATCGAGGCTGTCTCAATGATAAAGATTGTTATTGAATGCATACTGTTATTTACATAGTTCATTATCTTTGCTTCTGCTTAATAAGCATATTCTCTATGACTGTCCAATTCTTTAAAAGATTTTATGAATAAAACATTTATTTTCAACAATGATTTTGATTTAATAATCTTCAGAAATATTCCTATTTTTCAAATAAATGTCATGAATATTTACGTTTCATTTGTTACACTTCCTATTACTACAGAGAACCTATTGAATTAAAATATCATTATCATAAAAGAAATGTATTCAGAAGTTTAATATATTCTTACTTTGCTAAAATTGAAATTACAAATCTGATATTTACTACAGGCGCACAGATTTATGCACAGGGGAGTTTTAGAAATTACATTTAAAAATTTATCTTGCCGATGGTTGCTCATAGATCCACACTTCCAACTAGAAATAAATTAACTGAAAGGATGATAGTTTGCAAGTTTTTGTTACAATTCGGAAAAACAAGTTGTTTGGAAAATAAGAGTTTTGAAGAATTTCATTTTCATTTTAGAATGCTGCTCAAAATGTCGATTTTCCTAATATATAACAAACAAGGAAGATCAATCATGCATTATGAAACACTTTCCAACTGCAATGCAATTTCATTTAAACATCTCTGAAATGCGATACATTCAGCGGTGATATTTTTTAAATTATCACAGTACTACAACAATTTATGCTACTTAAAAACAATTTACTTATTTTACTTTTACCATGGAGGTAAAAGTATCTACTTTCTAACTCCATGCTTAAAACTTCATCTAAAAGGGCAATGCTATAAAATTTAAAAGAACTTTAAAAATCACGATTTTGACACTGGGAAAAAAGATGAATACAATATTTTATCACTTTCCTTATATACATAATGTATAAGGAAATTATTGTGACGGGGTCGAAAATTCGAATTTGAGTTTTTGAAGGGAGAGCACGTTTCAAGCATCCCTGATCACAAATCGAACATTTTTGAGGTGATGTGTGTGTGTGTGTGTGTATGTAAAAACCTTCCATAAAGTTACGCAAATAGACATTTCTTATGTAATTTTTCCTTAGAAAACGATTGGCATAAACTTTAGGACCCTAGCATGAACCATTCTCGAGATATTGCTCATTTTTCAAATAAATTTATCAAAAAATTCCATAAATTAGAAAAAACATTAACTGTTGAGAAGCATGTTCACTTTTCATATGTAATATCATGCGACAAATTTGGTGACATCATTCTTGTGGATCTAACTCGTTCCATTTACGAGAAAAGATACTTTGAGTAATATATTTGTATTTGATCGACAATAGTCATTTATCCGCTGAAAGAATAACTTATTTCTCCGTCCATAATGCTTGGCGGGATTTTGGCGACAAATTTAGCAGAATGTCGCGACATTTCTAAATGTTGCCAAATTAGCGAAAATCTCGCCAAATGGATAAAAATGACGCTAAATCAATAAAAATGACGACTAATTGAAGAAAATTCAGTATCCAGGAAAGAATATAAGTATCTACTATAAGAATAACACTTTTTAAACCGTAAAAGTTGTAAATTTATTGCATTATATAAGGAAAGTCATGTGCTGCCTACATCAGATTTTTTTTAACTGTAAAAGTAGAAATTCATTGCAATATATAAGGAAAGTCATGTGCTGCCCCCATGAGATTTTTTCTAATGTAATTGATTCACTTCAACCATAGAAAGAAATGTAATTGTCGATGTACCTGAATGATTAGAACGTCGTCTAGCTAGCAGGACGTCGAAAGTTCAATTCCATACGTAAAGAGATGATTTTTCTCACATTGATACTTATTGTGATACAAATGTGTAAAAAAAAATATGGAAAATAAAGTGGTGACTCACATTCTACACTACATATTACTTTCCTTATATACAATAATGTATAAGGAAAGTATTGTGACGGGATCGAAAATTCGAATTCGAGTTTTCGACGGGAGAGCACGTTTCAAGCATCCCTGATCACGAATCGAACATTTTTGAATGATGTCTGTGTGTGTGTGTGTGAAAGTATGTGTGTGTATATGTGTCAGTGAGCCTGTGGAGACAATAACTGACGAGCGAATGAACCGATTTGAGTGAAATTTAATGCAAAACTTACAATCCGTAAACACTGGAATGGAAGCCTATTGTTTTTATACGCAATCGAATTTTCAGACCCCCCTACATTTTCGAGCTAAATTTTGAAAAACTCTTCAAAAATCAAAACCTCTAATAAAATTACGCAAATAGACATTTCTTATGTAATTTCTCATTAGAAAACGATTGACATAAATTTTAGAACGCTAGCATGAACCGTTCTCGAGACATTGCACATTTTTCAAAAAAATTATCAAAAAATCATATAAAATAAAAACATATTTCCTATTAAGAAACATGTTCACTTTTCATATGTAATACCATGCGATAAATTTTGTGACATCATTCTCGTGGATCTAGCTCGTTCCATTCATGAAAAGAGATACTTTGAGTAGTACTTTTGTATTTGAACGCCAATAGTCATTTATCTGCTGTAAGAATAACTTATTTCTCCGTCCATAACGCTTTACGAGATTTTTGCGACGAATTTGGTGGAATGTCGGTAACTTGGCGACTTTTTTCAATGATGCAAAATTAACTAAAAACTCGCCAAATGCATAAAAATGACGCTAAATCAATGAAAATGAAAATTCATTGACGAAAATTCAATATCTTGGAAAGAATATAAATATCTACTATAATATTAATCTTTTTTTTTACTGTAAAAGTAGTAAATTCATTGCATTATATAAGGAAAGTCATGTGCTGCTCACATCAGATTTTTTTGAAGTGTATCACATGATCTCGTCATATAATATGGGTGTAATTATTATTTTAACTTTTATTTAAAAAACTACCAAACATGTTTTGCTCAATATTTTTTTTATATTTTATGGGATAATTTGAATATTTCCTATAGTTTTCAAAGCAATTTGAGAATTTTAACTTTGCTTAAAAAACATTTGAAAAATTAGGTCCCGTAGGGTTCAATGTATTTCACTTTTTCAATCCGGGTTCACTCCAAAACTAATTGGGTGATATTAATTATTTACATCACCATATATCCCACACACCGTCTGAACAACATACTAAAATTTCATTTTAATAAAGTCATTTTTATGTCAATTATAATGCGAACGGACAGACAGACAGAATGAACAAAGTCATAAACACTCTCAACTATGTTGTAAAGTGTTAAAAACTCAATTTACGTGAGGAACAGATATGTCACATAAAACAACCGATAATTTTAACAAAAGACAGAAGCTTGAAATTTAATACAAGTCAAATAGTTTGATAAAATCCTGTTAAATCTGTTATTCCTCTTGAATCTGTTAATCCTGTTAAATCTGTTATTTTATCAGATTATATCTAGGAAAACTTTAAATATTCGCACTTATATAACTATGTATAGTATCAGTCAGGATTTGTTTATTGTGACCCCGATGATTTTCAAGGAGTAGTCGGCTAATAAGCATTTAATTTTCCTTTCTCAACATATCATTTCAGGATCTTGACGATACCTGACAATAGCTACTCAAACATAGGAATTTAAATACATTTTAGCATCTCTGATTTTTTTTAAATTAGAATATTAGTTATCTTCGAAGTAAGGATACACACTACCCAAAATTCAATCATGTATTATTTACATTTAAATGAAATGTTGAACATTTTCTTTCAATAGCATAATTTTTGCAATTTTGCCAAACTATTCTGTCAATACAATGAATCTCCATAAAATTTTGTTTGAATAAGAGATTATAGTAATGTATTCGGTACTTTGGAAAAGGAGATCGTTTCCATTTCAAAACATCTGCAACAAGATAATTAAATAAATACTAGCAGAATACCCGTTGAAAATCAACGGTCTCGCAATAAGCAACCACTCAATATTGTTATTTTTTTAAAAATGCGAGTTTCACATTTATTCGGCAAATCGAATATTTTAGTGTGCGGAACCCCCTAAAGAAGAATATATTCAAAATTTTAAATTGGGAACGTCTTGCTTTCGAACTATCTACCAGTACACCAAATTAAAGTCTCTATCTCATCTCGAAGCATACTATTTAATCATCTCCCCTTTCGAATGTTTTTCTGTGGAGCACATCCATAAATAACCATGTTTGAAAAACTCTGTTCGTCTTGGGTTTCTTATCAGATGAATGGCCCATATACCAAATATCAAGCTTCTATCACATTTAAAGGAAGCGTGTCTCATTTATTCCGAAAATCGAACATATTGGTATTCAGCACCCCCTAAAGTTGCAAAGATTGGAAATCTGAAATTGCACACCCTCTTCCGTTCAAACTATCTACCAGTACACCAAATTTGATATATCTATCCTATCCTGAAGCATGTTTTTGTATCACTTCATATTTCGAACGTTTTTCTGTGTTGCGTCCCCTTAAATGATCATTTTTGAAAAACCGTAATAATCGTAGGGTTTTTTTTATCAAATGATTACCCCATTTACTAAATTTTAAGCCTCTATCACATTGTAAAGGAGGCGTTTTTCATTTGTTCGTCAAATCGAACATTTAGTGTGCGGCACCGCTACAATTGCAAATGTTGGAAAACTGAAATTGCACATTTTCGTCCTTTCTAACTATCTACACGTATACCAAATTTGAAGCCTCTATCTCATCGCGAACCATGCTTTTTCTATCATTTCACCTTTCGAATCTTTTCCTGTGGAGTACCCATCCCACTTAAATGTACATTTTTAAAAAACTCCATTCTTCTTGGGTTTTCTATTAAATGATTCGACCATATACCAAATGTCATGCCTTTATCACGTTCTAAAAGGAGTGTTTCTACTTAATTCCGAAAATCAAACATTTTTGTGTGCGACACCCCCTAAAATAGAAAACATTCGAAAACTGAAATTGCATACTTTCTCCCTTCCAAACTATCTACCCGTACACCAAATTTTAAATCTATCTCATCCCGAAGTATGATTTCTTATCAATTGACCTTTCGAACGTTTTCCTCTGGAGCACCCCCCCTCCCCCTTTTTTTTTTTTTTTTTTTTTTTTTCAAATGGCCAGGCACTTTTGACCTTCGTCATTCACTTTCGAAAAGTATAATCGTCTTGGGTGTTTTTACCAAATGATTATTCTGTATAACAAATTTCAAGCCTCTATCAAATTTTAAAAGAGCATTTTCTCATTTATTCGTTAAATCGAACATTTTGGTGTTCGGCAGCCCCTTAAGTAGAAAATATTGGAAATCTAAATTTGCACACTTTCTTCCTTTCGAAGGATTTACCCATACACCAAATTTGAAGTCTCTATCTTATGGCAAAGCATGCTTTCCCATCACTTCACTTTTCGAACGTTTTGGTGTGCTGCACCCTCTCTAGAGAACGTTTTCGAAAAATTCGATTTTTCCAGAGGGTTTTATCGAACGATAGAACCATGTACCAAATTGCAAGTCTCTATCTATTCGGGAAGTGCTTAAAAAAGCGTGCCAGACAGACAGACGGACACTTGGCAATTAGTATATACTAGCCGAATACCCCCGTTGAAAATCAACGTTCTCGCAATAAGCAATCCCTGAATAATGTAAATTTTATAATAATTCGCGTTTCACATTTATTCGACAAATCGAATATTGTGGTATGCAGAACCCCCTAAAGAAGAAAATATTGGGAAACTAAATTTGTGAATTTCTTCCTCTGTTTGTCTTGTGTTTCTTATCAGATGATTGGTCCATATACCAAATATCAAGTCTCTATCACATTTAAAAGGAAGCGTACCTCATTTATCCGGAAAATCGAACATATTAGGGTGCCACCAAATTTGATATCTCTATCTCATTTCGAAGCGTGGTTTTTTATAAATTCACTTTTCGACCGTTTCACTCTGGAGCACCCCCTTAAACGAATATTTTTGAAAACTATATTCTTCTTGCGTGTTTCCGTCAAATGATTAACCCATATACCAAATTTCAAGCCTCTATCAAATTTTAAAAAGGCGTTTTCTCATTTATTCAGTAAATCGAACATTTTGGTGTGCGGCACCCTCTTAAGTAGAAAATATTGGAAATCTGAAATTGCACACTTTCTTCCTTTTGAACGATTTACCCATACACCAAATTTGAAGTCTCTACCTCATCGCAAAGCATGATTTCCTAACATTTCACTTTTCGAACGTTTTAGTGTGCGGCACCCCCTTAAGTAGAAAATATTGGAAATCTGAAATTGCACACTTTCTTCTTTTGGAACGATTTATCCATACACTAAATTTGAAGTCTCTATCTCATCGCAAAGCATGCTTTCCTATCATTTCACTTTTCGAACGTTTTAGTGTGCGGCACCCCCTTAAGTAGTAAATATTGAAAATCTGAAATTTTACACTTTTAAAGGAGCGTTTTCTCATTTATTCTGTAAATCGAACCATTTTGGTGTGCGGCACCCCCTTGAGTAGAAAATATTGGAAATCTGAAAATGCACACTGTCTGCCTTTCGAACGATTTACCCATACACCAAATCTGAAGTCTCTATCTCATCGGAAAGCATGCTTTCCTATCATTTCACTTTTCGAACGTTTTGGTGTGCGGCACCCCCTTAAGTAGAAAATATTGGAAATCGGAAATTGTACACTTTCTTCCTTTCGAATGATTTACCCATACACCAAATTTGAAGTCTCTACCTCATCGCAAAGCATGATTTCCTATCATTTCACTTTTCGAACGTTTTAGTGTGCGGCACCCCCTTAAGTAGTAAATATTGAAAATCTGAAATTTTACACTTTTAAAGGAGCGTTTTCTCATTTATTCTGTAAATCGAACCATTTTGGTGTGCGGCACCCCCTTGAGTAGAAAATATTGGAAATCTGAAAATGCACACTGTTTGCCTTTCGAACGATTTACCCATACACCAAATTTGAAGTCTCTATCTCATCGCAAAGCATGCTTTCCCATCATTTCACTTTTCGAACGTTTTGGTGTGCGGCACCCCCTTAAGTAGAAAATAACGTATAAATGTTAACATTAAGTATAAATGTTACTTTTCTGACATACCTAGAATAATGCATCGTTTTTCAAGGTGGACTTTTCAAGTTTTTCGGAACCCTTGGGATTCCGCGACGTGATAGTTTCATGCAAATTGTCTTAAATTTAAAAACGTGTATAATTTTAATGCATAATTTGGACAAATGGGGATATTTCTTATTTTGGGGTTCTACCATCAAATTAAATTTCAAAAGGGTTTCGTGAGAAAATAAATTTGAAAAACATTGATATAATGTATAGGGAAAGTATTATGACGAGGTTGAAAACTCGAATTCTACTTAGTGTTTTCGACGGTAGAGCTTGTTTCAAACATTCCTGAAATCGAATCGAATGTTTTTAAAGTGATATCTGTGTGTGTGTGTGCATGTATATTAATCTATGTAGTATGTGCATGTATATTAGTGTGTATATGTGTATTAGTGTGTGTGTATGTATATTAGTGTGTGCGTTCTTGAGTCAGTGGATGCGATATCTAACGAACGCATTCAAACAAAAAAAAAATTCGATTATTATAATCAGTGAATACTGAAAGTCTTTTGATTTTATAAGCAATCGAATATTTGGAAACCAGCTCCAAACTTTCAAATGAAATTTTGAAAAAAATCATAAAAAATACGAACCTTTAATATTGTAACATAAAATATCATTTTTTATTTAATTTTTTATTAGAAAATGAATAACATAAACTTTGGGATAATAGCATGAACCATTCTTGATATATTGTACGTTTTTCAAACAAATTTTAAAAAATACATGAAATTAAAACAGTGCTAACTACCGTAATATGTTTCCATTCCATGTACAATATTATGTGACAACGGTGTTAGCATCATTCTGGTAGGTTTTATTCACGAGACACTGTTTTACAATAGTTTTGTATTTTGACATCAAACAATTTGTCAAATGTAATTTATTAGTTTGTCTGTATGTATGTAATGCTTGTCGATAAATTAACAAAATATCGTCAACTAGACATTTTATTTAAAATGTTTCCAAATTGGCAAAAATGACACTAAATTAATAAAAATGATGTCAAATTGATGATAGTCAATATCTTGGAAAATGAAGTTTAATTTATTTGATCATTCCTGTCCCTTTGGGGAAATTAATATTCTTGATTTAAGATATGTTGAGTTTCGGGGTTATAATCGTTTCAAATACAATATTTAAACAAAATAAAAGTTAATTCGGTTAAGCTGTGAAGGACTCAAAGTCATTGATTGATAAAGTCTTTTTGACACTCCCATCCATTTTATTCGCCCTCGAATGAGAAACAAAAATATTAAGCTCCGTTAGGTTCTGTCCCGTTGTCGATACTATAAGCATGGGCGCCCATAGCACTTTTTTAGAAGTTAAACTCAATGATATGTACAATATCGACTACCTTGATCCCCACATTTGGGACACTGAATGTCCAGGGGAGCGGAAGTGCCTCCTTTCCCTTCCCTATGGGCGTTCATTGAAAAAACTCCCTGCTTATACTAGTAACCTCAAGATAGAACCTAACGGAGTTGAGTTTCGATTTCCCCAGGGGTGGAAAAATGGAGTCTTTCCAGACCCCACAAAAGTTTCCGTGAAGTCTAAAGCTTTACACACTTATAGCCACCCCGGCCACTCAAATAGCTGCTGTAAGCCCTCTGGGTCAGCCGAGTGGTTTGGATCTGCAACACTTATAGCCACAGAACACTATAATAGTCTGTGCTTATAGCCATCTCTCCCGGCCACTCAAACAGCTGCTGTAAGCCCTATAGGGCTAGTCAAATGGTCTGGGTCATCAACACTTATAGCCATGGGTGCCCATAGGGGCGTTCAAAGTCACAAATGTAGGTATCAAGTTAGTCAATATTGTACTTCTCATCCATGAGTTTACCCTCTGGAAAATGTTCTATGGGCGGCCATAGGGGAGCGCGAGGGGGCACTTTCGCTCCCTCGAACGTTTAAGGTCAGAAATGTAGGTATTAAGTTAATAGATATTTACCTCCCATCCTTGAGTTTGGCTATCTCAGGAATAACTTTTATGGGCGCCTTTAAATCCTACTCGTTCGAAACAAGGTCGACCTCTCCTGCAGTTACCACACTATATTTTGATCGTACTATATTTTGACACACACACAACCACACTCTGTCTCTCTCGCTCTCTGTGTCTCCCTCCCTCCTTTTCACCCGTATTTTAATCACGTTAATTACATGATGATCTACCTAATTCTAATTTTTTCAGAATGTAGCTACATATAGAATTTCGTGGCTATACGTACTTTCTCTAATTTAAAATCTCTAATTTCGAATAATGTTTTAATCCCATTTATTACAAAATATTCTACCTGTTCCTAATTTTCTACAGAATGCATCTACATATAAATTGTCATAGTGGTACGTGCATTCGCACCCCACAGATACACACACACACACTGATGGAAATATTTCTCAAAATGTTCGAAATGTGTTCATGGTGTCTTTAAGTGTATTTTTTCGTCTAAATGTCGTGATTATCCGTGAACTTCCTGTATACAATAGCATTAGAAAATAAAATGATTCTTTAATTGAGTCAATACTGAATTAATTTAATTCTAATTTAAGAGATAATGCATTTAAAAAGTGTCTATATTGCTTAATTGTAAGTTATATGTCGGCGATAAGCCCATATTGCTTAATTGTAAGTTATATATCGGCGATAAGCCCATATTGCTTAATTGTAAGTTATATATCGGCGATAAGCCCATATTGCTTAATTGCAAGTTATATATCGGCTTCTTTAATCTAATCAATATTGAATTAATTTAATTCCAATCTAAGAGACAATCCATTTAAAACGTGTCTCTATTGCTAAATTGTAAGTTATATATCCTATAAAAAGATAAACCAAATTGCGAGAGTCCTTTCTCTTGATGTGGCTGCTATAGTAACCTTGAGAGAGAGCGCTCCTTCGCCTATCACGCTGGCGATAAAACGAAGTTTGGCGTCTGATTTGAAAGAAGGCTTTCTGGCTTAGTATACTTTCTGGCCTAGTATACTTTCTGGCCTTCCGCCTCCCGGAGAGCCGGTACATAGAATACGAATGTATCAAGTTTTACGATGAAAACGAGACATTATACACAAACCAATATAAGAGAGAATTGTCGAGATCCAGCCATATCAAAAATCACTAACAGTAAATGTTTGAAAATATATAAATTTGAAAATGTTGAATATATATATATATATATATATATATATATATATATATGAAATTTTCATAAATACCGTAGCATGCTAAAAAAAAATTAAAGATATTTTGCAAATATGAATATATAAAAAAATAAAGATATTAAGTAAAAAAGAATAACAATGCAAAATACATTTAATTTATTGCGCAAATGCAGCTTATAAATAAAATGATTCCAATAATAATAATAATAGTTTGAAAATCCAATGATAGAAAATTGAGAAGCTGCAACTCGAAAAACCTAACTTATAACAAATCTACAAAATAAAAGTATAAAACAGCAAATCGTCAACCATATGGGGAAAAATACAAATTTCGAGTCATCAAGTTAAAGATAATCAATAAATATCAATGGAATGGCATCGATAATAGAAAAACATATAAAATCCAAGCATTAATGATATACACGTGGACAAGGGCTAGGCCTAAATAATGGAATTATTCACTTCGTAAAAACTCTTCATCGGGTCTAAGTATTTTGTCGAAGCAAACACAAAATATGTATGTCTCTGAAGAAATAGATAGATTATATCTATAAACTATTTCTACTTGGACAACATACATAAAGAAGGACATGTTGTCCAAGTAGAAATAGTTTATAGATATAATCTATCTATTTCTTCAGAAACATACATTTTTATGTTTGCTTCGACA
Organism: Amaurobius ferox; assembly: GCA_951213105.1. Classification (NCBI taxonomy): domain Eukaryota; kingdom Metazoa; phylum Arthropoda; class Arachnida; order Araneae; family Amaurobiidae; genus Amaurobius; species Amaurobius ferox. Next base: position 113,832,263 of record OX578144.1, on the reverse strand, counting down.
AAATACTTGAACCCGATGAAGAGTTTGGCGAAGTGAACAACTCCAGTATTTAGGCCTAGCCCTTGTCCACGTATATAGCATTAATGCTTGGATTTTATATATTATTCTATTATCAATTTCATTCCATTGATATTTAGTGATTATCTTTAACTTGATGACTCGAAATTTGCATCTTTTTCATATGGCTGAAGATTTGTTGTTTAATACTTTTATCTTGTAGGTTTGCTATAAAGTTAGGTTTTTCAAGTTGCAGCTTCTCACTTTCCTATCATTAGATTTTCAAACTATTATTATATATATAATAATGTGTACATATATATATATATATATATATATTATTATATTTATATATATATATATATATATATATATATACAGGACGTCCCAAAAATATTGAACTCGGCTTTTACTCCTTAAATATCAATCTTAGACATATATAAGAAATTACAAAATTGCGTAAAAGGGAACAGAATTTTATGAAATCGATAAAAATTTTCAGGATATTAAATTTGAAGAAATACAAAATTTAAATTTTTATACAGCTCCTGTACAAAAACATTTCCAATGAGTGAAATGTGCCCCATACACTAATAAGGTGATGTACAAAATTTCAGCATTTTATCATAAAAAGTCCCAGAGATATGTTTAAACAAAGCTGGTGAGGGATTAATCACAAATAAATTTAAATGTAAATGTTTACTGCAAGAATGCAATTGACGCAACGCAGAAATGCATCATAGGCAAAAAATATCTGCCTCTTATCTTTAATGGATCTTTGGCATGGATGGAAAACATTTTGAACAAGCTCTGTAACCTTTATGTAAAGTTATTATTTTTACACAGTGTAGATACTTTTGTACCAATAATTGCAAAATTATTTATTTATGTAATCATTGTTTTCTTTCGTAATTTGTGTATGACACCTGAAACGCGATCTGCCGACATGATTTTCCCTCCTTTGAGAACTCATGTCGATGCATAGAAAAGTGGTTTAAGTTAGCATTTTTGTCTTTTCATATCTCTGGGACTTTTTATGATAAAATATTGAAATTTTGTACATCACCTTATTAGTGTATGTGGCACATTTTACTCATTGGAAATGTTTTTGCACGGGAGCCGTATAAAAATTTAAATTTTGTATTTCTTAAAATGCAATTGAATTGAAATTTTTAATCGATTTCATAAAATTCTGTACCTTATTTTACGCAACTTTGTAATGTATTATATATGTCTAAGATCAATATTAAAGGAATAAAAGTCAAGGGGTCAATGGTTGTCAAGGTTGGGACACCCTATATATATATATATATATGTATATATATATATATATATATATATATATATATATATATATAATCTGTAAGCACATATAAACAGTTATCTATCTGTTCTAAAAGCGTTTTTCATATTTTCAGAAAAAAAAAATTATTAATTTTTTTTGTTTTAATGTCTAGTATATCTGGCATGCCCGATATGTGGTGTCAAATACATGTAACATTTTTTTTCAATTTGAGGTCCAGTAACATTTTGGCTTCCTTCTGAAAGGAAATAGAATTATTAAAACAATCTCGTTCTACACCAACTTTAGTCCATGCTCAGTTTAGAAACGTTCTAAGAATGTGCCGGTATTTATAAAAACTAGAAAACACTCTTGATTTTTTTATAAAAGTATTTTTATTTTCAGAGAATCATCTAAAGAATATTTTTCAACAAATGCTAAACAAATAAGAAAGGGCTTTTGTCATATATATATATATATATGTGAATGAAATAAAATAATTATCCCATAAAGTTTATTTATTTTAGCTTCGTTGTTTACTTTTACAATTAAAGAATTTCTTTCTAGACTACGTTTCTGGACTTCTTATTAAAAGCAAAAATATGGAAAGATATTTATTTTATTACCTTTGAGATTAAAAGGTTTATTTTTTACTTCGTTAATTTATAAAGCTTCCATAATTTTAGAGAGATGGACAGAAACAAAAATCGATTCACGTTGTCGGATTTTTAATGGTATTTATTGGAAAAAGGCACTAAAAACTGTTAAGTCACGTTAGTTTGAAGACTCAAGTAACAATTAAATCCGGTTTGTTTGTAAACTTATAACGATTGAGGCACGCGCTATGTGATAAAATAATCAGAAGAAGATGCAGACAGACAGACAGAAGGACAGACGGAAGCCTGCTTTAAGTGGAATTTGTAAATAACATTGTTTCCCCAACTGTGAATCGAACCCTGGAACTCCGAAATGACCAGCCAACGCTCTACCCTTGAGCTACTCGGACGAAATTGCAAACTCTTATCGAAGTGCATGCTGCATTCTCCACCCCCTAATGTCACATGGGCGGGTGACTGACAATCTAATTGACCATCTCTTACAATTTTTACCTCAGGTTACCTTGCTGCTACTGCTAATTTTACCCAGGTTAGTATCCTGCGTGGCCGTTATCCTCTCAATTTGAAATCGGGGCTCAATCTTCTAGAGTTCACAGAATTCGTACTAGTCGTACTAGCGTCACTTTCAGACCTCCGACATTAATCTGGAGTCCTGAGATGACCATGGAGGCAAGTGCTCAGATGTGGGGAAGGGAGGAAAAAGTCACTGGTCCTTTTGCAGAGATTGAATTTTTTTAAGGGCAGAAGCATAAACAGGGCAATATTTTCGGTCAATAGCACAGTGATCTGTTTTAAGATTAGCATCTGGGTGATGAAAATTATAATCACCACAGTTTATACATGATTTAATGGTTGAAGTACATGTTGCTCTAGAGTGCTTTTCCCCACATTTGCCACAGAAAGTCAACCTGTGTGAACAAAAATTTGATGTGTGGCCGAACCCTTGACAGTTGTAACAGATTTTTAAGGATATAAATTTTTTGATTAGAAAACTATTGAAGTGGATATAAATTCTTTTATTCTTCACCATATTATTAGCCAGGAGGTATGGAAGAAGTAAGACCCAGTTCACATTTCCTTTTTTATTTTTAAAGTTCTTCCGTACTTTAATTTCAAAGGATTGGTCAGACGAAGCATTGTAGGATATCAAATCTTTCACATCATTTTCTTGGTAGGTGGAAGGTAAATTGAATAAAATAATAGCCATAGTTCGAGGATTAGGTTTGAGAATTTGAAAGTTTTTGTGAGGTTGGTTTTTTGAAGATTGGTGATAACCTCTTCAGGGTTTTCATTTTTACAAAACAATTTTATATTACCATTAGTTAATGAACGAACAGAATTAATTAAGACTTCTTTAGGGCAAGGAATAGAAGATATATCATTTCTGATCTCAGAAGTGTTCTTAGTTTTGTCATTTATAATATATATACTGATGGTTCAAATATTGACAATAACACTGGTTTTTCAGTCTGTATTTTTAAACATGATGTTCTGGAAAAGGTTCTCTCCTATAAACTTGACAACAGGAATACAGTATTTCAAGCCGAACTTGCTATTGACTGGGCTTCCTCTAATAATACCCCTGTTAATATTTTTTCCGATAGCCTCTCTTCCATTCAAGCTCTTAACTCAATAAAAAATAAATCTAATTATCTTAACTCCATTAAATACAAAGCTCTCCTTGCCAAAAACCTTGTCAATATTTCTTGGGTAAAAGCTCACAATAACATATCTGGAAATGAAATTGCTGATTACCATGCCAAAATTGCTGCTATCTCTGGTTCCCCTCTTACTATTCCCTTTCCCTACTCGCTCCTCTCAAAATTTTGTAAATCTCATATTCTTAATCTTTGGCAAAATTATCTTAATGATTACATTTCCACCAGGACTGGTGATCCGGCTAGAATCCTGTCTTACCTCCCTATCGTGAATCCTAATTTACAAATTTTTAATAAATATCTCATTTACTTTCTTACTGGTCATGGCCCCTTTCTTGATTACTTATACTTTTTCAAAATTAAATCCACCTCTAACTGTATTTGCAATAAATTCGGTGACGTTGACCATTACATTTTCGATTGTCCTTTTTCTAAAAAATTTCATCTCTGCAAACCTTCCCCCTCTAATAAACCAATTTGGTTCTCCAAAGTTCGTTCAAATCCCTCTTCAGTAGATAAAATTAAAAACTGTATTCTTGTTTCCATGTAAATTTCTAATAAAGTGACCTAAGCTTATGAATAGATTCTGCTCTCATTTAATTTTGATCAATGAATCCCTTTATTTCATTCTTATTAACTTATATGAACTTATTGTGTTCCCTCTATTTTTTTCTTTTTGAAAAAAAAAAAAAAAAAAGCTATGCTAACTGTTCTTATTTTTTTTTTATCTTTCTTTTTCTTTTGACACTTTTTATTTGTATTTTTTCTTATTTTTCTTTTCTAAATTTTATTCTAAATTTCTGTTTTTGTTTTCATACACCAATTTTTTTTTTCCTTTTCATATATTTTCTTTTTATATATTTTCTAAATTTTACTTTTAAAATTTTATTATTTTCTTTCATTTTAATCTATATTTTATTATGTTATTGTACCTTATATGAACTTATATGTTATTAACTTATATGAACTTATTGTGTTCCCTCTATTTTTTTCTTTTTGGAAACAAAAAAAAAAAAAAAGCTATGTTAACTGTTCTTATTTTTTTTTTATCTTTCTTTTTCTTTTGACACTTTTTATTTGTATTTTTTCTTATTTTTCTTTTCTAAATTTTATTCTAAATTTCTGTTTTTGTTTTCATACGCCAAATTTTTTTTTCCTTTTCATATATTTTCTTTTTATATATTTTCTAAATTTTACTTTTAAAATTTTATTATTTTCTTTCATTTTAATCTATATTTTATTATGTTATTGTACCTCACTCTAAATATTATTTTTCAATGATCTTTTCATCTATATTCGCAATAACCATTTTCCCATTTTTGTAAAATGGACGTACTTGTCAAGTTCAAATATAATGTAAAACTGCCTGTTTAATCACAATATTTATTATAAATTGTAATATTTTTAGACCTAAATAAAAGTTTGTTTGGTGGGATGGTAGACCTCGGGTGCCTCCTGAATGCAAGAGGACTCCAACGGAAGTGAAATCATTTTATATGTTCGTAACAATATATAATTTTAATGCTCTGTATAATGAGCGAAATTAATTTTCTCGCATTTGCTTATAAATAATCAAATGCGAAACCAAATCGCAGAATAAAAGATTACATATATTTACATTACAATTTATTTGTAAACTAAATTTTTCATACAATTCGAACTGAAATGTTTTATACATTGAATGTAACACGTGGCAGATTTGAAATTGAATTTTAAATTGCAATTCCTCAATCTGGTTCGAGTTTCAATGCAAGATATTGACTTCCGAATTGCATTTCGAGTGAAACTCGTTTAACATTTACATGCGTGCCAGAGATTAGAACTTTTCATAATACTTGTTGAAATCAGCTGTAAAGAAGCATAACGCCAAATCATCTGGAAGTCATTCAAGCTGAAAATTGATACTGCGAAATGCAGACGTTCGCCATTTAAAATATTTTTGGAATAAAACTGCAATATCTCTCATATGAGAAACAGAATATATCAGGCATATTAAATTCGTTTTATAAAGCAGTTCTCTAGATTGAGTAAGCAGACCATACATAACTGCAAAGCATTTAAACTATATGTATGTATTAATATGCATTCTGAATTAGTTGAATAACTTTAGGAATAAAATGAAGTTAATTAAGTTGGGAATGTGAATGATTTGTTCATGTTATTTGCGGACTTTATATAGTTTTAGATGGGAAAAAATTTGATATGAGCAGCACATGACTTTCCCTGCAGACTTATAACCACGTTCTCTTTATTTTAATTAAATTTAGTTCACTTTTAATTCAACTTTCGTGCTCATTTGGTAACTGGACTTATTTTCAAAGGCGGCGTAGAGAAAATACGAAACAACTAAAATATCTCGAGAACGGCTAGTCCTAGTGTAATAGGGTTGGTCTTATTTTTTTCTTCGTTAAAAATTACTTAGCATTTAATGGATATATTTAAACATAAGTAGTTTTTATTTCAGATTTTGACGATTTTTGGGGGCCATTTCGCAGAAAAAGGCAGACTATTTTTTTCCGAATCGTACCAAAATCTATTCAGCACCAAGGTGACAAACAAGCGACTTATCTACCGAATAATTTTGTGAAATTCGGTCCATTAATTGTTCAGCTAGTGTGGATACAGGCAATTTTTGCTGACCATTTCGCAAAAAAGGCGGGTTCCTTTATCCCGAATCGTACCTAAAGCAAATCAGCACCAGATTGGTCCACAAGTGACTAACCTACCAAGTTTTAAGAAATTCGGTCAATTAGTGTTTTAGTTAGAGTGGATACAAAATCTGCACAGACAGACAGACAGACAGACACACAGACAGACGTCACACTAAAAGCGGTTTTATCATATTCCAGAGGTCCCGAAACGTGTAGATTCGTCGAAAACTCGAGTTGCTATTTTCGGTATGATTCCAATACTTTCTCTATACATTACCATATATTGCAGAGAGAAAGTAAAAATCTGATGTAGGCAGCACATGACTTTCCCTGAAGACTTATTTCCACGTTCTTTTGTTTTTAATTAAATTTAATTCACTTTTAATTCAATTGTCGTTCTCATTTGGTAACTGGACTAATTTTCAAAGGGGTTGTAGAGAAAATACGAAAAAACTAAATTATCTCGAGAACGGCTAGTCCTAGTGTAATGGGGTTGGTCTTATTATTTTCTTCGTTAAAAATTACGTATAAAACAAGCATTTAGTGGATATATTTGAGCATATCTAGTTTTTATTTTAGATTTTGACGATTTTTACTAGCCATTTTGAAAAAAAAAGCAGGTTGTTTTTTTACGATTTGTACCAAAATCTAATCAGCACTATGGTAACCCACAAGCGGCTTATCTATCGAATTTTGTGAAATTCGGTTCATTAGTTTTCAGCTAGAGTGGATATAGGTCATTTTGCAAAAAGAAGCGGATGCCTTTATCCCAAATCGTACCAAAAACTAATCAGCACCAGGGTCACACCCAAGTGACTTACCTACCAAATTTTATGAAAGTCTATCCATTAGTTTTTGAGTTAGAGTAGATACACACATTGCACAGACAGACAGAAGACAGACACACAGACACATACCCAGACGTCACGCTAAAAATAATTTTTTCGTTTTCTAGAGGTCACGAAACGTGTAGATCCGTCAAAAACTCGAGTTGCAATTTTCGAACTGATTCCAATACCTTCCCTATACATTACCATGTATAGCAGGGAAAGTAAAAATCTGAAGCGGGTAGCACATGACTTTCCCTGCAAACTGAAATTCATATTTTCTTTATTTCTTTAATAATTCATTAGATTGAGTTTAATTGCACCAAATAACACACAATTTGCATTTTTAATTCAATTTTTGTTTTTATTTCGTGATTGGACATTTTTTCGAAAGCGACGTAACAAAAACGAAAGAAATCTCAAATATCTTGAGAAGGTTTGTCCTAAAGTATAATGGAGTGTGTTATATTCTTTTCCTCGTCAAAAATTGCGTAAAAAACAAGAATTTAATTGATACATTTGAGCATGCGTAGTCTTTTGTTTTTTTAGATTTTGGCGATTTTTGCGGGCTATTTCGTAAAAAAGGCAGATTGTTCATTTCCGATTCGTACCAAAATCTATAAGTAACTTATCATAAGTAACTTATCTGCCAGATTTGTGAAATTTGATGGGAATTTTAGCTAGCGTGGATACATGAAATTTTTGCGGGCCATTTTGCCAAGAAAATGCCCGTTCTGTTTTTACGAATCCTATCAAAAACTAATCAGCACCAGGGTCTCACCCAAGTGACTTACCTACCAAATTTTATGAAATTCGTTCCTTAGTTAGAGCGGATACATACACAGACAGACAGATGCACAGACAGACCACAGACAGACACACAGACACACACGCACAGACGTCACGCTAAAAATAATTTTTTCGTATTCTATAGGTCTCGAAACGTGTCTGGAATCTGCTGAAAACTCGAGTTGCAATTTTCGGCATGATTCCAATACTTTCCCTATACATTACCAAGTATTGTAGGGAAAGTAAAAAATCTGATGTGGGCAGCACATGACTTTCCCTTCAGACTTATATCCACGTTCTCTTTATTTTAATTAAATTCAATTCACTTTTAATTCAATTTTCGTTCTCATTTGTTAACTGGGCTTATTTTAAAATGTGGCGTAGAGAAAATACGAAAAATCTAAAATATCTCAAGAACAGCTAGTCCTAGTTTAATGAGGTTGGCCTTATTCTTTTCATCATTAAGAATTCCGTATAAAACAAGCATTTAATGCATATATTTAAGCATAAGTAGTTTTTATTTTGATCTTGATGATTTTTGCGGGGCATTTCGCAAAAGGAAAGGCAGGTCATTTTTTTCCGAATCATACCAAAATCTAATCAGCGCCAAGATGACCCACAAGCGACTTATCTACCGAATTTTATTTATTTATTTTGAAAAATGCATGCTACAGGAAGCAAATTCCATTGACACCGGGCAAAACAATACACTGAAGAAATCTGCAGAGAGCAGATACAAACAAGAACCATACGTATAGAAACAGAATAAAAAACACCGACAGCAAATAAGCATTTGTAAGTTAATACAAAAACAGTAAACCACACAAGAATTGCAATAAATGATCTTTAAAACTTGTTAAGGAAGAAAAAAGATATCGAAATCATCAGGCAGGCAATTGTATAATTTACAGAAATTGTTTACTGCACACTGATCTCCAATACCAATTCTAAAAATTCTCTCAACAAACAAACTCCTATTCCTAGAATTAAAACTGAGAACACGAAACCCGATAGCACTCAGAAGAGACGAACAGTCAACTCTGCCACCGAAAAGACAAAATAGCGAGCAAAATAAAATTCCTTCGAATAAGTAAGCTTTTTAAAACAAACATCTCACGAAGCAAAGTAGCATAAAAGGAGTAACAGAACACACCAGTTTTCTTATAATGGAGATATCTTAAAAATTTATTCTGTACATGTTTATTTTGTGAAATTCGGTCCATTAGTTTTTCAACTAGAGTGGATGCAGGCTTTTGCTGGCCAAAAATTCATTTTGCAAAAAAAAGCTAGTTCTTTTATCCCGAATTTTACTGAAAACTTATCAGCGCCAGATTCGCCCACAAGTAACTTACCTACCAAATTTTATGTAATTCGGTCAGTTAGTTTTTTAGTTTGAGTGGATACAAAATCTGCACAGACAGACACACACACAGACGTCACGCTAAAAATGGTTTTATCGTATTCTACAGGTCCCAAAACGTGTAGATCCGTCGAAAACTCGAGTTGTGATTTTCGGCATGATTCCAATACTTTCCCTATATATTACCATGTATTGCAGGGAAAGTAAAATGAGCACAAAATGTAATTGAGGTTTAGTATAACATTCACACGCATTAGAGGTATTAGAACTTTTGATAACAATTGTTGGAATCAGCTTTAAAGAAGCGCGACTCCAAATCGTCTGCGAATCATTCAAAATGAAAATTGAGACGTTCGCCATTTGAAATAATTTTGGAACAAAACTGCAATATCTCTTATATGAGAAAGGAATAGTTAAGACGTATTAAATTCATTTAATAAAGTAATTCTCTGGATTGAATCAGCAGACCATACATAACTTCAAATCATTTAAACTGCGTCTGTATTAATTTGCATATTCGTTTAGTTTCATAACTGTATTCATGAAATTAAGTGAATTAAATTGCGAATGAGAAGGATTTATTCGTGCTATTTGCGTGAAAGAGAGGCTGTATACTTGAAGCGTGTTCTTCTGTCGAAAACTCGAGTTCGAATTTTTGACCCCGTTATACAACACTTTTTCTAATCATTATGCCATGTATGTAAGGAAAGTAATATGAACCCAGCTACCCTGTAGGATATAGAAATCCAGATGTCCTGAGTACGCAAAACTTTTCTAGTAAAATAAATCATTTAATAAGAAAACTTTCATATATCGTTTCTCGCATCTCACGCATGGAGAATTATAGATTTTAATGCTTTGTACTTTTTATCGAAGAACGTTTACCGGACTTTATAGTTTTATGCGATTCCGAACAATTTTGAGCATATATTCATACTCAGTGCTATCTCCACAATCGGAATTCAAACCCAGCTTCATAGATGAAGAACAAATCAAACGTAAAATGCAACGTAAATAAAGTAAAGTAATCAGCCGCACGTTTCCGAAATCGTTGGACTTCCTTTCTCAGTGCGAACAAATCTGGAACTAAGCGCCCAAATGAACACTAGACTATGCTAGCCAAATAGAAAATGGCTAAACGCTAAACCTAACATAGTAGCGCCAACTAGTGTAACGAAAGGGGAAAAAACGAGAAAAAATAGAAAATGAAGAAAATATAAACGTAGGGGGCAAACAAGAAAAGTAATATGCAGAGTATATGATCGCAGTGAGACGAACAGAAAAAATAAAATAAAGGAACTAAAATTAGAAATGGTAATGCCAAACCTTGTAGATAAACATAATGGGAATGCCAAAAATAAATTGAACACTCAGATCCAGGATTTTTGCTACTGAGAAAAGAAATCCAAAGATTTTCGAAACGTACTTCAGATGACTTTACTGTATTTGCTCTGCATTTTACGTTGTAATTAGTTCTTTATTGATCGTGCTCTAAATCGAATTCCACACTGATTCCCATTCCTTCCTTCCGAGAGGTTGGTGGTAGGGGAAGGAGGGTACGGTCCCTGTGGATGCCTCCCCCCACTGGGTTCCGGTCTAAATTGGGTGGCACTTCCCGACCGTCCAAACAGTTACCTTACACCTTTCTGGTAGGTCGGACGGTCTGGGTCACGACATCAACAACACTGATTCCCATGGCTCTGGAGAGAGACAGAGAAAGTGAACCATTAGTACGCAGGTCAACCTTGCAGTTTGCATAAAAATTTTTAGAGTAGAATTTCTATGTTTTTGATTCTAGTAAATCTTATATTAAGGGGTTTCTTGATCGGATAGACATGTGTGTCTAAAAAGAACTAAATTTTCCTAACTTGTTTTTCTTTCAGTAAAGAGATACCCATAGCATTTTTACATCCCCATTCACATTAAAGCGCGTCGTTTAAATGTCACGCGTCGTTTAACGCGGCGTTTAATGAAAGCGGCGTTTAAATATCATAAAATAACTATTTAATGAATTTCATAATTTGTGTTATATTATATATCAAAATACCGAAACTTTGATAATTTTGAAAATATAAGAATCCTAAAACCGCTTAACAATCAATATCACAATCAACTTCAAAAGGAAGTTATTCATTTATCATTTTGGAGAAAACCCATTTTACACTTACATATGAACGGTCTTAAGAGCCTTTGATAAACCACTGAGATGTTGAATCGTCTGCGACTCATTGAAAAGGAATGAAATGCTTCGCATGCACCACTTGAAACTATTTTTGGAACAAGCCTGCAATATTTCCATTTGGTAAACGGAATTCTGCAGTTCTAGCACATAAACTCAATGCAGTACTTATGAAGAATGTTTAATATCGCAATTCATTTAATATACCGCAATTACTACGTATAGTGCAATTTTGTATATACTGCATTTCATTTAATATTTCGTGACAGATCAACTGCAATTTCGGGTAATGCAAAATTTTCAATAAAATTTTACAAATGTATTATACAGGGTGTTCTAAAAAAGCTGATAAGGCTTATAACTTTCTAGCCGTTAGCGCTAGACACATACAACCAATTGAAAAAAGTATTTTGAATCGCAAGAAAAGTTTTCTAAAATATTATTAAAATTGAGGATATATTTGTATAAAAATACGAGCTCTACCTATTCATGCTGTCGCTTTAGAGTGAAATGTGTAAATACTCGAAAACTGTTTATAGACTTGAATGTAATAATTAGGTAATTTGGCACCTATACATATAAAACGAAAACTTGGGAAATAAAATAAAATTTCTGATATGCATCATATTCCACGCTCCGAATTTTCGAAGACATTTGGAGACCATCCACAAAATAAGACGTTAGCGTACATTGTGTACTGCAAACCATTACATTATTCAATAGATATACAGTCTACAAAAATTTCCTCCAGGAATATCACCACAAGTTTTCTAATCAAAACCTTCCATATTTTTATTGGACTCATATTTATTGGCTCCACATTGTATGTAAATTATTTTTTAAATCGAGCTTTCTTCTTTAAGGGGCTGTATAAAAAGTTATTTTCTGTATTTTTATGCTAATATATTTCACAAAGTTTAAAAGTGTTTTAATATAACTCTTTTTATGATGCCAAACATTTTTCCAACTGGAAAGCATGTTTCTAACACTAACGGTTCAAAAGTTATAAGCCTGAGCAGATTTTAAACACCCTGTATGCAATGAGTAAATTGAAATTATAACAACAAAAAGCGAGATTTTCCTGAAACTTATAGACAAGCCTGGTTATATTACAAATATAAATAAAACATGATAAAAGTTCCAGGGCAAAAAATATTATTTACTGCGGAAAAACTGACACAATAATACTAGTGCAAAATGGCCTTTCATTCGTTAGCAATGAATTTCGCTCTCTAGATTCCTAGGATATAATGATCGCGATGTCAACTTGTGGGCAACTCAACTTGTGGGCAAATTTTTTCCGTTGTCTCAGATATTCAAGTCGAAATTTGTAGAGTAGATGGTGTCCAATACTGTTCCAAATATTTTCTATTAGAACTAAGCCCCTGGTATCTGCCATGCCATGGTAGCATTTTGATACCTTGGTCCCGTGGGATAGTCCCATGGGATATTTCCCGTAGTTGGAAGATCGTTATAGTGCAGAATTATAGATTTAACGATACTACCTATGCCAGGGACTACTAGGACTATAGATTAAATATTTATAGATTTAACGTTATGTTGATGAAATTTTACTTTTCTTCAACATGGCGTCGAGCTGTTAAGTTGAAGGGCTTTTTGTTTCTTCTACAGAGACTTCGGCCTCAACAGTGTTAGGTATCTGTTTAATTGTCGAGCTACATGAACTACCCATATACACTACCCAAGCTGTCTCCGATAGCTTAGAGTAGAAATTAGACAGCTCGGAGAGAACATTTATTGGAAACTTAGAAGTTTACATCTGGAAAATATATTCCTTATACAGTCTATAAGATAATATACAGAAATATAACAATTTAGAATATTATATGATTAGCACAAACAAGCAAAAGAAAGGACACATAAGCCATGATAATCATACAATAAGCTAAAACCCAACCCACCTGTTGATCAAGATATGAATGAAAAAATTCCTAGCAATGCCTATCATAAACAAAGAATAAAGTAATTATGATGTGCAATTTTTTGAGCTTTTAAAATAAATTGTTTAATTTAAAAAAATGATTTTTAATTATTCTTGACCTTATAAAACCAATGGGGCAAATTATCTATAAACAGTTTAATTAGATACTTTTTTTTTTGTGTGTGTGTGTGTGTGTACTTAACATTTGTACTTAACATAATGAACCACGTCACCTATTTCATTACAAATACAATTAAGAGCTGGTAAATAACGCAAAAAATGGGCCTTGACCAAGTGAAAAATAAGTTAGATATTTATTAAAGATAAGCAAAGAAGTGTCAACATAGGGATACAAACAGATATATTATAAGAAATAGAAATACTTAAAAACTATTGCCAGTCGAAGGATAACGAACTCGGTAGAAAAAAAGCGAGATAGACGAAAAAGACACTTACAAAGTTGCAGAGAATCGCCTAGAGGTCAGAATGGCCCAGTGGTTAAGGCACTGGGGTTGCAGTCGGAGGACCAGAGTTCGACTCCCGGCCCTTGACAAACTATATCTGTGCTCACGCTGAGTACGATCACGTTAAATCTGTGGGTCCGAAAGTCCTTTCGAGAAATTGGTAACAGGGCGCCTCCACTGTGTTTCGATCTAAATTAAGTGGTACTATCCCAAACGTCCGTACTTTACAGCTTCAGGTAGGTCATGCGGTCTGGGTGGAAAGAAAAAAAGATAATTGCCTTCTTAGTGCAAATCGTCACCAGCAAAGAACGAAACGCGGATATGGAAGGCAATAAATATATCTCAAAAAGTCGTATCATCGGGGCTTGTAACACGGTGACACCTGAAATGTTGGTCAAAGTACGCGGTCATATTCTTTTTGCCGGAGGAGGGCATTTTGACCACGCTTTACATTAGATCCCTGTTCATTCATGCCTTGTTTATTTTAGCATTCCTAAATAGGACAACAATTAATACCATACCTACACCAATAACCATATTCTGTCAAACGAAATTGACTACTGCAAAAGTTTTATCATCTATTTCTACTCAAAAGACATTTCTCTACATCGTTTTGAAATCTTTTAATGCATTTGTCATGGCCGATGGTCGTCTTTTTCTCCATTTCAACTTATTTGATGGCATTTTTTAAATACTTTCCTACCTCCTGAAGATCTGAAATTATATATATATATATATATATATATATATATATATATAGGGTGATATATATATATAGGGTGGTATATATATATATATATATATATATATTTATATTTATATTTATATATATATATATTATATATATATATATATATATATATAGGGTGATTAAAAAAAGATGAGACAAATTTTACAAGATAGTAGTATCCACCAAACCAAGCATTTTTCGTCAGAGTTTACCTGATCGGAAATGAAACGTAAAGGCGTCAGTGGGCGCTTAATGGTGAAACCGATTAAGTGAGGTGAAAACACAAGAATGACTTAGACGTTATAAAATGATATTTAATAAACAGTAATTACAGTAATGGCTCAAAAGAGCGACCCCCAACCTGAATGCACGTCTCACCGCGGAAATGAAGGGATTGGCGAACTCTCTTAAACAGACCTGGCATGTCGCGCACTTCCGCAGCAGCGGCCGAAATTTTGGCGACAAGTTCCTCTTCAGATTCAAGGGGAGTGTCATAGGCGAGACTTTTAAAATCACCCCACAAAAAGAAGGCAAGACACGACATATCGGGCGGTTGTGGGGGCCAAACTATAGGATCACCTCACCCAATCCATCGGAATAACTGCTGCAGGATAAGGATAATAATAATAACTGATAAGGCCATACATTCGGTGTTACAAAAATTTGCATAAGGGTTCTTCTTCCCCAGATGAAATTTGCCTACGTAGTTTTCTTCTTCAATCAGAAAATAACAACCAGAATGATGCTTTTAAGTTTGCGGAGCGGCCGCTTCCTAACAAGTAAGCGCCCTGTAACGCCTTTACTTTTCATTTCCGACCTTGTAAACTATGATGAAAAATGCTTTGTTTGGTGTGTACTACCACCTTTTAAAGTTTGGGCCATCTTTTGTGAATCACCCTGCATATATATATACAGGGTGTCGTCAACTGCTTTGACAAAATAAGAGGGGTGATAGCAGGGCCGATCCTAGCAGGTGTGCAGCGAGTGCACCGCACGCGGGCGGCCAAAACAAGGGGCGGCCGCAGGCCGCATATAGTTCTATCAATCAAGCAAAATTTTTTAAAACTTATAATAAGTCGAATAAATATGCTGAATTTTAAATAGTTATTAAAAAATCAAAATAAATCCCATAGTTTAAGAAAAATAGAATGTTAGTGCACAGTGTGTTGGTCCATTGTCCATTAATGTCTATTCTTTATACACATCCTTCATTTGATAGCAAAATCCGTGGCAGAGCCGGTAATACGGCATAGAAAAGGATACCAAATTTTAAATTTCTATCTAAAAAAATAACCAAGGGGCATATTTTCGAGACGCCTAAGGATGTTTCGTTCCACTGTGCGGCGGCTTATTTATGTATACCACGGTCGGCACGAGGCTCGCAGATCAATGGTCAAAAGAAACTTTATTTTAGCGGTGTCCTTTGTAAATTAGAACTGAATTATTTCGGCAAAGTTAACCCTTTCGCGACGGCGGCATTCCGGAAATACGGCGGCCCAAAGGACGGAGCGCTTCTTTTTCGAACTGTTCCCAGGAGACGGCAATTTTATTGCGCTAAGCCTAACTCACGAAAAAAATTCTCTAAAAATCACCCGTTCAACATAGCATTCTACTATTTTCAGGAATAAAGGAAATTCTTATTTTCTATTTGATGTATATTTCTCTTTCAAATTTTCTTTTATCAAAATATTAAAAATTTTAGCGTATTAAAAATAACTTACCTTGAATAAAATAGTTATCAGTTAATCAGGAGTGTATATAGATTTAAATCAGTTATCAGGAGTGTATACAGATTTAAATTTTGAAGCTAATGCATCTAAAACGGGTTTCAATTTATCTAGTTTTTGGGCATTACTATCAAGAGTAAAATGAAGGTAACGTAATATTCTTGGCCTAACATTTTAACGAAAAAAATATTGATTTATTGGTAGAACATGGTTCCAAACAAGTAGCAAATTTTAAATTTCCGGTCGATGAGAGTGGCAGAAAATTTAGCTGTTCATATTATAACAAAACTTTAGTGAACGGGGAGAAAATAAAACGCGCGTAGCTCTGATATTCATAAAACTAAATCGTATTTTTTGTTTTGCATGTAAATTGTTTGGTAAAGATAGTTCAACACAACTTTTAAGTACTGGCTTTTCTGATTGGCGTCATTGTTCGGATTACCTTAATAAGCATGAAAACACTCTAAAACACGTAAATTCTATAAGATCGTGGTGCGAAATAAAAACGAGGCTGGGAAAAAATTGTACTATAGACGCGGAACAACAAAATGTTTACAATCGAGAGAAAAGGCGATGGCTGGCCATCATTGAAAGAATGATTGCTGTAGTACAATTTTTAGCCAGTCAAAATTTGGCATTCAGAGGAACTAGTACGAAGTTGTATCATAGAGATAATGGTAATTTTTTAAAGGCAGTGGAGATGTTGGCCAAATTTGATCCAGTTATTTCAGAACACCTTAATAATGTCAGTAAATACAAAGATAACAAAACACGTATTCCACACTACTTAGGGCAGCATTTTCAAAATGAAATAATTAATATTTTAGCCGAATCTATTCGTAATGAGATAACACGCATTGTCAAAAAAGCCAAATATTACACTATAATTCTTGACTCTACACCAGATGTTAGCCACACAGAACAAATAATGTTTGTAATTAGATGTGTGAACACTACTGATGGTAAGGTAGATATTTTATAATTTTTTCTAGGATTTTTTCCAGTAACTAATACCACTGGAGAAGGTCTGTGCAATTTTCTATTAGAGAAGCTATTACCTAGTCTGCAGCTCAAAGTTAAAGATATACGGGGTCAGGGCTACGACAATGGATCGAACATGAAGGGGAAAAATAGAGGGCTTCAGAAACGGATTCTCGATATCAATCCTAGAGCATTATAAGTGCCGTGTGCGGCTCATACATTAAATCTCGTCGTTAATGACGCTGCCAGCTCCAGTGGTGAAATTTCTGGTTTTTTTTATATGGTACAAGAGGTATATAATTACTTTTCTGCGTCCTCATATCGATGGGATTTACTAAAAAAACACGTGAAAAGTCTAACTTTAAAACCATTAAGTGAAACAAGGTGGGAAAGTCGTATCAATGCCTCTAAAACAAGACCTAAAAAACATTATTACCGCATTAAATGCCTAAACTGAAGATACCACCAGAGACATGAAAACAAAAATGGGTGCTGAATCAATAATTAAAAGTCTTGAAACATTTAAATTTTTGTGTTCAATTTTAATTTGGGATGATTTATTATCAAGAATTGATGTATTGAGTAAAATGCTTCAAAATCCTAAATTAAACATTTCGGAATGCATTGAAGGCTTAGATAATCTTAAAAAATATTTAGTTTTCCAAAGATCTGACGATAATTTTAAAATATTTGTCGATTCAGCAACAACACTTACTAGAGATTTAGGTATTGATCCCGAATTTCCCATGTCGAAGCTCAGGAAAAAGGTCCGTTTATTTGATTACGAAGGCAGTGATGAACCAGTTTCAAATCCCTTCCAGCAATTCAAGACTGCTTTCTATTTTGCAATTCTTGATCACGCATTCTCTTCGGTAAATGAAAGATTTACCTTATTATCTGAGTGCCATTCAATATTCTGCTTTCTGTATGAGTTTCACAACATTTCTAATGATGATCTCATGAAAGCCTGCATGGACTTAGATATTAAGTTACAGGTACAGGAGGAAGGAAGTATTGTGAAAGATATAGACGGTATACAACTCTTTAATGAAATAACTTCATTCAAAGATATTTTTCCAGGTAAAAAAACAGCCAATTGAGATATTAGAAATTATAGTCAAAAATGAACTCATTCCCTGTTTTCCAAATTTTGCTCTAGCAATAAGAACTTTTTTAACCTTACCTGTTTCTGTGGCTTCAGGTGAAAGAAGTTTCAGCAAATTAAAAATCATTAAAAATTACTTGAGAAATAATATGACAGAAGAAAGGCTTTCAGATTTGGGCATCATCTCTATTGAATCCGAAATCTCTGAAAAAATTGATTTCACCGAAATTATTGACAAATTTGCTTCTCAGAAAGCCAGAAAATTTATTTTATAGTTAATTATTAGGTAGCCTTTGTAGAAGGACTGATTTATATACTTTTCGTTTCACGAGATTTATGCTTTAGTACTTTTTTTATTAGATTATATTTTCTGAGTAAATATTGTTGTTTTGCATTTCTAATTATAGAATGTCTATTTTTATTTCAAAGGTAACATTTTTGTTTGTTTATTATTTTGTTAAAGTATTTTGTCGCTATTATAACCTATTAGCTGGCCAAAAAATAAAGTTTTGCATTTCAAATTTTATTTGCATTTTTATTAATGTTTTACTTTTTACTCTTATACAGGTAGATGAATTTATAAAGTCAACGTTAAGTATTAGTCAAAATATGAAAAATTCTCTAGAGGGGCGGCACATTAGGTCTTTGCACGCGGGCGGCCGACACCCTAGGATCGGCACTGGGTGATAGTATCCATTAAGACGAACAATATTAACTATGGAACCTAGAGTCGCATTCCACTCTGAGTGTCAGAAAAGCGTAAAGTTAAAGTTTAACTTTCAACACTGAAAATAAAGAGAATTAACATGATCATAAGTTTCACAATCCTATTTATTTACACCAGAAAAAGACTCAAAACAGATGCTAAAAGTGACGGCCAAGGGTGCCCTTGCACAATTCAGACCGGCGAATGTACGACTGGCGCACCCTCTCGAAGACACCAGGTGTCGTGTTTATCCTGTCCGCTGAAACAACGATTCTCGCGACGAAAATTTCTACGGAGTTCACAGGCGTCTCTTACACCAATGATTTTATGTGTCCCCAGAAGAAGTCCAGCGGGTTGAGGTCCGGTGAGTGTGGAGGCCAAGCCACAGGTCCATTACTTCCATTCCACCGTCCGGCATCTTTGGCATTCAAGAAGTGTCGGGCCGCACTGGAAAAGTATGCTAGGACTCCATCATGCAACAATCACATGGCTCTCTTGGTGGTGAGCTTAAAGGACAACTTTAAAGAACAATGTTTGCTTTGACTGGCTATCTACTGAACTTTAATCAGCCAATCAGCTGCAACTGTCACTCCTGCTTCTTGTCACAGTAAATTTGCATACAAAAGATGCTTGACGATGATGTTCTGGAGTTGTCATACTTCTCCGGCACGACAGCTATGTCGTCCGAAGTGGCGACTTGTGCTTGTTGGGCGTGTTTCGAGGTTACTCATTTCTGACACTCGGAGTGGTATGCAACCCTAGATTCCATAGTAAATATTGTTCGTCTTGATGGGTATTATCACCCTCTCTTATTTTGTCAAAACAGTTTACGAACACCCTGTATATACAGGGTGTCCCTAAAAGATTGACCTCGGCTTTTATTCCTTAAATATTGATCTTGGACATATATAATAAATTACAAAATTGCGTACAAAAAAGTACAGAATTTTATGAAATCGATAAAATCTTCAAGGGAATTACTTTTTAAGAAATACAAAATTTAAATTTTTATACGGCCCCCGTTCAAAAACATTTCCAATGAGTAAAATGTGCCCCACACACTAATAAGGTAATGTACAAAATTTCAGAATTTTATCATAAAAAGTCCCAGCGTCATGAAAAGACAAAACTGCTAACTTAAACCACTTTTAGATGCATCGATATGGGTTCTCAGATGGGAAAAATCCTGTCGACAGATCGCATTTCAGGGGTCATACACAAATTAAAAAAGAAAACAATGATTACATAAATAAATAATAATTTTGCTATTTATTGGTATAAAAGAATCTACACTGTGTAGAAGTAATAACTTTACACAAAGATTACAAAGCTTGTTCAAACTGTTTTCTATCCATGCCAATACAGAGCTGCATTCGCCTGATAACAGTTCTGTGCACTCGATCAAGTTCTTATTCGGTGATATCACGACAACAATCTTGAATGCGTTGTTGCAACTCTGCTTTATTTAAGGGAGGTGACAGATAAACAGTTGTGCGTAAACGACCCCACAAATAAAAATCCATAGGCGTTAAATCAGGCTATCTAAGGAAAAATTCGACTGGCCCATGTAAGCCAATCCACTTGTCTGGAAACTCATCATTTAACCAGTGTTTTACAACTGTAGTATGGTGAGCTGAAGATCCGTCCTGTTGAAACCATTCATGTGTAAGTACTGTTAGGAACAATTCATCCATAAAATCAGGAAAAACCGCATTCAGAATCTCATTAACATATCTGTCACCCGTCAACGTACCATCATACAGTCTGGGTCCAAGCAAACAATTTCTGAAAACACTACACCACACATTCACAGAAAATTAATTCTCGTGATGAATATCACGTACCATAAATGGATTTGTGTCAGAACACAAATGCTCATTTTGAGGATTTATGCATCTATTTTGTTTAAAACAGAATTCGTCAGTCCAAATTGCGTTTTTGACGTTTCGTAGACGTTACGTTTTGCGCAGATGATGTTGATAAACTGTTGGCACCTGTCCTTGCACACCATGAATGTTAAACGGATGCGATTTATTCTATCTTAGTATTTGCCACACTGTTGCCGGTGGTACTTTCATTTCTGAAGCAACGGTACGAACACTACTATGTGGATGACTGCAAGAGTAAGTCAAAATATCAATTTCTACATCAGTTGAGTGAAGTCTTGACCTACCTAGTCCACCCACACGCTTCCTCTTTCACGCACTCCTTGCACCAATCAGAAAATAAATGTCCCAGAACGATGTAGAGAATTGGGAAATGTACGTTGATATTCCCGTGCAGTTTCGTTAGCATAGCGATTACATAAACTGTACAGCAGAAGTATTTCAAGAAGTTCTTCTTGGCTGTATTGCGACATACTGTCGGTACAGGCTAACTACACTCTCAAAATGTAGCAGAAATGTGAAATACTTAAGGGTCGCTCAGACTGCTGGGCTGCGCGTGCTACGCTTGCGTAAGCAAGGCGATTGATCAATGGCAGAACAAAAACAACTTTCTCATGTGATGAGGAGTCTGTTCCGATTGTGTGACGCACCGATCAGAAGCAGGTATTTGCATATGCATACATTTATAAGCTGTTTTAATGTTCATTTTGATTGTGCCATTTCCAAGTTTTATTCGGTAAATAATCATGTAAAATTTTAAGGTATTTTTCAGGAAACATATTTTTGAAAAATTGTAAATAAATCTAAAGATAAGAATCAGATATTTTTTGCCTATGATGCATTTCTGCATTGCGTCATTCGCACTCTTGCTGTAAACATTTACGTTTAAATTTGTGAATAATCCCTCACCAATTTTGTTTAAACATATCTCTGGGACTTTTTTGATAAAATGCTGAAATTTTGTGCATCACCTTATTAGTGTATGGGTTATACTTTACTCTTTGGAAATGTTTTTGTACGGGGACAGTGTAAAACTTTAAATTTTCTATTTCTTCAAATTTAATCCCCTGAAAATTTTTATCGATTTCATAAAATTCTGTACGTTTCTTTATGCAACTTTGTAATTTATTATATATGTCTAAGATCAATATTTAAGGAATAAAAACCGAGGTCAATGTTTTTGAAACACCCTATATATATATATATATATATACTAAAATTTTTAATACGTGATATTACTCATGGCGAGTTACAAGTAAAATATCAGAGATCTCAGGGCGTACGACTACTCACCCAAGGGTTTAGAGTAATTAAATGTACGTCAGAGAAATCCAAAAAGGAAAAGTAAATATATATTCACTTGTTAATGTTTGTTTTGCTCTTCGTCTATATCGGTTTGCTGCTGACTGGTGATCCTAACTTTGATATTGTACACTAAGAGCGCTGAAAAATCACTTTATTAAGTCGAGCATGATCACTTTAAGACAGATAGACAACTTTTATGCTTATGGACCTTTCTAAGGAACTCTGTATATCCCCTCTGAGAACCAAACCAAACTACTTCTTTCCTTTCATACATAAAAAAGAACAATATTTGGATTTTTTATTCATTGTCACTTGGGAGAATATTTTATTCTCACAAGCCGCTTCTGCCTCCGATATTTTCGTCGCAAAGCTGAATAAATTATAAACGCCAGACAATGCACTTTTCGGAAATGATTTTAGCTGAAAACATAAGACATATATTTTCCAGGCCCTTTTAAACTCTTAAAAGCTGACATAACTCAGAAAATGCTTTCGGTAGACGGCGTCGAAAGTTAAGTAATTGGAGTTAAATGCAAAAATTTCTCCATGTATTGTTTACGCAAATGATATTATAACAATGATAACCATGAAGATAGAAAGAAGGAAATCAAACTCTTATGGATGAAACGCTTGAAAATGCCACAATGCTTTGAAAATTATATCTAGGTGTCGCTGGTGTTAGTAAAGTAGCTGCTATTGTTAGTTGACACAACAGAAAGGCGTAGTATTTAGTATATGTATTTTTAGTTATTTTTAAATTAAGGCCCTTATTATGAGTATAATTAACCAGTATTTGGTAGGACAAGGGGTACAAGAATATATGGCGATAAAAATTAATTGAAAGATAAAATAATTTTGAATACGTAGGAATATTCTTTATTGTTTCAGATCTTCTTTGCATTGCGCTAATAATTTACTTTTACAGAATTGATAGTTTAAATAAATATTATATTATCCCAGCACCACCTGAATTATTGTTTCAAACGATATTGCCGTTTTCTGAATATGACGTTTTAACTCCTTACTTTTACCTCCATGATGATAACATTCGACAATTATGACGGTACTTACAGTCAATAACGTGAAAAAAGGATTGATTAATTTTTGCAATGACTGAAAATGTTAAATATAATAACATGCATTACAGCACAGCAAGCAAATGTACAATATTCATTAGCTTGCAAAAACTGTTGTTAAATGGAAAAGAAAAATCTCATACGGGCAGCACATGGCATTCCCTACAGACTCCAATTCATTTTTTTCACTTCTTTCATGATCCATTGAATTTAGTTTAATTGCGCAAATTGACACGTAGATATATTTGAAATTATATGCATTATACATACAGTTCTAAAAAAGTTTCTTTCATTTGGCGATTTTTTGCATTATAAAAATTCACCAGCTTGCAAAAATTACCAAACAAATTAAATATCTCGAGACCGGTTATTAATCCTAAAGTAATAAAGTTGATATTATTTATTTTGACGTTAAAATTTACGTAACCATTTAATCAATGCAATTAAGCATATTTAGTTTTTATATCACATATTTTACGGTTCATTTCACAAAAATAGGCAGGTTATTATTCCCCTAATCTTACCAAAATCTAATCAGCACTAGGGCAATCTGTATGTGACTTACCTACAAAATTTTGTGAAATGTCGTCAAATATTTTCAAACTAAAGCAGATACATACATTACACAAATAGACAGATAGCTCACAAGTGACCTACATATAAAATTTTCTGAAATTTGGGCAATTGTCTTTTGAGGTAGAGTGGATACATACATTGCACAGACAGACACACAGGCATCACACAGACATACATACAGAGACACACACAGGCGCCACGCTGAAAATGGGGTTTTTTTTAGTTCTAGATGACTCGGAACGTGTAGATCCGTCGAAAACTCGCGTTCCAATTTTCGACACGATTCCAATACCTCCCCTATACATTATCAAGTATTGCAGGGAAAGTAAACATTTAAGAAATATTTCAAAAAATTTGAAAAGAATAACGCGAATAAATGCCTATAAATAAATGCTTTTTTTTAATAATTATTACAATACAAATTTAGTTTAGAGAATATGGAATTAGAATGAGAAAACCTAGTGGTGAGCGGGCACTCCAGCCCCTTTTGGTATCATGCAGGTGTTGAACTTACTGTTCAGTATAGCACTATACATGAAATACAACACGACTGTCATTAATTGTTCTATTTAAAGAAATAAGTAAAACAGTCTCAAACGTTCAGAATTGTGGACAAAAGAATGATGATTACTGTTAGGAATTTTCTAGTTGAAGACACTGACCGTCCGACTCATCCAGAGGACATGAGTAACCAATTGGACGGCCGGGGAATTTTCTAGTTATCTGTGCGCCTGTGCCAGGGGACTCGGCGAGAATTCGCAAAAACTGGTAAACAAAAGTACAACTTGCCTTTTTTTTGTAATTGAGAAAAAACATCTGAAATTATTAAGCTGTTAACGTGATCTATTAGTAAAACAGTAAAAAATCATGAAAGTTTAACTTGATAAAGTATTTGTTGTTGTTGTTGAGACCCAGACCGACCGATCTACCAGAAAAGATGAAAGGTAACTGTTTGGACGGTCGGGGAGAGCCATCCAATTTAGACCGGAACTCAGTGGGGGGATAAAGTATTTGTGTAATAGTTATACAAACAGCGTTAGTTTCACTTAGGAAGAAACATTTTGTTAAAGCGGGGAAATTCTGTAACGGATATGAATTCAATTAGCAGTAACGAACATTACTAATGTTCCCGCCAACTACTAACAGGACGGCTTAAAAAGGAGCCAGATAACACTAAAAAATGCCAAACCAATTAATTGCATTCTTATTAATCACGTCACATTAGAAGCTCCAGATCTTGGTTATCAATACCACGAGTGGCACCTCTAAGCAATGAAATGAGTTGCACCTACGTCTTAAACTTTGTTTGAGGAAAAGTATTTTATCAATTTGTGTAATTATAAATAATTAGTCAAATATTTTGAAAGTTCGGATTTCAGTTTCAGCCAGAACTGGCGGATTTATGCATATACGTATTTATGTGCATTATTACAGGGCGCTTTATACGTAATACTTATGTGATATTTTTACAGAACATAACGCAAAAATTGCCATAAAATTGGAAAATTATTAACATTTTCAAAAGCATGGAAATGTTATATACACTACGTGACAGTGAAAATGGGACACCAAGAAGGAATGGGCAGAAAAATATGTAAATTGCAGGGTAGAAACAACGTACCAGTAATGTAAATGATGCGAAATGCGCAGCTGTCCCTCGCACGTTGAGTGAGATATAAGAGAAGGAACCTGCAGAATCGGCAATAGTCGAACCGCTCTGTCTGTCAGGGAAATCATTTTGCAATTTTTTTGTATCTCAGAGGAAACATGTAGTAGCAGAGAATGCCAGGCCGTGGCCAACCTAGACAGTTCCAACAGACAGGCGATTTCACGAGGGGTATTGTGATCGGACTCAGAAGGGCAGATTGGTCCATACGTCAAATCTCGGCGGACAACCACCTACACGCATATGAACCGGCTGTGGCGAAGATGGTTGGAACAAGGGGATGTGGTACGTTTGAGAGATGCCAGTACGGCCAAAGCAGCGTCGGCACGCGTGGATCGACGCATCCGCTGACAAACGTCGGCGGCCACGCAGACCACTTCCGTCGCCCTTTTGCAGCATGTGCAGGACACCCTTTATGCTCCCATATCAACCAGGACCATTGTCCGACGATTGGTCGCGGGTGACCTGCACTCATGGCGCCCATTAAGGAGATTGCTATTGACCCAACAGCACAGATGCCTCCGTTTGCAATGGTGTCGAGATAGAGCCACATGGACGACGGAATGGCACAAGGTTGTGTTCTCAGACGAGTCACGCTTCTGTTTCAGCAATAACAGTCGTCGTGTACGAGTCTGGGACCGAAGTGATGACAGATCCAATCCGGACGCATCTGTGGAAAGCCACACCACGCGACAACGCGGCATCATGGTTTGGAGCGTCATCGCCTACGATAGCAGGTCACCTCTGGTCCGTATTGAAAGCATTATGTCGGCACAATGATATGTGGATGACGTGCTGCTGCCGATGACATTACCCTTCCTTCAAGAGATACCCAATGTCATTTATCAGCAAGATAACGCCCGACCACACATGACACGCATCAACCAATATGCCCTGCAAGTTATCCAAATGCATCCATGGCCTTCATTCTTCGAATCATCCCCAAATCTAACGAATACCAGGGTAGCCTACTAGTGATTCGCCTACAAAATTTTGTAAAATTTCGTGGTTTCTGAACTAGAGTGGATACATGCAGTGGAAAGACAGTCGCCTAGACAGTTATGTAGATAAACAAACAAACACACACGCAAATTCCTCAGTAATAGTAGATTCGTGATCTAAAGCGCTTGAAACTTGTAGATCCGTCGAAAACTCGCTTTCCAATTTTGCATCCTATTTCAATTATTTCCCTATATATTGCCATATATTATAAGGGGCCATATATAACATGTGGGAAATATTACAGAAGAAATATGCCTACCTTGCACACCAAACTAAGCTATTTCTTTCCATTATTTAATAAAAGAAATATCTATACGGTCACACATTCCTTCTTTGCAGAATATTTTACTTCCTATTTCAAAAGCACTGTAGCGTATGGAACTTTGTCCAAAAGAACGAGAACTTTGCGTGCGCAGAAAGCGATGCGCGGAGGGCAGTCAGTGTCGGGGAAGAATTGTCCTTTTTGTCAAGAAAAAAGATCATTTAAGGGATAAAAGCCAAGAAAAGAGGAGAAAACAGTTCCATTGTTATGAATGTGGATCAGTTGATCACTTCAAAGCTCTATAAAATTAGGGTAAATGGAAACTATTAACAGAATTATCGAAAAGTCGGAAGACAATTTATTAGCATTTACCTTACAACACTATAGGGAACATAAACGAGTTTGAGATGCCATTTCTCAGGGATACAGGAGCGACAATGTATTTCGTGTGTAATGAATTTGTCACTTCTCAGATGATGACTGGAGAGCACGTATGGGTGAAACTCCTTTTGGATGATCAGATCGTTTGCTCACCATTGGCAGGGGTGGAGATAGATTGCGAAATGGGACATATTACCACAAAAGCAACAGTGATATCAAATCATTTGGATCAAGGAAGATACATTTTAGGGAACCAAACTGCGGCGATCTTGAGAAGTGCGAAGTATACAAATCGAAAGTATTCTGAAGTAGTAAATGTCGTCATGACTAGATCTCAACAAAAACATAAAAAAACAGATGAAATAAATCTGGTAGATGAACCGCTTATAAGGGAAACAGAATCAGATGAAAATTTAGAATCTGAAAAAGAACTTTTACCCATATTAGAGACTATAGATCAACCTATTTTAGAATTGATAAAAATAGACTCTGAGAAATCTATAGCAGCTCAGAAACAAAGTCCAGAATTAGCACCACTACTCAAAGATTCGGAAGCAACTGAATGCAAAGAGGCGAATGGTTACACCTTAGCCAGAAACAATATGCTGATAAAGGAAAAGGTTGATAAAAAGGGAGAAGAATGAAATTTACTCGTTATACCTGAAGAATTTAGGGAGTAGATCAAGACTTTGTGTCATGAAGGAACTTCTGGTCACCTTGGGGTTTCTAAAACAAAAGACTGGATTTCGAAATATTTCTTTTTGTCTTAAAGAAGTGTTTTAAAGAAATATAAGAACACGCAAGGGCCTGTTATCCTTGCCAAAGGGCTGGAAAAGCTAATGATAAAAGAAAAGCACCTTTGACATTAGTACCAAGAAGTTTCATGAAGTTTTTTCGAAGATCAATATTGATTCATGTGACCATCTACCGACCTCCCCTATAGAAAAGAAATATCTAATTACAGCTATGTGTCTAGCATCAAAGTGCTCAGATGCAGTTTCAGTGGAGGATATTGGATCTGAATCAGTGATACCTGTCTTACTTGAGATTTTTAGTCGCACGGGATTTCCTAAAGAAATTCAAACTGATCAAGGAACTTCATTTATGAATGCATTGACTGTAGAATTCGTTGAAAGATTTGGAATGGTAAAACGAAATTCGGTTTACCATCCACAAAGCAATCCAGTGGAGCATTTTCATAGAACTTTGAAGAGAATCTTGAGAGTATTGTGTATTGAAGCCACTTCGGATTGAGAACTTAAGTTGCTAGCTGCACTTTTTGCCCTCAAACAGTGACTCATGAAAGCACAGGGTTTAGCCCGTCTGAGTTAGTATTCGGAAAATATTTGAGGACTGCTGTTATACTCTTGTATGAGAAATGGATAGACCCACCTGACGACGGAAATCCAGTAGTAGAATATGTGTGTGAGCTTATAAACAGATTAAAACGTTGCCAAGATTTAGCAATTGAGAAAATGAGAGAAACGCAATTAGAAAGAAAAACATGGTAAGGTATGATAGGAAGGCAATTAAGAGAGAATTTCACGGAGATTAAGTTTTGGTTCTGTCAAGCTGCAGACCGAATAAATTAGTAGTAAAATGGAAAGGACCTGAAACAGTTGAGACAAAGATATCTGAAACGAATTACGTTGTCAGTTTGTAAGGAAAAAACTAGAAAAACCAGGTTTATCACACCAACATGTTAAAACCCTATTTTACAAGACCAAGAATTATAAATAGTAATTTATTCCTAGAATCTAATGGAATAAAGGAACTAGAGGAACACTTTCCGAAAATCGAAACAAATCCTAATATTTTTGATTTGCATAAGATCGTCCAAAATGGGTAGATTAGAAGAACGGTTAGATGAGAAACAAATTAATCAACTACAAGAAATATTATGGAGGTTTTCTAAAATTTTTACAAATGAACAAGGCAGAACACATCTGGAGAGCATGTTCTACCAGAACACATCTGGTAAAGCATGATATGGAGTTGACAAGTAATACACCAGTAAGGCTAAAACCATATAGACTGTCGTCAAGGCAAAATGACATTTTAAAATTAGAAACACAGAAAATGCAGTTTAAAGTAATTGAAATTGGTGAGTCAGATTACACTTCACCCATGATTCTTGTCAAAGCTCCTGGAAGAGAACCTAGAGCATGTATCAACTACCGAAGATTAAATGAAGTTACGAGAACAGAATTTCCCCCTTTGCTTAACATTGAAGAACGGGTTGAAACTGTAGCAGCTGCGGGATATATTATAGTGTTGGATCTGACCAAAGGATATTGGCCGATTCCGCTTACTGCGAAAACTTCTAGGTTGGCATCCTTCTGTACTAGTTTTGGTGTATATCGTCTACTCCGCGTGCCATTTGGGCTTAAAAATGCACCCTATTATCTTAGTAAAGTGATGTCTGGTCTATTACAGGGATATAATACATTTGCTGTACCTTACCTGGATGGTGCTGCCATCTTTTCAGGTACCTGGAAGAACACCTTAAATACTTAGAGTATGTCTTGTAGCATATACAGAAAGCAAATTTGCATATAAAACCATCTAAATGTCGATTTAGCCAGGATCATGTACTGTACCTAGGTCATGAAGTTGGACAGGGGTATAGAAAACCTGCCGAACTAAAGGTCCAATGAGTCCTTGATTTCCCAATTCCTAAAACTAAAACAGACATAAGAGCGTTTCTGGGTCTGGCTGGGTACTATAGTCATTATATACCCACGTTTTCTGTGACAGCCGCGCCATTAACTGATGCTCTGAAGGGAAAAGTCAAAAAGAGAGAGATCAATTGGACTCGGGAATGCAGTCAAGCGTTCGGGAAGTTAAAAAAATTGACTCATCAGCCAATTCTGTATGCTCGGGATTTTACTCAAGATTTTATAGTACAAACTGATTCATTGGACCTTGGTATGGGAGTTGTGCTATCTCAATTTCATGAGCAAGAAAAGCACCCTATTGTACATCTTAGCAAAAATTTTACAGAGGTAGAACGCCGTTATGGCACTACTGAAAAAGAGTGTGCCTGCATCATCTTTGCAATCAAAAGATTGCATTACTATTTAGACGGAAACAAATTTGTAATACAAACGAATCACAACGATTTGACTTGGCTGAAAACTATCGCAAGTGCCAACCAAAGACTGTTGCGTTGAGCCTTAGCGCTTCATCAATATACTTTTGAAGTGATCCATCGTTCGGGAAAAAAACATAGAAATGCAGATGGTTTGAGTCGAAATTTACCTGACTAAGTGATTGAATGAACTCTTGGAACGTTTTCTATATCAAAACCGCATTAGTTTATAAACTGATTTACAAAATTTATTCATATTATAATTTTGCAGTTTGTTTATGTTGTTGGTATAAATGTTATGTTGATATTTGTATTTAACTTTTCATTTAGTTTAAGTGCATTTCAAATTTTTCCTATTAGTTTAGCTTTGCTGTTGCTTTAAAGATCTTTGCCCTTGGGAAAACATTTCTCATGTGTAGTGAATTTAATTATATGTGTAGTGACTTTAATTATGTGTATTTAAAATATGACTATTTTGCCAAAAACTTTTCCCATCGGAAAAAGTTCCTCCGAAGAAGGGAGGAGACCGTAGTAGCGTAAGGGACTTCGTCCAAAAGAACGAGTACTTTGCGTGCGCAGAAGGCGATGCGCAGAGGGCAGTTCGTGTCGGGGAAGAAGCGAGACGAGTGCGGATGGAAAGCACTTCCGCCAAAATGAATAAAAATATGTATTTCAAACGTGCAAATATGTGTACATACTCGTATTACTGGTTTTGTGTTGTGCATCGGTGTTTGTCTTCTGAATACGGCACAGCACCTTCTGTTTCCAAAATTTTCTGTGTAACGTTGAATAATTTATTATTGACGTATAATAATAGTAATTATTTCCGTATTATTAACATATAATAATAATTATTTCCCTATAAATTGCCATATATTATAGGGGAAGTGTAATATGTGGAACATATATTGATTTCCAGACCAAACTAAACTATTTCTTTCCATTATTTAATAAAAGAAAAGATATCTATACGGTCACACATTTCCTCTTTGGAGAATATTTTATTCCTTTTTTCAAGCGCCTTCTGCTTCCGAAATATTCAGTGTAACGTTGAATAATTTATACAGCCCACAGAAGGCCCTTTTCATAAATCGGTTTACCTGAAGACATAAGATTCATATTTATCAGAAACTTTTGAACTTCAAACTGCCGAAATTAACTCTAAGAATACTTTTCCCTGAACGGTGGTAAAGTTAAAGAAGGAATTTAGGAAGGAACCTTCATATGGTGACAAATAGTGTGCACACTTCATGTTTGACGCAACTATTAAAATTTGTTATAGATTATTATTCCCTTTTGCATTCTTAATTCGTACAGTCATGCGAATTTTTGGAAAAACCAGAAATGATATCTCTAAAATCGTAAATGAAAATATTTAGTGACCCCCCCCCAATCCACTGGAATTCGGTGCTGAATCTAAGTCATAATCTAAACTTTATTTATAGTCATAGTAGAGAAATGGGATTTTCGAGACATTTTTATTTGTTCTGCAATACATGGTAATGTATGGAAAAGTACTGGAATCATGCCGAAAATCGCAACTCGAGTTTTCGACGGATCTACACGTTTTGGGACCTCTAGAACATGAAAAAACTGTATTGGCGTGATGTCTGTGTGTCTGTCTGTCAGTCTGTGCATATTTTGCATCCACTCTACCTAAAAAACTAATTGACCGAATTTCAAATAATTTGGTATATAAGTCACTTATGGACTAATCTGGTGTTGATTAGGTTTGGGTACAATTCGAGATAAAAGAACCCGTCTTCTCTTGCGAAATGGCCCGCAAAATTTTCCTGTGTCCACTCTAGCTGAAAAACTAATGGACCAAATTTCACAAAATGTCTGTGTATCTGTGTGTCTATGTGTGTGTGTCTGTGTATCTGTGTGTGTGTCTGTGTATCTGTGTGTCTACGTGTGCCTGTGCCTATGTATGTGTCTGCCTTTGCAATGTATGTATCCACTCCAACTCAAAAACTAATTGACTAAATTTTATAAAATTTGGTATGTAAGTCCCTTCTGAGAGACCCTGATGTTGATTAGATTTTGGTACGATTCAAGATAAAAAAAACTGCCTTTTTTGCGAAATGGTCGGCAAAAATTGTCTGTATTCACTCTAGCTGAAAAACAAATAGACCAAATTTCACTTGCTGTTTTATACGTAATTTTTGGGGATGTAACGAATAGGTCCAACCCTCAGTACAATAGAACTCTCCGTTCTCCAGATATTTTAGGTTTTTCGCATTTTTGCTACACCACCTTTGAAAATATGTCCATTTACCAAAGGAAAACGAAAATAGAATTAAAAGAGCAAATTCAGTGTAATTTAAAATAATTATGAGTGTTATGTTATGCAGTTAAACTCAATTTAACGAATTTTGAAGATATAAAGAGAACGGGAATATTAGTCTGCAGGGAAAGTTATGAGCTTCCCACACAAGATTTTTGGACTGGAAGTGCAAAAAGAACTGGAAATGGAAATCCTTAGTAGACCCCCTTTGAACCCTATAAAATTTGATACTGAATCCATATTAGCCATATTCTAGGCCATATCTATAGCATATTCTAAGAAATAGAAGTTTTAATAAAAATGAAAATTTTGAATCAGATGTGATATCACCAGAAATGGAAATGAAAATTCTTAGTGGGTCCCTTTACTTCCTCCAGATTTAAATGCTGAATTAACATCATAAATTATTGAAGCTCTATCCATAACAAATCCATAGAAATAGTGTTTCGAAGAAAATTTTTTAACCGAAAGTGGAATAGAAACCAGAAATAAATACTCTTAGTGAACCAACCTATCTATATCCTTCCATCTATATCCAATTTTAAGAAATAGATGTTTCATATCAAATGAAAATTTTAACCGGATATTAAAAAAGAACCAGAAGTGAAAATCTTTACTCTCTAAATCCCCTAATCACCTCCAGAATTTGATTCTAAATCCATATCAGTCATTATCCAAGCTCTATATATATTAGATCTTGACAAAAAATATTTCAAGGAAAAAAATCCCGTAAAACAAAAGTATGGAAATATTATTGCCTTCAATAATAATTAATAAAACAAAAACAGTTTTCTGTGTATTGTCTGTGCCAGTAATTATTCTTTAAAAATATATATCTATCGGGATAAAATTATGTTTAACTTTGTTATACCACTGAATATTTTATCAGTCTCAATTTATAATAGCGATAAATACCACTGAAAAATTTATAAACATCCCAAAAATCACTTTAAAAAAATTAGGTGATCCTGAAGACATTTTCAAATACATCTTGAAATTTAAATGAATAATGGCTATCACTAATGTATTGATATATTTCTTTTGTGCAAAGCGTCAAAATGAATTACTAACAAGTTTAAAACGTTTAATATGCATTAGGTATTTGAATGATAATGAAGACAAAATGAGTTGTTTCGGATGAACTTTTATTTAAATACCGATTTGAGAGATAATGTTTTATTCTTATGTTTACGGTTTTAAAAAGCCGTAAAACATAAATAGTTTTAGTATTTAACTTTTGGAGGGTACCAAAATGTCAAAGCACTTAATTTTTCGACACATGTCAAAGTATAAAATTCTAGATGATACATTAAGTTTGGCACGAGATTTGATGAATAAATCAAAATAATGGAAACAATTTTTAAACAATTTTTAAAATGCAAATAATCGAAATTCCTTGTATTTTCTCGTACTACTCTACAGAAAAAGCATTGTTTTCCCGAAATTTTTGGAATTAAAGATTGTAATGGATAACTACGTTTCATTTCGAAAACTTTTGGATATATATTAGTCTGCGTGTGTGTGCATGCGTCTGCGTATGTGTTTGTGTGTGTGCGTGTGTGTTTGTGTGTGTGCGTGTGTGTTTGTGTGTGCATGTCTGTCTGTGAAATGGATTTATCCAATCTAACTCAAGAACTATTTGACCAACCATCATAGAATTTTACAGGTAAGTCAATCGTGGGATAACCTAATGCTGATTAAACTTTGATACCATTCGGTATAAAAGAACCTGCCCTTTTTTGCGAAATGGCCCACAAAAATTGTCTGTATCAACTCTAGATAAAAAACGAATTAGTCAAATTTCACAAAATTTGGTAGATAAGTTACTTGTGAGTTACCCTGATGCTGATTAGATTTTGGTACGGTTCGGGAAAAAAGGAACCTACAATTATTATGAAATGGGCCACAAAAATCGCAAAATTTAAAATAAAAGACTAGGTATACATGTAATATATCGGTTAAACACATATTTTATACGCAAAGAAAGGAATAAGACCAACCCCACTGATCTAAGACTCGCCGTTCTCGAGATACATTTATGGTCATTTTTCATTTTTGCTACGCTGCCGTTGAAAATACGTCCAATTATCAAATGAAAGCGAAAATTGAATTAAAAGTGAAAATTTGGACTAATAGCAAATAATTATGGGTATCATTGTGCGTCATTAAACACAATTTAATATTAAAGAAATAAAGAGAAAATGACATTGAGTCTGCAGGGAAAATCTTGTGCTGCCCACAGATTTTTAATACAAATTTTCATATTGACTGTGTCCGTTATATTAAATAAAAAGATAAGGTCCTAAACTTTTCTTAAAAATGAAATTTTTCAAGTTCATTTTTTTTTCAACAACTAATGGATGCCCCTTAAAATCATCATAAGTAATGAAAATCAAAATTGACCGAAAAAACTGAAGCTAGGACATAGATGTAGGTTAGTCAGTTTAACAAATGTAGTCATATAAAAAGTATGTTTGAATCGATTTCCATCCAAATATATCAAGGGCGCTATTCAACTTTTTTTCGAATATTCATTTCATTACTCGCATTTTATACAAAAATTATTTTAAAAACAAACTAAATTAGGCTGATCTTGTTTGGGTCCTCTTATAGTAACGTAATAAAAAAAATCAGCGTGATAAGAAGATTATTTCGGAAAATATGGATAAATGCATGGAAAACTCATTTAGCATTAGAAGCATGAAATTTTACATTCTCATAATCCAAAAACGGCTAGACACAATGATTTGTAATGGTATTCCCAGTTAAATTTTGATGTAGTTTCGAACTTTATCATCAAAATTGGTGTTGTCATTGGAAATTTTTTAGATAGGATTTAGATAGGATAGCGATCCCTCGTGCAAATTTTAAGCATATGAATTTGTAGGAATGCTATTTCCCATCGAATGGTATATTTAAATTTGATCCACTGCAGAATGCTGCACGAATAATGCAGGCTGGTTCATTTTTCTTTTCCCGCAGATATACTCTTTCTTTTCTGATTATAAATTTTGCTTCGAAGCATACGATTCTCAGGTCAAGAAAGAAAGAAACAATTAGTAAAAATTCAATATTATAATTTAATTAAATGCTTTCAAAAATATGTTTAATATAAGTTCTATGCTTATCTACTTTGAGTAACATTGCATTAAATATAGACGTAACACTCTTTCAACAGAACATAAACACCTCGTTAAGGAAATAACATGTTTTAAAGTGTTCTGTAAATGGATTGTATCTGTATATTGATAAACGTACTTTAGATCTATTATACCTTTTTATCGATTCATACTTTATCAAAGAATTTTGTGTAATTGATATTTTCTAAAAGTATCTAGTATATTGTATCTAGATACTGTTTCATAAAGTATCTTGTATCAGTGGTAAACTTAAGTATCTTCTCCTGTCCTGCCTTGGAGCAATTGAATGAACTGGTTTTTTTTATCAGATGATTGGTCCATATACCAAATATCAAGCCTCTATCACATTTTAAAGAAAGCATTTCTCATCTATTTGTAAATTTGATCATTTTAGTGTGCGACACCTCCTATAAAGAAGAAAATATTGGAATACTGAAATTGCACATTTTTTTCCGTTTGAATGATTTAACCAAACACCAAATTTGAAATCTCTATCTCAAAGCATGTTTCACTTTTCGAATGTTTTGGTGTAGAGTACCCCTCTACAGAACATTTTCGAAAAATTCGATTTTTCCCGGGGGGGGGGGGGGGGTTATCAAACGATCGATGCACCCTATTTTTTTTTTATATTTTTATTCTTTTACACCCCTGTTTCCCAGATTTTATTACAGCCTTTTTCCTTTACTACCATACATAGTATATTTTAAAAGAAATATATTATGAAATAGGTTTTTGTTGAATTGAGGGGTTGTTTTCATTCGATTAAGTGTACAGCAGGTTAGAATATCGATTGAAGGTCAATACGGGAGAAAGTCTTTCTTCACTCCCGCGTCAAAAAGTGCCTTTTCCTACTTAGTAAGTAAACCCATCCGTCAGTTGTCAAGCCACGGCGAAAAAGCTAGTCGGTTGAGGGGACGGTTCAATTTGTTTAAATTTTTGTTTTTTTAAAGGGATGCGATTTCGGGGCATGGCGTTTAATGCAATACTACAGAAATTTTTAAAGATGTCTGATGTTTAAAAAAAGAATAATAGGTATGTACTGTGATGTTAAATGATAATCAAATATGACGTATTTTATGAAAATGTCAAGGTTTAAATGAATGAATAGTGAATTATGTAAAAAAAAACTAACATTGAAACAAGAATGTTAATAATGTTGCTTAATTTGTTAAAACGTTGTTTATTATGTAAGAAGAGTCAATAAATGTACATAAATGTATAAATATTAAGCGAGTGAATGTGCTTATATAAAATATAGTAAATTAGTCAAAATTTAAATTTTGCTTTGTTTTAAAGCTCAGACAAATATAATGTTTGATTAGTACATATTACTGATAAATGGTGTAAAAAAAACTTTTGTGTTTACAACAAGACTTTGTTTTATATTTGTATCAGCTATCCATGACAAACTTTCAGTGTTGGAAAATGACAATTATGGAGTTCCCAAGGACTCAGATTTTATGATGTTTCTTTTTTGTTTACTTATGCAAGAGGGAGAAAATGTGAGACCGAGAGATATTTTGTCAGTGTTAATGTACGTAGAATTATGATATCTACCAAGCCAGACAAAAGCGCAGACTTATAGGCACCAGTTTACGACAGTCATGGCCCGGGAGGTCATCAAAGCAATAAATAAATGCACTTTAATTACAGGTGTGGTATGGTCAGAAAAATCTACTGGCAGTCAAAGCCTAAACCGTGAAGATTTATTATCGAATTAGCCAAATTAGAAGTGCTGCTGCAATGGTCTGAAGACAACCAATGAGATACGGAGGGCGTATCTGGACCTCAGGCGAGAAAATGTGGCAACAGGCAGAAAAGATTCGATATGCAGTCTCTTTTGAGAGACATTCATTTATGAGTCGATATTAAGAAATGGTGTGATGAGACCACTTTAAGATTTGAAAGACGATTCAGGTCAAAAAGGTGATTTAAGAATCATTATTCAGATTCACACATGGAATAAGAAATTCATTCAGATATACAAGTATAGCGTATTAGTCAATATATTCAGTCTATAGTCAATATTGAGAGATGGTGTAACGATGAATGGCCCACATTGGGTTCAACGTCTAAAGACAACAACAGAGGTACATACCAAACTTCTGTTGTAAAAGATCGAAAAGATAATTTTGGGCAAAGGTAGAAGTCTGGTCTCACACACCCAGTTTCTCCTCCTTGAATATATATATATATATATATATATATATATATATATATATATATATGTGTGTGTGTGTGTATATATATATATATATATATGTATATATATATGTATCTCTCTATGTATAATATATATATATATATAATTATATATAGATAAATACATATATATATATATATATAGATAGATAGATAGATAGATATATAAGATACATATATATATATATATATATAATATACATGTAAGTGAATCTTAATTGTATATGTATAATAAATATTTATTTTAAAGTTTAAAATGGGTGATGTCAAATGTGTAGTATAATTTAATAATTACATTTTAGGAACTCCCACAAAAAATTATGGTGGGTTATAATGCGGCAGCAATGCAATTTACGACTATACGATTTACTGGCAATTTAAGAATAGGATAGAAGAAGGTAATAGAAGGTAATTTAAGTCAACACAAAAATTTAATTATTATGTATAAAGGAGTAAACTCCAATCATAATTGGCTATGTTTCTTAAATGTTAATTTTAACTTTACTAGTCAATTATTTTAAAACACAAGATTCAATTTCGAATTTGCTACATATTTACACGTTCTAAGCATTCCTGATCTTGAAAATAACGGTTTTTTGAGAGGATGTATGAGTTTATGAATGTTTTTGTATGTGTCTTTTGCCATGTGAGGCTGAGTTCATAAGTTTGTGAACGAATTTTCACGAACGGATAGAGTGTCAAAAGAAATTTCAAACGATTATCAAAATCTGTTAATACTGGATCCTTGTTGATAATAAACGCGAGCAAACGTTCAAAAGTCCCACCCTTAATTTATTTTTTGAATTCTCATTTTAACTATCGAAAACTATTCGAACATAAAAACAGAAAAAATTTAGAACATTCAAACATATTACAAAATGATTTTATATGTATTTTATCATTAGAAAACGAATGACAATTTCTGAACCCTTCTCATGATATTGCGTCTTTTTTCAATAAATGCTTTAAAAAGTTATGTAAATTTACTAAAAAGTACTAAATATAAATAGAAAGCAAAGTCTATATAAATAAAATTGAAAATCTGTCTGTCTGTCTGTCTGTCTGTATGTTTGTCCCATCATCACGGGAGAACGGCTGAACCGAATTTGATGAAATTTTGTGGGTAGCCTGGAAATAGCCCCACTTAAAATTTAGTCCGTAGTTTGAGTTTCTACGACCAGTGGTTCTCGAGATATTAGTAAAAAACGAAATTTTCGTTTGTCTCATCATCACGGGAAAACGACTGAACGGAATTTAATGAAATTTTGTGGATAACCTTGAAATAGCCCTCCATAAATTTTGTCCAAGTTTCGGGTTTCTAAGACCAGGGGTTGTTGAAATATTAATGAAAAACGGAACTTCTTATTAGGAGATCTACTCTCCAACTCCGTGGTTTATCCAAACGGAAAGGATGAAAATCGTTTGTTTAAAACGCTAAAATGAAATAAAACTTTATTTCCGAGTTTGGTGCAGGATTTTTGCATTAATTAGTCACTGTAGGAAAGCATAAATTGTTTGAAACATGAATTTAAATGGAAAAATCTACCTCCATGTTTCATCTTTCACAAGCTTTTACTCAACGATGTAAAGTATAAAGAAATCAAAATGGCTATTTAATTTCGCATTTTATAAGGAAGATTCTATCTTATATCATGTTGCTCGGCAACTGAATGAAATTAAATGTGTTGTTAATATCTATTATTATTTTTTCTATTTGTATAATAAATAAATGGATGTAAAAATATATTTTATAAATGAACGGTTTGATTGTTCTTTTAATTATATATATTGCGGACTGCGTACATCACTTTCATTTATTTTAGCAAAGAGGTTTCAAGCTCATATATTGTGTTTAGCTAATAAACTCATACATTGTGTTTACCCAATAAATTCATTTAGCCGATTGTTGAAGCAGAAAAAGAGTAGAACGGGTGTATGTATCTTCTAATACAATTTTACTGTTTTCATTTAGTATATACACACGGGATCAGGATATTTTATTCTTCAGATCTGCAAATTCAGAGCTACGAATTTAGAGGAATATCTCTAAATAACTTGGTAACTTTTCTTAAACTTTACCAAATTAGTGGAAATGTTTCCAAATTGATAAAAATGACCCAAATCAATAAAATTAAATTTGTTTTTTAAGAATAAAGTACTGAAATGATGTTTCTGTAGCATTTGTCGGTCAGTCCATCCATCCTACTTAGTAACACATTTAACGAATTTTTTTAATATCTCCAAATTTATAAAAATATTTGTAAATCCATAAACATATCATGAAATTGATAAAATCGCGCTTAATGAATGAAATCAATTATGTTTTGTTAGGGGATAGTATTGTGATGATGTTTTGTCAGTTTGTCGCAAAATGGGACTATCAGTTCTACAGTACCACTTGGCGATTAATTTGGCGATAAAGTTATCGCTAAATCGACGAAAATGTCGCCTAACCTTCCATCGAGATTGCATTATTCAGATGATATGATTTCCATCAATTTATTTAAAGCAACTGAAATCATGTCGCTTAGCAACGGATCCAATATGTTATGCGGCATACGATTTTTATTAAATCTTTTCCGATTTGAATAATAAAAATATGTATATAAAATAAATTTCATTGACATTGAATTTTTGACTGGATAATATCAATTACGGTCTTCAGTTTTAAACAGCATTATTATTGGTATTTTCGGGGACTGTTGATTCAGGGATTACTGATATTTTCAAATTATTATGGAATTGTTTTATTATGACGAAAATTGTTGAAACTCATATATAGTACGTTGTACGAGTAATCTTCTACAAATGCATGGGTATATCTTTAATCTACGAGAATATAAGTAGTGCAGGTATATTGGCATATATTTTGATATATATTGGCATATATTGGTATCAATTACGTCCTTCTGGTATTAAGATTACGGGGATTTTTGATACTTTCAATATTTTACGTCATCTCTTTTATTTTGGCAAATATTTTTGAGACTCATATTGCAATACGGGTAAGCTTCTACTAACACACTGGCATATTTTCTAATCTGCGACAATATAAGTAGTACGGGGTTGCATATATTGATTCAATTCCTTTTTTTTTTAAATTTGCTTACTAAAGGGG
Source organism: Amaurobius ferox (assembly GCA_951213105.1). Taxonomy (NCBI): domain Eukaryota; kingdom Metazoa; phylum Arthropoda; class Arachnida; order Araneae; family Amaurobiidae; genus Amaurobius; species Amaurobius ferox. Next base: position 113,791,256 of record OX578144.1, on the reverse strand, counting down.
CCAGGATGTTTTATTCTTCAGATCTGTCCGTGAAGATAATTTTGCATAGTGAGAACAGATATTCTTAAACTCCTCTTTAGGAGCAATAAATTTAATATTTTAACAGAATTCGCACATGATTGCGAAATATAAATTTCTTTATATTATATACTCCGTACGAAGAACGGGTATGCTGCTAGTTACTAATAAAATTAAAATTTAATGATTTGAATTTTTGTGATAGTTTTTTATTTTAACGCCACGAAAATCGCTCAATTAAATTTATTTCACATGATATTAGTCAAAAAGCTGTTGCATTTCGAACTGGATCTTGTTTGAGAGCAGAATGACTTATTTATATGTCATTTTGTCTCGGACATTAATGTTGAAAAAGTGTGAAAATGTTAAAATGACATCAAAATGAACACAATGAAATAAATATATCTTTAATTAGCTAAAAAATTGCTTATATTTATATACGGCAAGATTTACTTTTAAATTTTAATATTGCATATCCTTCATTTGAAATATATGTGAGACAGACACAATTTGGGAATATTAATATAAATACAAATAAATTTAATAAATATGACATGTGTACCGTAAGGACAAAAGTCATTGACCATGTCTAATTTTTACAAAAACGTTGATTTACAACCGGATTTAAATGTGCAATAAAAGAAAATTTTCATTCGTGTTTAAAAATAATGGTTTTCATTGATTAAAACTGCATTTTTATATATTAAAAAAAAATTTTAAGAGGTTTTCCATATAGTAATTTTCCAAAGTCATTGATGCTTGATATACGGAGAACATAAGGGGCACATGGATTATAGTCCATTACTTTAGAACCGGCGGCTCAAAATCACACGTTCCCTAGGAAGGGCAGAATTCCCGCGACCTTGAGACATCAATTCTAAAGTGATGGACTATATCATTAGGTAATCTATTTTTGTAGATAATTCCTCGACAACATCACATATCTTTGATTCTATTTCGTATCTCCTGCTCATCAATCTCTAACTATTTACACAAAATAATTAAGATCTGCCGAACCGTTTTTTGAAGAACTTCAAAAAATTTCGTACAAGCGTCTGCTATAAAACAGCTAAGCTCAATTCGGATGACAAAACTTGTTTACAAAATTTTATCCATTATGGGTATAATAAAATCTATAAATATCGATGTTTAATCTCACAATCTGCTTTAAGTTTTTGTAATAGACATTGATGTTTGTTTTGCAATCTGACAAAAAATCCTTTTAAATTTACATTCGACAACTATTTTGAAACTACTTATGCATTAAAATATGCTTTACAAGAAGCTTAACAAAAAATATTCTGCGACTTCCAAAAGGAAATATTAGATTCTTCAAAATTTAAACATTCGCCATTTCAGCTATTTCTGGAATACATCTGCAGTATTTTCTATCCAACGAGTGGAATATTTGAGGAATATTATATTCACTGAATACGGGACTAATTCTTTGGAACCTTTAAGTATAGGGTTTATGTATAATACCGTCCATTTAAACTCAGGCAAATGCTCGCAGTATGATTATAGGGTTATTTAAATAAGTTCCGACTATTATGAATAAAACTGATTAATTATAAATGAAGAAGAATTTCTGGTGATGTATTCGTATTATCTTATGTGTCAATTTAAAGACATAAAGTACAGTATGAATGTGATCTATGTTGATCGTATAATGATGAGATTTATTGAAGAAAGGGTGGTACTTGGAAGTCATTAAAAAAAAACAGAAATGCAAAAACTTTTATAGTATTTTGCAATTCGAAATTTTATCCAAAATAATTAATATAGGTAGTAATTCTGAGACCAGGAGGCATTTATGCAATTTTGAAATTTACGATATGTACAACAAAACAAAGCGCAGGCTGATAGACGCCATTTTATGCCAGTCTTGGCCCTGGAGGTCATGACCCCAATAAATTCAGTTCACATAAATCGCAGGTGCAGTTGGGACAAAAATCTCCTTGAGGCCAAGGTTTAAACCAAACAGCATTAGATAATAAAGTAGCCAATGAGGTAATGTGCCGACGCGGTGGTCGAACGGACAAGATGAGCTTTTCCAAGCGATCGTTCGGCACTCGAGTTGTGGGTTCGAGTCCTACTTAAGGCATGGATGTTTTATTGTTAGGCGCAGTGTGTTCCGCCCCCTCTGGTGCGCTTGGGGCAACGTCCCAGGACGGCTAAATGGTTCACGTTTCTGGTCAATGTATAGGCGAATGATGAAAGTCAAGTGCCTGTCCATTTGATAAAAAAATGAGGTAATGTTGCTACATCGCACTGAGTAGTAACCAATAGAGATACAATAGGCATATCTGGATCTCAGGCGAAATGATGTAACAACAAGGATATAATTTAATATATATTCAGCCAATCGGAGGCTAGGAATGTCCAATAGTGTGGTGTTTTATACAATTGGAGTCCAGCATGTTCAAGAAGATGGTCGTGTTTTCCAGTAAATTAGAGTCCAGACGATCCAAAATGCTTCTCATAAGCAATGATGGTGCAGAAGCGTTGAGGTATAAGAATGTGTAAGGAAAGAAAAATCTGACCTCATAATGTCAGAAAAAGAGACCGGCCAATATTCCAAGCATGATGAACAACAGATGGACAAACAGAGATATCTGCAAATCTGCATTTATATTAAGTCAAATATATGATTTTAGGAATAATAAAGTCCTGGTCTCAAACTTGCATTTTCTCCTCCTTAAAAGTGTATATAAAATTAATGTACATTTAATCGTAACAATAATGTGTATTAATAAATAATGTTTATTTTAAAAGTTAAAATTGTGGAATTTAATAATTAGTGTTTTAAATAGTGATATATTTTAGGAACTCCTGTAAAGAAATAAGGGTGGATTATTGCGGCTAAGATATGCAATGTACGAATATTCGATTCGCAATCACTATTAATTAAGAATAATAATTCAATCTAAAAAAAGCTTTATTATATTAAAAAAGTACTCCATCTTAATGTTATTTTACATGTGCACCACAGTATTAATAGAAAATATTTTCGTATTACGATATTTTATTTGATCATTATTTCAATGCATCGTATGGCATTCACATTCAAGGCGAATCCTATACCAATTTAAAATTAATAAGTCACTGTAGAGTTCAGCATATCACTGAATTAGCTGACCAGCTGCAACATTTGTGGCAGAATCATCCACAGAGGGACATACGCAACTTAATGGACTCTACTTACGCTACTTAATTGACTCGCACTGAATATCGGATTGCATAGCTGCCAGGGGAGAATTTATCAATTACTAAAATGCTGTTTTATTTCCTTAATAAAACGGATTTGCTTCCAAACTCTAATCATCTGCATATGTCCTCAAACGATACATGCATGCCAAGTTTACCGGCTTTAGCTCAATTTCTTATGAGTGCATATACTTATATACAGAGTGTATATAAACTAATGGTAGGAACTGTAAGGGATAATAGAACTCACCAAAACAAACAACTTTTACAATACAATGTGGAGCCGAAAAGCAACCGGCGAGGCGCGAGAGGTAGCTTTCTCTGGAGTGAATAACGTCACATCAAAGTGGAGAACACAGTAAATCCGCATGCTACACGTTCCAGATGCCACCAGCAAAGGTTCTCCGTGAATGTGTGGGCAAAGATTATATTCACGACCAATTAATTGTCCCGTATCTGTTACCAGACCTCCTAGACGAACAGAATTACCTCACCTTCCTCCAGAAGTTGCTGCCAGATTTACTGCGTGTTGTACGAGCAAATCATCGTGTGGTTATGTGGTTCCAGCACGGCGGATCGGCTGAACATTACGCCAGAATTGTGCAGAACTACCTGGACATTGCCTTTCCGAACAGATGAATTGGACGTGGTGATTCCGTCGCGTGGCTTCCTAGATCTCCCAATCTATCCTGCCTGGAATTTTTCCTCTGGGTGCAGCTAGAAACCGCCGTTTACGAGATGCCCATCGAGTCACCAGAGGACTTTGTCGCCCGAATTAGCGTCGCAGCTGCAGGCGTTCGTGAAATGCTAGGAATCTTCCAAAGTGTACGCGATTCACTCCGTCGCAGCTGTGACGCCAGTCTCGCATTTGGTGGACGTTCATTTGAGCATTTGTTCTAAACATTTTGTCAATAAATTTTCATTATTCGTCTTCACAGTATTTGTCTTCACTTCACTCCATTTTGACGCGAAGTTTCGTCCACTCCCAGAGAAAGCGCCCTCTATCGCGGCTCGCCGGTTACTTTCCGACCCCACATTTTATTGTGAAAGTTGTTTGTTTTGGTGAGTTCTATAACCCCTTATATATATATATATATATATATATATATATATATTGCAAAATCATAGAGATTGGACTCCGTAACAACTGATCAGTAACAACAGTAAACTCAGCAACTAATGCACTTGAGTCCCGAGTATCCGATCTGATGTGGACAGAGTACTGCTCGAATAAGCTCAAACTTAGTTAACACAAAAAATGTTCCGTATACTGCACAATTTAACACTGTACAATTTAGCACTGTACAATACACTGTACAATTTAACACTGACCTAGCAACAACGTTCATCTCTCCTCAAGGATGTCTCTCATTTCTACCATTAAAGAAATATATATACTGTTAAAAAAATAATGTGTAAAATAAACAATTATATGTTTATTTGTTTAATACGTACTGTACATACTCGGGTGTCTGCCATCCTGCTGTTCAATCTCAATCATATTTAAATACTTCGTTTGTAAAATTCTTAAGCCTTCTCCTGAACATACATCATCCTCATCTTCACTTTCTTGATAAATTTATAATTATGTCATCGATCATCTATGCTGTTGCTCATCCCAATTGATCCAATCTTGAATGTCGTCATGCTGTAAAATGCTCATGAAACTGAAATATTCTTTCTTAGCTCTATGATCTTAAAATTAGCTTCATCATCTTAACCTCGGTTTAACTGATAAAATGTTCCACGACTTTACGAGAATTTGTGTTTTAACTTCTTAAGGAAAAGTGACAGTTCTGTGCAAAGAGAGCTAGCTCGAATAATACGGAACCTCTGATAGTTCGAAAATTACATTACTTCGCTGTATACGAAATTGTTATAAGTAGGCTTCGCTTTGTATTATAAATTGCAGAGAAACGTAAATGAATGTGCCTGCGATATAGCAAATTTGGCTTCTAAAGAATTCGAGCTAGTTATTATATTGTGTATGATAAACAAACTTCTTATATTGCATTGTATAAAATGACCATTGCAAAAGACATTTAATCTAAGGCAATCATTCTGCCGTACGAGAAAATAAATCTTGCCTCATTCTTCGTCTCAAGTCATCTGACATCAATCCTTTGTTGTTGCCAAGGAATTTTGTACTTTCTCTTTACTGGCCTATTTTCAAAATTGAAATCGCCCTGAGCCTTTTCTGTTTTATTGTGGAAAATACTATATCCCATATTATTTTCCTTTTCTTCCTGATAAGTTCGAAAAATTGCATTCGTGAAAACATTGAAATACGCCTGATCCTATTAAACTCAATATGCTATGTTTTATATTATAGTTCCATAAAATATTATTGAAACTTCAATAATGTTATATATATAGTTAATCACGGCAAACTCTTTTTTTTTTAATTTTGCTTGTTATAATATATTTGTTATATTACATTGTTACAATTATTCTGCACCATGAAAATAATTATTGGTGACAAAAGTTTTGCCATACTTTTTTTACTAAAAATGTTCTTTGAAGCATCTATTTCTCAAGCTCTATATAGATAGAGATTAGATGATGACTTGTTTAAATTTAGCATTAAATTCTTGAGGAGGTAGAAGTTCACTAAGGATTTCTACTTGTTCTTTCTGCATTTCTGGTTCAGACATTTTCCATTAAACATACATTTTTCAATATTGACTATACATAGAGCTTGGAGGATGACTGATATAGTTTCAACATTGAATTCTAAAGGTGATAAGATAATCACTGAGGATTTCTGTTTACCATCTTTTATCCCCCCCCCCTTCTTCCGATTTAAAAATTTTCCTCCAAACATATATTTCCCAAGTTTGGCTGTAGATCAGCTTAGATTATGACTGATATGGATTCAACATTGAAGTTTAAAGGATAATGTTTATAGGAGTTTTAGGGTTGGAGTTATAAAGGGTGTCCACTTCCGGTTTCCAAAATTTGCCTTATTTGTTGACAAAATGCACGAAATTTGTACCTAACCCAATTTTGTCTGCATTTTCACTTTACGCGAATATTCTACAAGGTTTGGTTGAGTGTCGGTAGCTATACATGACTGCAGAAAATTATCGGAATAAAGATCAGGCAAGTCGCAAAGAGATGGCGACCATTTTTTTGATTTCATAATTTTTTTATATTATTAACTCTTATGCAAATATTTTTATTTTTTATAGTCACGAAACTAAATGCAAAAAACCCTTCATTTAATGCAGTATAAATGAGTAGTATATTTAAACAAAATAATAATATTCTTTTTGTCATCTATCCCAAATGATGCGGGAGATATAATCAATGCCCTCTCTGGGAGATATGGTCATCATTACAAAATCAAAATTATTATTAATACATATTTTTTTTTTACTTTTAGATTTTATTTTTCATCTTATCAACTATTTCAAATATAGTACATTTTCCAAGCCTCGAATGCAGACAATTAAATATACTGTAACCAATTGTTTTTCTTTTTTTGTCAAGCTACAGTCATTACTACAATCTGCACATTCATTACTATAAATTTCATTCACCCCACTACTTCAACTTTTCTTCCAAATCTTAGCTCCAACTCCGAACTTGTAGAAAATAATTTTTTTTTTCTTTTTTTAGTAAGTTTTTTATCCTTTGACACGCTCCTTTTTCTTTTCAAATTGATTTTTGTACACGTAATCTTAGAATTTTTCTTAGCATCTTTTTATTTCACAGTTGTTATGTACTCAGATAAAAGAAAAACAATGCAAACGTTCAAAGCTTTAAAACCATGCGCTTAGAATGTTTTCTGGGTTTTTTTCTATATATATTTTTTTAAATCTCTTATAGTTTTCGAGTGATTTCCTTGTCACGTTAAAAAACAATTGAGGCCTTTAAAAACCCTACAAGGATATATATAATGGGATTTTGAATCAAGTTCCTTTTTTAAATATAACTTGCCTCAAATCCTGCAAAATGTACTATGTAGTCAAACTTGCATAGTCTTTCCATTCGTTCGTAATTTACTGTAACTTTGAAACCAGACATGAAACTTACTTGATAATTGTGCCTTCATAATTATGCGATTCCCAAATCTCTTATCAAACTTAATAAAAAAATCATCATAAAAAATCATCATCAGAACAGACTCAATTTTCTGATCATCAGCATTGACTCAACTTTTTTATCATCAGCACTGACTCAACTTTTTTATCATCATCACTGACTCAACTTTTTTATCATCAGCACTGACTCAACTTTTTTATCATCAGCACTGACTCAACTTTTTTATCATCATCACTGACTCAACTTTTTTATCATCAGCACTGACTCAACTTTTTTATCATCAGCACTGACTCAGTTTTACATTTCGTTTACAAGTTCTTGAAGTAAATGATGATTCTGAAAAAGTTCTCTGACTCATGTTCTGGAGCGATGATTACATACTGTAGCCCCTTGCCACTGGTTGGTTAAGTTGCTTGATGCCGATTGGTTTACCCCAAACACGATTTTCAGTACGTTCTTGCTGGCCGCCGCCTTTGTCAGTTGTGGTAAAAAGTAGGGAGAGTTTCCCGGGCATCAGAGAATCTGGAGTTGTTCTAAATTCGATAATAAAAGTATTTTGTCGCAAAAGTTTTGTATTGCATCTTTTACAGACTAGCTGGCGCCACATTTTATGCCTTGTTAATTCCCTCTAAAAAATATATCTCTTATCACTCTCTCTCATTTATGACCCGATCAACTCCAGATAATTAGTTCTAGCATATTCTAAATCTATTCCTACGAATAATCTAGCAGCTAGCTAACAACTCACGTGCACTGATATCTAATAATTAAAAAACCCTTAAAATTTGTTCTACATTTTACCTTATCAGTAAATTTTACGAAAACATATGCATAAAAATCTGTTTTAATCATCAGACAAAGCAAAAATAATGAATATCCAAAATATCCCTTCTCAAAGCATCTAGTCACTTTATTTCTAAATATTTTGAAAGAGTGACTGAAATTCTTTAAGCTGCTTCTACAAGAAAATAATGTACACTGGAATTGAAAATATATGGATATATCAGTGGCGAATCTTAGTCTAGAATCAGGCCATGCTGAAATGCATACTACATCCTACACCCACGTTATCACAAAAAAGTTCCCCCACAATACTCAAAAAGGTTTAATTGTGATGATAATAGTGATAATTAATAATGTTACTTCTACTATGCTATATATTGTAACTAGAATAGGTTTTTCGTGAAGAAATTTGATATAGTGGTGCCATACCAAATCCTATGGCAGCATAGAGATGTTTTGCCATTTAAAGAACTACATTTGGTATAAAACATTCAAATTAAATATATTTTTAGGGAGTAAAATTACTAATTTAGATTAAAAGGTTTTTTAAATTTGATTTTCTGATGAAAAGATCATAACAACGAGAGATAATTTGATTTCATATAAACAACATAAAAAATATATATAATTTCGATTTAATTAAATAAAGTAGAATAAAAGCTAAATAACTATTTGATGTTATAAAACAAATTTTAAGCATATTATGGACTATTATTAACTTAACCCAAATACCCACAGGACATTTACTTTATTAAACAGTCCAATATATTTAAAATAGTTACTTTAATAATTTATTTATGTATCAATCTTAAATTATTTCATCTAAAAATGAATTATTTTGAAATCTATCCACTCATCACATAATGCAGTAAATATCGAAAGATTATTCATATTTGATTACATTTTTTTAAAGTAAAACATAAATAATATATTGAAATTTTCTTCCTTTATCGTTTAATATTCTCGTGGTTTATGGTTATAAATTAAATTATCTCTGAAAAAGAAAGGGAATTTAAAATGCAAGGCTATTTGCATTTTAACATTAGTTAATGCCTGATATCGTTGGCTTGGATGCTTCCGTTTTACGAAACATTTTTAACCTGTTTGTTAAAAAATGTCATGGATGGTGCATTGAATTATTCATTCAAATTGAAATTGAATTTCGATAACGACATTTGAAATAAAATGAGGGAAAATACTTTAAAATAACGGTAGTAAAATATTGTTAATTCAAGGAAATATCTTAAATAATTCGTTTAATCTCTTTTATAAGAGCTGTAAAATATTTAAACGGATTTATGTTGCGATATTTTTTGCTTTTATGAAACAGAATACTATATACAATATATGCAAATATAATTATTTCACTTAATTTATGCAAATATTTATTCTATTGTTTTGTTACGACAAATCCTGACTGTACTCTCAGGATACAAAAATACGCTGAATTTCTAGCTAACTAACTAATGCTTCTATTTCAAAATACCAATAAGCGTACTCAAGAACAATATACAGCTGATAACTCTATAGCTATATGACAAGATCACAAAACAACTATCACAATAAAACAGCAAATAAATGTTCAGCACTAGTTTACAAAACTGACGATTATTTTCTCAAAACACTGATGTATTTCATAATTCTCTTTTATTTGTATTAAGTCAATTTCGTCCAGATGAACAATAACTCGCTTAAATATACTAAATAGAAATTTCTAGAGGCGGCGTAACTTCGAAAGTTATTGAGATATAGAGAAAATTTGAGTGTCTTCCGAAACACGTTAAAGTTCGCCAAGTTTGCGATATTGTGCCAAATTTGGCGCCAAAGTCAAGCAAGCCGTTTCTTCAAATAAAACATTGCTTACCCGTAAATAAGTTTTCTCCTTGTTGACAAACAGCATTTTACGCATTCGTAACAGTATTTGCGCTGCTCTTGAAAATATGAAAACTTGTTCTACTACATATGACAACATGAGATTTAAAATGAAATTTTTTACACAACTTTTTCAAAATTTTGCTTTGAAATTGAGCTTTCTTCCTTGAAGGAATGAAATTGATATGGTATGATAAGAGATAATATTTTAAAACTTGGAAGCTTTAACTCCCTATTTAAAAATTATGCTTTAAATTTCTAATAATTCATATAAATATTTATCGAAAAATAAATGGCATTTTTGTAACAATTTAAAAAAATGTAAAAAATAAGGATTTACAATTTTCTTTTACTTTCAAATTTTCAATTTTTACTACTACTTTATATTATGTAATACTAGATATTATATATATATATATATATATATATATATATTATATATATATATATATATATATATATATATATATATATATATTCACATTCTTATACTACGCTGTTTAGTTTATCTAACTTTTAATTTATGAACTATCCTTATTCCTAATTCCTTTTGTATGCTTCGTATTAAAGAAACATTCTATTTGCTATCTATTCAAATTTATGCTGCATTTGCGCTAAATTTAGTAATAGAATTTATTTTAATTTATTATGTATTACCATCTCTACTTTCTTCCAATGTTAATTGTAGTTTACTGTGGCTCATTCTCCTCTTTTATTCTTTTCTTTTATTTGCTTAGGTTACTTATTATATTTTTGCTTAAAGTATTATTAATTATTGTCTTCCTTTCTGTTTTATTATTTGATAAATATTTGTATTGCATTATTCTTTAGTTATTAGTAATTTAATATTATAAGTTTCCTATTCTAGTGCTGCCATCTATCGTTTTTAAATCTTACTGCAAATTTTCTTTGCTATTAGTAATTAAATATTCGAAGTATCTCATTCTAGTGCTGCCATCTATCGTTTTTATTTCTTACTAATTTGTTGGTTTTGTGGTTTTAAGACTGGGTAACTGCCTTTGTGATTTTTGTATTGGTGTTATTGATACCTTTTATAAACTGTACTTTTTAGTACAATCTATTTATTACTTTTTGGACAGGATTCTATGTGAATTCCAGATTTACACAATATATATTTTATTATACCTTGTGTTTTAATTTATCTAGTTTAGAATTGATTATATTTATATTGTTAATCATTTCTTTATATCTTGTAATATCCTCCTTACTACATTTTATTAGGTTTTACATGGACTTAGTCGCTTATATTTATATATAAGCAATTATTTTATTTTTATTTATATTATTTATAAGTGTTAATACCATACTCTTTATAATACTTAAACTATTATGAATTATACATCTTATTTGATTTAGTGACTGGCAAATATATTTATTCTTGTTATTATATAATTTGATAAATATTGCCCGGTATTTTCAATTTTGTTGGGAATTGTTTAGACCGTTATCATTTTACCAACAGTGTGCCATGGATTGTTTCGGATATAATAATTGCCCAGCTAAAATTTATAACTTCAATAAATGTAAGAATAAAAATTGTAAAACTTGTCCATTTGCTTCTAACTCACAAATTACTAATCTTAATAGTCATAAGACTTTCTGTAAAATTTTTAATTGCATCTACAAATTATCTTGTAATATTTGTAATTTATCTTATATAGGTCAGACCAGTAATCCTATTCATCTACGTATGAATGTACATAGAGATCATGTTAAAAATATATCCATAATAATAATTTTCTTCCTACTTCTAATAAAATCGAATATAAACACTTTGCTCATCATGGGTTTGAAAATATAACTATACATATATTGGACATTAAAACAAATACTGCTGATAGATTATTCTTTGAAAACTTCTATATTAAATCACAATGTACTCTGTTTCCATATGGATTAAATCAATTATATCTCAATGGTAATATTGTTAAGAATAATTTTGTAGATAATAAATATTCTATTTTTAATCACCTTTTTTTTAATCCTCTTTTACATAATAGTAAATTGGCTAAACTCAAAAGATTTAAACGCGGTAAAGGAAGCTCCTCCCATCTTGATTTTAAAGCGGACATTAAAGGTATGCATCAACAATTCAATAACACATTTCAATGGAAATTTATTAAATCATGGGTATTTGCAGTTAAGAAAAACAATTAAACACAGTTTATGCTATTTTCTTAAAGTTAAATCTTACTAATGAACATTTTAATCATATTTTCTATGATTTGCTCATTACTAGATCAAAATATTTAAACATAAAACTTAATCATCAATTTCATAATAATAACTGTTCTAATTCTTATTGTGTAATATCATTTAAGCATCCTATTTATAATTCCATAAACTTTAAGAATTTATTTAATCATTTTCATCATTTATTGCCTGTAAAGGATTTGAATGTTACTAAAACTTTTAAATATAACAAGCCTATTGGAAGAACCATTTTTAATTACAATTCAATTTCTAAATCTCTCTCAGTCGACATAGATTCCTCAACAAATGTAGATGGTGAATGTATTTGTAGTATTGATAATTATGCTGAATTTATTAATCCACACTTGGGTCATATAGTAACTGGAGACTTAGCCATTGTAAAAGATAAATCTTTAAGAACTATAATGTCATTTGGGACTAAATTCAGGTTACCTACATGTAATAATTCTAAACAAGTCTTAAAGTCAATCAATCTGGACCTTGATAAGTTTATTTATGGATTAGCTTCTAAATATGCTCAGCCTTTAGAGGCATTTAATATGTGGAAATTTACTATTTTAAGATCTATTAAAAATACCATTTGTAGTATTAATTTATCTAGATCTATATATAATATGGATAATATAAAGCACTCTGTTAATGATTTACATAGATCTTTTGTTGTTACTTATGTTGATAAAGCCTCTAATAATTATGCTATTATTTGTAAAAAATTCTATATTCAATATCTGCTAGATTATTTAAAAAATAATAGTCTATTTAAAATTGATTCACACTCTCTTAATAGTATTAAATTGAAAATTATCAATATGTATAGTGATTTAGATATTAATAGTAAATTTTGGACATTTCCATATATTGTGCTTATACCTAAATTTCATAAAAATCCTATTAAATTTAGAACTGTAACTAGTGGTCATAATTCATACTCTACTACTGCTAGTAAATTATTACTAAATTACTTAAATGTACTTAATAGTAATTTACGAGAATCTAGTGATAACTACATTATTCTAAATAACAGTAAAGAATTAAAAAATAAATTAAAACCTCTTGGTAAAATAATAGGATTTCAAACTTTTGATTTTAAAGATCTATTTAATAATATTAAGATCACTGATCTATATGATGTCATTTTAGCTTTATATAATGCTTATATTACTAATCATTCTCATCTTACTAAATTTACCAATTTTCCTAAGCTTCTCCATTTTGTTCTTTTCAATAATTATATCTTTCAAGGTAATAAATTATACTTACAAGTCTCAGGTGTTCCACAAGGTGGCTGTAGTAGTAGTATGTTAGCTAATTTATACCTATATCAATATGAAAAATTCTTTACTTCAACAGATTATAAAATTTACAGATATGTTGATGATCTGATTTGTCTTGTATTTACTGATAACTTTGTCATAGATATAGATTTCTATCCGGATAACTTGGAATTAATACCTAATG